>ML663563.1:10018795-10172439 GCA_007570785.1 Antilocapra americana | reverse complement strand
GGGCTCAGTAGTTGTGGTTCCCAGAGTCTAGAGCACAGGGCTCAGTATTTGTGGCGCACGGGCTTAGTTGCTCTGTGGTATGTGGATCTTCCTAGACCAGAGATCAAACCCTGTTTCCTGAATTGGCAGGTGGATTCTAGTGTTAAAATTTTAAATCCTGACACAGGCATATTTGATATTGTGCCCTATGACTTGCTTATTCAGTTCCTTGTGACTGATCTTCGCATCTAAGAACTTTGGATATATTGGAATTGACAAGTATTGATTATCCTCATGAAGTCCTCTTTTCCAGTTGCAATGTTTGGGCCAACGACATTTATACTAGATAATTTCTGACTGGATGGATTTAGCATCTAGCCAAATTCTCCATTTAAAAAGTGATAGACAGTCTTCTCTATAATAATTATTTTCAGAACTACTCTCCTGGCTGGAACTAGACTCGGTATTTCTAGAATTTACTTTTGCCGCTCCAATCTGGAAAACAAATGAACAAAGGGAGCAAAACACACACACACACAAATACACATACGCAGAGGTTTTCACCTTTTAGTTATCACACCGTGCATTTTCAAGTTGAAGTCTCTCTGCCTCTGTGTGTCTTTCTCTGTCAACTAGCTTAGGCTCTTAGAGGCATTCCCAGTATTTCCCCTGGGATAATACAGAGTAGAGATCTTTGAACTAACCTTTCTTTGGAACTGGATTTTTAAGATTTTCAACAGGAGAACGGCTTGGCTGGAATATCTTTTCCAAGTTATGCAGTTTTTTAAAATATAAAAAATAGTATAATGGTGTATAAATAGTGCAATATAGTGGCTTTTAAATACACACTCTGGAGTCAAAATACCTGGGCTTGGATCTCAGCTCTTCCACTTATTAATACTATGTGAACATTGATAGAATGTTAACTTCAATGCTTGGGTTTTCTAACCTGTAAAATGAGGGTGATAATAGTACCTACCTCATAAGGTTGTTTTGAGGACTGAATGAGTTAATATAACCAAAGCTTTCGTATTAGTGCTTGACACAGAATGCTAACCAAATACACGTTGACTACTATTATTTTTATCTAACAATCTTCACATGAAGGGAAATTGGGATAAAGAAGAACTGCTAGATTTTTATCATCTATTATTCAACTTGTATTTGGTTGATTTTCCCATCTACCACGACCCTATTTGCTAGCTCTGTTTTGCTCATTATTATGTCTTTAGTGCCTGGCTCATGATCTGGCACTTAGTGGGCACTTCATGAATGCTTGTTTAACGAAGGAATGAATTCTTTCTGACTATATGCTCTGATTCTGGCTACCACTGTCCTGGATAGGCTCCACATTGTTTTGGCCTCACAGGATCTGGTGTGGGAGGCTCTTATCACAGGGAGGTTCAGCCCTTGTGCTTCTGAGTCCTGCAGACGGAACCTTCACATTCTGTGTGCAGCTCTTCAATGCCTCATCACAAAAGCCTCTTTCACAGGAAGAATTTCTACCTTCTCATGTAAGGTCTTCCCTATGGAAATCTGTGGGAGGAAAAAAAGATGAGGAAAGGAAGATGGAGAATTTCTTCCTCCATGACTCCTAAGTGATTCTCATGCTCAGATTTGAAAACTTACCTCCTCAAAGGAAACCAGCCTTTCCCAATCTTTCCCCACCCCAAGTCAGGCTACAAGCTGTCTTCTCAAGACACTAGCTTACTCTTTCTCCTAATTTAGAAACTAATATTCATTTTCTGGCGCTTTCTCCTGGGAATCAATATCTGAATATTGTACTATGCAATATTTAAAACAGCCAGGGAAATTTTTCTTTTCTTTTTTTCCTTGAGAACATTAACTGGAGAGTGTTGTGTGTGTGTGTTTTAGTTTTTATTTTTTAATTAAAATTTTTTAAAAATTTATTTTAGTTGGAGGGTAATTACAATATTGTAGTGGTTTTTGCCATACATTGATAGGAATCAGCCATGGATTTGCATGTGTTACCCATCCTGAACCCCCCTCCCCCCTCCCTCCCCATCCCATCCCTCTGGGTCATCCCAGTGCACCAGCCCTGAGCACCCTGTCTCATGCATTGAACCTGGACTGGCGATCTGTTTCAGGTATGATAATATACATGTTTCAATGCTGTTCTCTCAGATCATCCCATCCTCACCTTCTCCCACAGAGTCCAAAAGACTGTGCTATACATCTGTGTCTCTTTTGCTGTCTCGCATATAGGTTTATCATTACCATCTTTCTAAATTCCATATATATGCATTAGTATACTGTATTGGTATTTTTCTTTCTGACTTACTTCACTTTGTATAATAGGCTCCAGTTTCATCTACCTCATTAGAACTGATTCAAATGTATTTTTTTAATGGCTGAGTAATATTTCATTGTGTATACGTACTACAGCTTTCTTATCCATTCGTCAGTTGATGGGCATCTAGGTTGCTTCCATGTCCTGGTTATTGTGAACAATGCAGCGATGAACATTGGGGTACACGTGTCTCTTTCAATTCTGGTTTCCTCAGTGTTTATGCCCAGTAGTGGGATTGCTGGGTCATATGGCAGTTCTATTCTCAGTTTTTTAAGGAATCTCTACACTGTTCTCCATAGTGGCTGTACTAGTTTGCATTCTCACCAACAGTGTAGCTAGGGTTCCCTTTTCTACACACCTTCTCCATCATTTATTGTTTGTAGTCTTTTGGATAGCAGCTATTCTGACTGGCATGAAATGGTACCTTACTGTGGTTTTGATTTGCATTTCTCTGATAATGAGTGTAGTTGAGCATCTTTTCATGTGTTTGTTATCCATCTGTATGTCTTCTTTGGAGAAATGTCTGTTTAGTACTTGGGCCCATTTTTTGATTGGGTCATTTATTTTTCTGGAATTGATCTGCAGGAGTTGCTTGTATATTTTTGAGATTAATTCTTTGTCAGTTGCTTCATTTGCTATTATTTTCTCCCATTCTGAAAGCTGTCTTTTTACCTTGCTTATAGTTTCCTTCATTGTGCAAAAGCTTTTAAGTTTAATTAGGTCCCATTTGTTTATTTTTGCTTTTATTTCCATTACTCTGGGAAGTGGATCATAGAGGATCCTGCTGTGATTTATGTCGGAGAGTGTTTTGCCTATTTTTCCTCAAGGAGTTTTATAGTTTCTGGTCTTACATTTAGATCTTTGATCCATTTTGAGTTTATTTTTGTGTATGGTGTTAGAAAGTGTTCTAGTTTCATTCTTTTACAAGTGGTTGACCAGTTTTCCCAGCACCACTTGTTAAAGAGATTGTCTTTTCTCCATTGTATATTCTTGCCTCCTTTGTCGAAGATAAGGTGTCCATAGGTACATGGATTTATCTCTGGGCTTTCTATTTAGTTCCATTGATCTATATTTCTGTCTTTGTGCTAGTACCATACTGTCTTGATGACTGTGGCCTTGTAGTAGAGCCTGAAGTCAGGCAGGTTGATTCCTCCAGTTCCTTTCTTCTTTCTCAAGATTGCTTTGGCTATTCGAGGTTCTTTGTATTTCCATACAAATTGTGAAAGTATTTATTCTAGTTCTCTGAAAAATACCGTTGGTAGCTTGATAGGGCTTGCATTGAATCAATAGAGTGCTTTGGGTGGTATACTCATTTTCACTATATTGATTCTTCTAATCCATTAACATGATCTATTTCTCCATCTATTTGTGTCCTCTTTGATTTCTTTCATCAGTGTTTTATAGTTTTCTATATAAAGGTTTTTTGTTTCTTTAGGTAGATATATTCCTAAGTATTTTATTTTTTTCATTGTAATGGTGAATGGTACTGTTTTCTTAATTTCTTTTTCTGTTTTCTCATTGTTAATGTATAGGAATGCAAGGGATTTCTGTGTATTAAGTTTATATCCTGCAACTTTGCTATATTCATTGATTAGCTCTAGTAATTTTCTGGTAGAGTCTTTAGGGTTTTCTATGTAGAGGATCATGTCACCTGCAAACAGTGAGAGTTTTACTTCTTCTTTTCCTGTATGGATCCCTTTTATTTCCTTCTCTGCTCTGATTGCTGTGGCCAAAGCTTCCAAAACTATGTTGAATAGTAGTGATGAGAGTAGGCACCCTTGCTTTGTTCCTGACTTTAGGGGAAATGCTTTCACTTTTTCACCACTGAGGATAATATTTGCTGTGTGTTTGTCATATATAGCTTTTATTATGTTGAGGTATGTTCCTTCTATTCCTGTTTTCTGGAGAGTTTTTTTTTTATCATAAATAGATGTTGAATTTTGTCAAAGGCTTTCTCTGCATCTATTGAGATAATCATATGGTTTTTATCTTTCAATTTGTTAATGTGATGCATTACATTGATTGATTTGTAGATGTTAAAGAATCCTTGCATTCCTGGGATAAAGCCCACTTGGTCATGATGTATGATTTTTTTTTTAATATGTTGTTGGTTTCTGTTAGCTAGAATTTTGTTAAGGATTTTTGCATCTATGTTCATCAGTCATATTGGCCTGTAATTTTCTTTTTTTGTGGCATCTTTGTCTGATTTTGGTATTAGGGTGATGGTGGCCTCATAGAATGAGTTGGAAGTTTATCTTCCTCTGCAATTTTCTGGAAGAGTTTGAGTAAGATAGGCATTAGCTCTTTAAATTTTTGGTAGAATTCAGCTGTGAAACTGTCTGGTCCTGGGCTTTTGTTTGTTGGAAGATTTCTGATGACAGTTTCGATTTCCATGCTTGTAATGGGTCTGTTAAGATCTTCCATTTCTTCCTGGTTCAGTTTTGGAAAGTTATACTTTTCTAAAAATTTGTCCATTTCTTCCAAGTTGTCCATTTTATTGGCATATAGTTGCTAATAGTAGTCTCTTATGATCCTTTGTATTTCTGTGTTGTCTGTTGTGATCTCTCCATTTTCATTTCTAATTTTGTTGATTTGATTCTTCTCCCTTTGTTTCTTGATGAGTCTTGCTAACAGTTTGTCAATTTTATTTATCTTCTCAAAGAACTAGCTTTTAGCTTTGTTGATTTTTGCTATAGTCTCTTTTGTTTCTTTTGCATTTATTTCTGCCCTGATCTTTAAGATTTCTTTCCTTCTACTAACCCTGGGGTTCTTCATTTCTTCCTTCTCTAGTTGCTTTAGGTGTAAAGTTAGGTCATTTATTTGACTTTTTTCTTGTTTCTTGAGGTAAGCCTGTATTGCTATGAACCTTCCCCTTAGCACTGCTCTTACAGTGTCCCATAGGTTTTGGGTTGTTGTGTTTTCATTTTCATTCATTTCTATGCATATTTTGATTTCTTTTTTGATTTCTTCTGTGATTTGTTGGTTATTCAGCAGCATGTTGTTGAGCCTCCATGTGTTGGAATTTTTAAAGGGTTTTCTTACTGCATTGTGGTCAGAAAAGATGATTGGAATGATTTCAATATTTTTGAATTTCCAAGGCTAGATTTATGGCCCAGGATATGATCTATCCTGGAGAAGGTTTCGTGTGCACTTGAGAAAAAGGTGAAATTGATTGTTTTGGGGTGAAATGTTCCATAGATATCAATTAGGTCTAGCTGGTCCATTGTGTCATTTACAGTTTGTCTTTATTTGTTAATTTTCTGTTTAGTTGATCTATCCATAGGTGTGAGTGGAGTAGTAAAGTCTCCCACTATTATTGTGTTATCGTTAATTTCCCCTTTCGACTTGTTAGCATTTCCTTACATACTGCAGTGCTCCTATGTTGGTTGCATATTTATTTATAATCGTTATATCTTCTTCTTGGATTGATCCTTTGATCATTATGTAATGTCCATCTTTATCTCTTTTCACAGCCTTTATTTTAAAGTCTATTTTATCTGATATGTGTATTTCTACTCCTGCCTTTTTTTGATCTTCGTTTGCATGAAATGTCTTTTTCCAGTCCTTCACTTTCAGTCTGTACGTGTCCCTTGTAGGTGGGTCTCTTATAGACAGCATATATAGGGGTCTTGTTTTTGTATCCATTCAGCCAGTCTTTGTCTTTTGGTTGGGGCATTCAACCCATTTACATTTAAGGTAATTACTGATAAGTATGGTCTTGTTGTCATTTCCTTTGTTGTTTTGGGTTCATGTTTATACCCCCTTTCTGTGTTTCCTTTCTAGAGAAGATCCTTTAGCATTTGTTGGAGAGCTGGTTTGGTGGTGCTGAATTCTCTCAGCTTTTGCTTGTCTGTAAAGCTTTTGATTTCTCCTTCATATCTGAATGAGATCCTTGCTGGGTACAGTAATCTGGGTTGTAGGTTTTTCTCTTTCATTACCTTAAGTATGTCCTGCCATTCCTTTTATGGCCTGAAGAGTTTCTATTGGAAAATCCGCTGTTATCTTTATCGGAATCTCCTTGTGTGTTATTTGTTTTTTTTCCCTTGCTGCTCTTAATATTTGTTCTTTGTGTTTGATCTTTGTTAATGTGATTAATGTGTGTCTTGGGGTGAAACACCTTGGGTTTACCCTGTTTGAGACTCTTTGGGTTTCTTGGACTTGTGTGACTATTTCCTTCCCCATTTTAGGGAAGTTTTCAACTATTATCTCCTCAAGTATTTTCTGATGGTCTTTCTTTTTGTCTTCTTCTTCTGGAACTCCTATGATTTGAATGTTGGGGCATTTAACATTGTTCCAGAGGTCCCTGAGGCTGTCCTCGTTTCTTTTGATTCTTTTTTCTTTTTTCCTGTCTGCTTCATTTATCTCCTCCTTTCTGTCTTCTACCTCACTTATCGTATCTTCTGCCTCCTTATTCTACTGTTGGTTCCCTCCAGACTGTTTTTGATCTCATTTATTGCATTTTTATCATTAATTGACTGTTTTTTATTCCTTCTAGGTCCTTGTTAAACATTTCTTGCATCTTCTCAGTCCTTGTCTCCAGGCTATTTATCTGTAACTCCATTTTGTTTTCAAGATTTTGGATCATTTTTATTATCATTATTCTAAATTCTTTTTCAGGTAGACTCCCTATCTCCTCCTCTTTGGTTTGGTTTGGTGGGCATTTTTCATATTCTTTTACCTGATGAGTATTTCTCTGCCTTTTCATCTTGTTTAGATCACTGTGTTTGGAGTGGCCTTTCTGTATTCTGGCAGTTTGTGGTTCCTCTTTATTGTGGAGGTTCCTCCCTGTGGGTGGGGTTGGACGATTGGCTTGTCAAGGTTTCCTGGTTAGGGAAGCTTGTGTCTGTGTTCTGGTGGGTGGAGCTGGATTTCTTCTCTCTGGAGTGCAATGAAGTGTCCAGTAGTAGTTTTGAGATGTCTATGGGTTTGGTGTGACTTTGGGTAGCCTGTATATTGATGCTCAGGGCTATTTTCTTGTGTTGCTGGAGAATTTGCATGGTATGTCTTATTCGGAACTTACTGGCTCTTGGATGGTGCTTGGTTTCAGTGTAGGTATGGAGGCTTTTGGATGATCTCTTATTAATTAATGTTCCCTGGAGTCAGGAGTTCTCTGGTGTTCTCAGGTTCTGGGCTTAAGCCTTCTGCCTCTGGTTTTCAGTCTTATTCTTACAGTAGCCTTAAGACTTCTCCATCCATACAACATTGATAATAAAACTTCTAAGTTAATGATGAAAAGATTCTCCACAGTGAGGGACACCCAGAGAGGTTCACAAAGTTACATAGTGAAGAGAAAAGGGAGGAGGGAGATAGAGGTGACTAGGAGGAGAAGAGGGGGGAATCAAAAGGGGAGAGCACAATCTAGCCAGTAAACAATTCCCTATGTGCACTCTATAGTCTGGAACCTCAGAGAGGTTCATGGAGTTGCACAGAGAAGAGAAGAGGGAGGAAGGAGATAGAGGTGAGCAGGAGGAGAAAAGAGGGAATCAAGAGGAGAGAGAGAGATCTAGGCAGTACTCTGCTCCCTAAGTGTTCTCTGCAGCCCAGAACACTCACAGAGATTCACAGAATTGGGTTGAGAAAAGAAGGGGGAGGGAGGAGGTAGAGGTGACCTGGGTGAGAAGAAGGAGAGTCAAAACGGGGAGTGAGTAATCAAGCCAGTAATCACACTCCTGAGTAAAAATGGGTACTGAAGATTGAATTCTTAAATGTACAAATTTCTCTGGAGATGTTGCGGGCAGTGTGGGGTCAGTTCAGTTTCAGATAGTTCCTTGTTCCAGCTCATACTTCTCAATATCTCTAGGTCCCTTCCAATGTAGTCAGTGTTAACTAGTGGGATTTTAATCTGTTGCACCTGAAACTTCCAAAGCGATTCCCTCTGTTTATTTGGCTTCTTCTGTGTGCAGGTCTCTTCAGTGTCTAATTTCTGCCCTGACACAAGGGGGCAGAGGTGGTCTCTTGTTTAGTTTCACTTGTTCAGTCATGCTGTGAGGAGGGAGGAACACCGCAAACAAATATCACTGGTGTGTGTGGGGAATACTCGCAGTTTCTGGGCCACACTGGGTTTGCCCACCCTCACGGCATGCGTGCTTCCGGGTCTACACTGCTCAGGCTTCAGGTTGCTCTGCAGGGGGCGGGCCCTGAGTTGTGTGCACTTCCCAAGTCTAAGCCACTCAGGTTCATGTTCTCGGGTACTCCACAAAGGCGCACACTTGGCTGGGTCTGCGTTTTGTGCTGTTCCGGGTCTGAGCAGCTCAGGCAACCAGGTGCTTGGCGAGCACACTCTCTTCAGGTGCAGTGCATCTTATCATCTCCCTGGTCCCGGCCACTTGGTTTCTGGGTGCGCCCGTCTCCGGTGTGCTGTGTGTTTCTTCTAGGGAGCTGATCTCTGGCTGGGACCCTCCCAGCGGATGTCAACAGTCCAGAATCTCAGGAAGTCTTTCATTAGAAAGTGGAAGCCTGTTCGCAGTTTGGTAGGGAATGCCCTCTCTGGGGCCAAGTTTGCCCCTTTCCAGCTCTGGTTGGCATGCACCTGCCCCTGCATCTGGCCAGGGATGGGCTGGTTCCTAGCCAGTTAGCTCGTCTCTGGTATTGCTCAGTTCTTTGTTCTGTGAGCTGGTGACAGTGCCTTAGGTTAGGGCTTTTCCCTGGATAACTCTCTCTCTCTGGCTATCCCACTGTTTAGGTTGCTATCTCATGTTAGCTCCCTAGATTGCCCTCAGGGCATTCAGGCCCGGTCCTTACCCTAAGCAATGTTGCCCGCTCCTCTCTGTTCAGCCCCCACTTGCTGGTGGCATATGCGAGTGTCTGGGTACTTCTCAGCTGGGAGTTGCCTTTAGGCATGTAATCTGTGGGTTTTATTTATTTATTTTTCCTCCTGGTTATGTTGCTCTCCGAGATTCGAACACTTCCCCCAAACACACCGGTGACAGGGTTTCCTGGTGTTTGGAAACTTCTCCTCTATTGAGACTCCCTTCCCGGGATGGATCTCCATCCCTAACTCTTTTGTCTCTCTTTTTATCTTCTATATTTTGTCCTACCTCCTTTCGAAGACCATGCATGGGCTGCTTTTCTGGGTGCCTGATGTCCTCTGCCAGCATTTAGAAATTGTTTTGTGGAGTTTGCTCAGTGTTCAAATGTTCTTTCGATGAATTTGTTGGGGAGAAAGTGGCCTCCCCATCCTATTCCTCCACCATCTTAGTGTGTGTCAAAGGGCGATTTTTCAAAAAATATTTTTTTTTTCTCATCATTCCCATATCTCTTGTGTTTCCAGGATCTCGCTTGCTCCAGCCATGATTTCTTTAAGTTTCTGGAAAGTGTAGTTTTTCTTGCCTCAGGACATTTGCTCACCTTTATTCCACCTGTGTATCCTTTCCAAATCTCCCTTTTCTTTCTTCACTTCCACGTATACCTGCCACCTCACCCCTTTTCAGACTTTAAGTGTCACTCCTCAAAAGAACCCTCTCTGAACATCCAGTTCAAAGAGGGTCATTTCTGTAGATCCCTATCATAGAGTCATGTATGACAAATACAGCTTTAGTTGCAGTTTGTAACTTTTAATTTTTCATTTTTTAAAAATTTATCATTATTCTCCCTCATGAAACTGTAAACTCTGTTAGGACAGAAGCCAGGTATTATTTATTTGCCAGCATATTTCATGCCCACAACATGCTCAAAAATTGTTGGTTGAGTGGGTGGAAGAGTGAGTACTAGTGCATCTTCAGCAATATTTCTATATTTGCTGCTAATTTCTTAGATTTCCTGTGCTTCATCAGCTAGAGAGATGAAATCCATTACCAGGATGAAAAGAACATTTTACGAGGTAAGTATACCAAATTCTTGTCTTTGAATACTTTTTTAAAAGATATGAAATATTTCTGTTTCTAATATTTCTACTTTATCTGCAGATTGGAAATAAAGGAATCTACAAAGCCATCAGTGAATTGGATATTCTTCTTTCCTGGATTAAACAGTTCTTGGAAAGTATTAAGTAATTCAAGGAGCCAAGTGGATTGATTTGATTATTATTTTGAAATATAATGAGCACAACCAGAGATCAATTTACAGCAGTGTATTTCCTTTTAAATATTTTGTACATAGTACTAAGAGCAAGTTGGATGACTAGAGGAATTTAATGCAGTAACATTTTGGAGATAAGTTTTCATTCATATTTACATCAAAGAATGCTCTCATCTTGAATATGTTTTGTCATTCCCAAGTGCATTGTATGAGTTTAATCTAAAAGTGTATAACCAGAATTAAATCATGTAATATTTTCTCAAAGAAAATGACAGATTTCTGGGATACAATATAGTGAGACTTACATAGATGCTATGTATATAATTATTGTCGATTTAAGAAGTAAGCATAGCATATCATAGGGCTTGATGATAATTAATTATGCCCAGTGTGAACTTAGCCTCTAGCAGATTTTGATTTTAATGAAATAAGCTGTGTGGTTTTTTTTTTCATCCTGGATGTCCTTTCTAAGACGGTATGCTAGAATTTCATTCAGTACAATGGGTAACTATCAGATCAGATCAAATGGTTGCACATGTAAACTAACTGCTTGGAATGGTTTACTAGATACACTTTTGACAGATAACTCAGGCTACATAGACTATAAGGAACTAAGTGGAAGTGATGCTAAAGTTTGATTATGTTCCTTCCAGGTGCCATACAATTAAGAATGTTATTAGAGGCCAGATAGAAGTCTGAATGCAGTTCAGATTCTACCACAGGAAACTTGCCATACTATCTAAAAACCTTACCCATACAGCTAGCCCTTCAGTTGAATGAGTCATACAGCCTGACTATTATTTTGCATCAAACGGACCCTGCTTCAGCGTAGTAATCATGGGTAGTTTCAGAGAGCAATTTGTGTGATGCTAATTCACTTCCACAAAGCATCCACTCTGTCTCTGCTGCACACAAGCAACTCTGGGACTTGGTGTTTTGTGATAGGAATAGACAGGGTGTCCTGAAGGTCTTTGTGGCTTTCATCCTTGGCATCTCTTCTCTTGTTTTCCCACCATCCAGTCTTTTCAATCGCATAGTCTATCCACCAAGGACTACCTTCTCTTTCATTTTTCAAAATTATCCCTTTGTTTCTTGCCCCTTCTCCTTCCTGCCTTCCCCATCAACACCCTGTGCCCCCATGTCTTATCCCACTGGGGACCTCATTATTAGACAGGTCCACAGGCAGGGAAAGGTGTGGTGAGTGGAGGGGCTTGTCGGGGGGAGCCTGGGGGACTCTGCCTTCATCTGGTGCTGTTGACTTAGGGTAAGGCCATCAGTAATGGGGCAGCCTTCCTTGTTGAGAAATATTTGGAAGAGCTGGTATTTCTTGAAGGTCAGGAATCTGCCGCCTGGCTTTCCCATGACCCGAGATGAAGTGGTGAACCACCCATGGCCTCTCATTGCCTCACTTTCGGGGCCCTCAGTGTTCTCCAGGAACAGGCATCCTCACAGCTGAATTCATGCTGTGCTTCTGCAGAGCCAGGAGTCTCCCGTCTTGGTTACCATTTTTAGGCTGTTTCATTACTTTGGAACTCCAGGAATTAGAGGGGATGTGAAATATTCAATCAGACAACTTTAGGTCCTTAGGGATAAAATTTCACCTTTGTTCTCATACTTTGGAGTAATTGAATTCAAAGTTATTTTTAAATTATTTTTAATTGGAGGATAATTGCTTTACAATGTCGTATCAGTGTGTGCTGTACAACGACGTGAATCAGTCACAAGTAGACATATGTCCCTTCCCTGTTGATGAATTCGATGTTTTTGTTTCTTAAATTCTTTTGTTTGCCTAGAACAGTTAAAAAGCTGCTAAACTCAGAAGCACTGTAGGATTTTAAACATCATCATCACTGAACAAGAAAGCAATATCCTTGTGCTGATGTCTAATCACAAACTTTTCTTCAAATACCAAAGGGAAAAGCATGGTTTTTAGTGTGTTTGCGTAAAGACTAGTATTTTGAAAAGGCAGTTAGGAAGAGAGGAGCTGGCGTCCTAGTGCACAGGGAGGAAACTGTATCAGGTTTGTCACTGAGGGCTCAGGGTTAAAGTTTCCCTCTGATTACAGGTCCCACTCTGGACTTTACCAGGACCAGTGATGGTTGCATACTGGGAAGTAGTAGCTGCATACCCCAAACGCCCACAGGATGCTCTAGAATCCCCAAGCAATTTAGCATTCCTAGGGGAAGGTTCCTTCTGGCAGATTCCTCCTGGATCACACCTAGGAGACTACATTTCCTATTAAAATGTTTTGTCTGGCAGCATATAATTAGAGCTAAGGGTTTGATTCTGCTCTTAGCACAGGGAGAGCAGAAAGAGCCTGAGTACTACCACATAGCCTGGAGTGGTAAAAACAAGCCCTCAGGGAGACCAAGAGATCTGATTTGTCCCAAATTCCTTCAAGTCTCTGTGTGCATCCTCAGAGGGCCATCCATCCAAAGCATCAACCCCCTCTCTCCTCACTTTTCTCTAAACCACTTCTCTCTCACTGATGGGCTTGTCTCGACTTGTTTACTTACTGACTGTCCACCATATCAGAATATAGGCTCTGTGGGGCAGGACCTCTATCTGTTCTGTTCCCTGGAGGGTCTCTAGCACCCAGAATGGGGTCTAAATGCAGGGCACTACATCAGCAGAAGGTGAATATGTGAACTCTTGAGAGAATGGACTGAGGCCTATGCCCTACTTCTCTTAGGAGGTGTGGCTAATGTCAGGTCAATTCACTTCCTGGGCCTGTGTTTCTGGATGAATCCTGCCTGAAATTAGCTACCATGGGTGATCGGTGCAGATATCTGCCCAGTGAGGGACTGAGGTCTTCCTTTACGCCAGATCCATGCCCTCAAAGGATCTCTAACACTCTCTTCTCTTCCCCAGCCTGTCCCCAATACCACCCTCAAGCCTTGCTCTGCCTGCTTCATTTCTTGACTTAGAAATGAAGATTTCATTCAGATATCATCCTGCCATTAATGGTTTCATGTACCTTTTACTTCTTCACAGAACCTGTCTTAATTATAATTCCTCTGAGATTTAGTATCTGTTTCTCCCACTAGACTGTCCCTCTCTGATTCACTGCAGTTTTACCCAGATCCTTTTAAATGGTAAGTGCTGGATATATATTTGTTGAGTGAATAAGTGAATAAAGTAGTAAATTGGACTCGATAACTTCCAAGGTTTTTCAGCTCTGGCATATCTGCTGCCAGGATCGTCACTGGTTGGTGTGAAATTTGAAGCCTGTGATAGAACAGTGCTTCTCTACCTGAGTCCTCTAAGAGCATCTGTGTTATTATTTACATCAACAAGGAATTGAAATCAACGTACTCTTTTACTCGGCCCATCTCAAAGGCGGCTGTAAATAAATATATGACTTTTAACACAGGTCGTTAAACTTAAACAAAGATAGTCTCAACTAAGACACGCTCACTTGTGTATCTTGTAGAATCATCTTCCTAACCCCAGGTGGAACGTGTCTCAGACGCTGGGAAACACTACATTTTAATGAATTTCCACTGCCTCATTCTGGTCCAACTTAGAAAAATAGTTGGAAATTCGAACATGATCATTTTAACCTACGCACAGAGACCAGTTTAGAAAAAGTCAAGCCACGATGTTTAGGTTTCAAGCTGGTTTCAGAGCTCCTGTCATTGTTTCCAGAGACAGAGGCACGAAAGCACACTCACCCAGTCAGTCATTCCACTGGGCTGATGACTGTGGCTCCCCACAAGGGATGCTAGAAGGTCGTACAGGCCTGGTCCTGCCACTGTCGACCCTCAGGGAGCACAGTCTCTGTCCAGGTAGCTGTGGTCCACACAGCTTCCTAGAGAGGGAAGCTATGGAAGTCACTGTTAGGGAGGCTTCTGAAGAGGTCAGATGTGCACACAGTGCCAGGAACAAAAAGTGAAAGCTCTGTCAGGTTGAGTAGAAGGAGCGGCAGAAACTCTAAAAAGTACTTGCAGAAATGTGCTATGAGTTACCACCCATCCTAAGAAGTCAGGAGAATCGAATCCTTCACTAGGGCCGAGAGTTGTTCACTAAAATGAAGACCAATCAGTTCTGTAAATATTCATTAAATGCTCACTGTCTGCTAGCCTCATGGTCATGAGTGGGGTCATAATCATCAATAAAACTCATACTTGCTTTTTAGCAATTTAGGACTTAGGAATGGAGATAGATAAACAATCATGTGGTGAAATATAAGCAATAAGGGAGCTATGGAGAAGATACAGTGGAGTGGAGGTCAGGACACATGGCACTAAGGGATGAAGTTTTAGATAATTTAGCCTTTAAGATATACTTCTTAAAGGCAGTTAAGAGGTGTTGCCTCTTTCAGGAAGCCTTCTATGATCCCTCCTCCCAGCCCTGACTCTCAGGCTGGTTTATTGGTCTCTTGCAAAGCATAGCTTTTACCACATCATACTGTAATTTTCTATTTGCTCACATATCTTTCCTGAAGGCAGACTGGGTCTTATTCAACATCGTGTCCTCAGTGCTGAGTATGGCATTGTCTTAGAGCAGACATTTAGGAAGTATTTTTGGAATGGAACAGTGTTAAAAAAAAAAAAAAAAAAAGAACAAACGATGCCAGTGAGGCTGGAGAAGGGAAATGGATTTTGCAGACATTTAGGAGGTAAAATTGATATAACTTGGTGACCAACTGTGCTGAGGAAATAGCCTAGGATGATTCTAGGGTTTTACATTTTCTACTAATAAGGTAAATGAGCCCTAGAGGAGGAAGTGGCAACTCACTCCTGTATTCTTGCCTGGAGAATCCCATGGACAGAGGAGCCGGGTGGGCTACAGTCCATGGGGTCACAAAGAGTCAGACACCACTGACGTGGTGCATTACACTGCAAGCAGGCATGCAATGTAGACAAGGATTCAGAAAAATAAACTGTACTGAGATTCTAGCATCTTCTTTTCACCAAGACAGAAATGTGTTGAAATCTGGACTTCATAGGAGCATGTTTGTGTGTGTGTGTAAATGTGTGTACTTAGTTGCTAAGTTGTATCTGACTCTTTGCGACCTCATGGACTGTAGGCCACCAGGTTCCTCTCTCCACGTGATTTTCCAGGCAAGAATACTGGAGCAGGTTGCCATTTCCTTCTCCAGGGGATCTTCCCAGCCCAGGAATTGAACCCACATCTCCTGTGTTTCCTGCATTGGCAGGTGGATTCTTTAGCACTTGAGCCACCTGGGAAGCCCTCATAGGAGCACAGAATCTCATAATTTGAAAGAAACAATAAGGGCACGCTATCCAACTTTTCTTTATAACACTGTTCCCACCTAGTATTTGCTTACAATTAAGAAAGACTGGCCTCCTGGAACATCCTTCTCTTTCTCTAAATAATCTCACCTATTAGACAATCATTTACATTGATCTAAAATCTATCCTCTTGAATTTTATCTATTTCTATTTTTCCTAGTTTCATAATTTAGGGTTTAGAGTAATTGTGACCCATCTTCCACAGGACAGGTAGGTTAGTTAAGAGGTGTGGTGTTGGGGGAGTAGAGGCTCAAAGTTTCAAGTTGGAAGCACACCTTTTGTATGTACAGACCAGGGCCAGAACTTACAGAGTCACACCCAGCTGCAAGGAAAGTGGAAAATACAGCCTTTATTTGGGGTATAATGCATCCAGCTAAAAATTGAGGGTCCCATGCCATAAGGGGTGGGAGAATGGATGTTGGGTGATACAGCCATACATCAACTATTTGTAGGCATTCACCATGTCCTTTTGTTTCTATCTCAGCTTCATCATCCCCTCTCCACTAAGCTCTTCTCTAATAAATAGCTTCAAATTTCCCACCTGTTCTCAAATGGCATGGTTTGGTGTGCTTTCAATAGCTAAAGCTTATTCTCTTCCAATTGAATTCCCAGCTGTTCCTAATGAATCCTTGTTGGGTTCTTGGGACCATGTTTTATCATGGTCATCGCCTTGCTTTTCTCTTTTATACTTTACTAGTGTTTTTTAATAATTATAAAAATAGGGGCTGAAAGAAATTGCTGCTGCAGGAGGCCTGGATTTAGAAACACCAGCTTTAAGTACATCTTGGAAAGTTTATCCCATAAAACAAAAACCTTGGTCTGAGTTTATGTTAAGATGAATTTTACACAGAAGAAATTCCTGGAGAATTTTTTTATAAACAGTGGTAATAGCCTCGTGTTTACTGCAGAGGAAAGCCTTGGGTCATTTATTTTATTTTATTTTATTTTTTTCTTTTTCTTTTTTATTTATTAAACATTTATTTTAATTAGTTTTGCCAAACAATGACATGATATCACCATGGGTTCACATATGCTCCCCCTCCAGAACCCCCCTCCCTCCTCCCTCCCCCCGGGAAATCTCGTTGCACCAGTCCCAAGCATCAATCCTGGGCCGGCTATTGCTTAGACATATGATAATTAACATGTTTCAATGCCATTCTCCCATATCATCCCACCCTTTCCCTCATCCATAGAGGCCCTGAGTCTATTCTATACATCTGCGTTCCTTTTGCTGTCTCGCATGCTGGGTTCTCGTTACCGTCTTTCTAAATTCCATATATATGCGTTAATATACTGTATTGTTGTTTTTGCTTCTGGCTTACTTCACTCTGGATAATGGGCTCCAGTTTCGTCCATCTGAGTAGAACTGATTCAAATGAGTTTCCTAGAGGGTCATTTATTTTAAAAAGTCACACATACAAGACATGGGAGTATCTCACTTCCTGGAAACAGTATATAAAATCAATTTGCAGGAAAAATTAAATTCAAGATGAAGAGTACAGAGAGGCCAAGATGGCAGAGTAGAAAGGCCCTGAGCTCACCTGTCATGAGCACGCTAAAATCACATCTGTCTGCAGAACAACCATTGATGAAAAAGACTGGACTCTACTAGGAAAGATCTTCTGCAACTAAAGACATAACGAAAGTGTAGGAGGAGTGGACTGACTATATAATCAAATCCCTTACCTCCTGGGGTGGGTGAATGGAGAATTATTATATCACAGAGGTTCTCCCACAAGAATGAGAGTTCAGAGCCCCAAATCAGGCTCCCCAGCCTGGGGGTACAGCACCTAGGAAGACAAGCCCCCAGGAGATTTAGCTTTGAACACCAGTGGAGCTTAATCACAGGAGACCCACAGGACTGGGGGAAATAGAGACTTCAGTCTTAAAGGGTGCACACAAAATCTCATATGCACTAGGACCCAGGGCAAAAGCAGTAATTTGATAGGCACCTGGGTCAGAACTTCCTTTGAGTCTTGGAGAGTCTCCAGGAGAGGTGGGGGGGGGGAGGGGTGGAAAGGGGATGTGGGTTTGCGTTTGAGGGTGCTGCTGCGCGCTCTGGGGGCACAGACACTGGTGGCAGACATACTGGGGAACATTCAGTCCTGTGAACACTGTTGCTGCTGGTGGCTGGTATCTTGGTTCATTAGCCAAACCTAATATATGCTTGTTTTAAGTCTGAAATGCTATCAAGGTATAAAGAGAAAAAAAAAATCTCTCTACTTCTCTACCTTCAAATTCCCAAGTGATCCAATGCTGATGGTTGGCTAGAGCTCTTCCCACTATGTTTCTAGTTTCATTGATAACAATAATAAATATGTATACACATCTTTCCCTTTTTCAGAGATAAAAACACATCAGGGATATCTTTCCTATATGTATATGTTCATTTAATTAACTGCAAAATATTCCATGGAATGAGTGCAGCAAAATTGGTTTAACCACTCCAATTTGCTTGTTGTTTCATTTTTCTGTCCACATAAAACAGGTTGTAATGAGTATCTTTGTATGTATATCCTGATCTATGCTTTTATTTTATAGGAATACTTTCTAGAAGTAATATTAGGGGGTCAGAAGATATGCTAAATACTGGCAATTTCCTCCCTGAAACTCTTCCTTTGTTGATTTCTTTCAAGTTCTTGCTAGCACCTGATATCATTGACATTTTTCCACTTTTGCCAGCCTGATGGTAGTAAAGGGAATCACATTGTTTTAGTTTACATGCCCCTGACAACTTGTTAAATTGATCATCTTTTCTTATGTATACTCCATTTACATTTTCTTTTCCTGAGATACCCTCAAATGTCAGGCCATTTATCTAATAAATAAGTTTGAAAACTCCCCCAAACCTAACTAAAAATAATACATTTTAATTGGTTTTAACATTTCAAAGAATTTAGTAGAGAACCACATGCCTTGAATAGTATATTATGCTTCCTCTGTACCCCACCCAAGTCCATAGTGTCAGCAAGCGACAGCGATGTGGATGGTTTCTGCCTGTGTCCCCTAGGTGGGGAGTGTATCACCCCATCCCTCTGTTGCTCTGGGTGTGCAAGGGAAACAGAAAAGCTCAGCTGTAAATGGAGGTGTTTGCATCTGCTGCGGGAGGTACAGATGGGGACTCAGAATCCTCAAGGGAGTAAAGAACCGCCCCGCCAATTTGCCTTTTTAGCTCCAGTCCAAAGTTTCACCAACTCCTTCTGCTCCCCACCCCCTAAAACAAGACAGCCCGTCATCCCAGCTGATTTGGAATGAAAGTGAAAATGAAAGAGTTAGTTGCTCAGTCATATCAGATTCTTTGTGACTCCATGGACTGTAGCCTGCCAGGCTCCTCTGTCCATGTAGTTCTCCAGGAAAGCATACAAGAATGGGAAGCCACTCCTACTTCAGAAGATCTTTCTGACCCAGGGATCCAACATGGGTCTTCTGCATTGTGGGCAGATTCATTACCATCTGAAACACTGATCATCCCAGCTGATTTGGAATAAATCATGATTATTCCACTTTCCCAAGCATAAACTCTGATCCCTGTACTCCCAGAAGGCTTTGAAAACCAGGGCTGATAAATTGGAGTCCTCTAAGGCCTCACCTCTCCCGTCTGTGAAGTGTCTTCCTGCATCACTGATTTTATGTTTTTAACTGATTAGGAAAAAATTCTTCATAAATAAAGGTAGTTGACATAGAAAAAAGTGTCTAAGAGAGGTAGACAGCCTCTTTAAAATTGTACAACGCCTTCCATGGCCCAGCACATCCCTTTCCCCCTCTCTATAGTAAACTACTATGTAAATTACTTACATATTATTTTTCCTTTGTGTTACCCATCTCCCACTATTAGAATTTAAATTTCATGATAGGGATTTTTGCATGCTTTACTTACTACTGTATCTCCAGTACTTAAATTGTGCCTTCTCCAAATAAGTGCTCAATAAACTGTTGTTGAATAAATAAATGAGTGGGTGGATGATGTGTTCAGAGGGAAAGAGAAGGAACCAGAAAACCCCTGTTGCCAAGAATGTTGAAAATTCTAACCAGGGCTGGTTCTTAACCTTATTTTCTATGACAGAAATGCCTCTATGACAGAAACTCTTGCAAGAGAGTGGGTGAATTTGCTTCCCAACCATGTGGTTACATTTCCTCTAAACTGAACTATTTGCAAAGCAGTTGATATGAAATGAGGCTCTGGTGATTTCCTATTTTCCGTTTACCCATATCATTCATGGTTGAGTCCTGCCCACTTGAGATCAGGCTGAGAGTGGCTTAGAATGAGAAGGCATATTTGGGGGTTAAAATATGGGCAACCATGAGTGTCAGCAGCCTTTGGATGGTAAGACAACCTTTCGGGAGTCTTTGGAACTGATGAGAAAGAACCGTCTTCATAGAAATCAGATCATTCTAATACTTCTCATCCATAGTGATTTTCAAAATTCTGGTGATAGTTTCGTACAAAACACAAGCTACAATGGGTGAGCTTGTATCATCTGTGTATCATGGTTGGGACCCTACCTTAGAGCTCCCTAGTTGCAGTAATTGGTGCCAAATTCAGTAATGGGCCCATGATTTAAGAAGATCCAGTCAGACCAAATCCCAAGATTTGCTCCTTGGGCACAGTCTGTTTTTTCAATAAACCTTAAGTTTGAAAGGATATAGGACAGAGCCTGGCTGAAAACAAGCCAATACTTTGATTGCTCAGTTTCTGGGAATCTTTATTCCTCTGAGGTTCTTTCTACCTCACTTGAATGCTGCTTCTCAGTTTCTCAAGTGAGTCTCTGTCTGAGAAATACAAATTGGAGGACTCCAAGGCTTGGTTTGGAGCATCTTCTCAGCTGTCTTGGAGATTTCTATTAGATATATCAAGTTGAACCTCACAGCTTTAAATTCTATCAGTGTGCCAGGACTCCACTGATGTCTCCAGGCTGACCTGTCCCCTAACTTCCATACTCACCCATCCAACTGTGTATCTGACATTTCCATGTAAGCCATCTCAAACATAATATGTCACCTCCTATAATCAGCCCATCCTCTGGCCTTGAGCAACTGTGGAATATAAGACAGAATAAGGTCTTGGTTAAGCACACAAACTCTGGAGTAAGTAGAGCCTAGATTCAAACATAGGCTGAAATTTAAAAGTCGAGTAAGTTTAATCTTTCCATTCCTCCCTTCCCTTATCTGTACAATGAGGCTGATGGTAATAGTACCTATTTTGTGGCTTTGTTTGTGAGGATAACATGAGGTGATATAGTGGTTAGAGCTCTGAGTGGTGCATAATAAAAACACCATAATAAAAGCATGAGTTATTATTATGATATGATAAATTAGCACATACTCAACTGCTAAAGCCAGCAGTCTAGGGTTATCTTTGGCTTCTTCTCTCCCATATCCAGACCAATTTCACCATCATGTCCTTTCAGTTCTGTCTCCCAAATACATCCCAAATGCTTCTGCTTCTCCTTCCCCCACTGGTATAACACTGACATCTCTATAGAGGCCTCACATCTTATGGGTCCCACTGTGTCCACTCACCTGCTGTTCCCAAAACCAGCCTCAATATATATTACAGAGGGAATTTAGAAGGTGCAAGCCAAAGTATATCTCTTCCTAGTATCAAAGCATCCCTTTTGATACTATTTAGTGGCTTCCTTTGCACCTAGAATAAATCTTATTGTCTTATCTAGAAGGTTCTATGTGAACACTCTGACTTCATCTCTTTGCTGATCTTTTTGTTTCTGAAACATTCAAGTTCACTGTCTGGGGCTCTTGCACTTGCTACTTCCTCTACCTGGCTCTCCTCCAGTTCTTCGCAAAACTGACTCCTCTCAGTCAGGTCCCTGAGTTGAGTCCCTTTTTCCCAGATGACATGACTGACCATCTTCATGAAAGCAGAAGTCTTGTTCAAATAGTTTGTGACCTTATCTCTCTATTTTATATTCTTACTCCCATCTCTGGTCTTGTCAGATACTTCCCCTGGATTCTTCTTGCTGCCACAATACCTGCAAAATACTTACAATATGCCATTTATCACTGCATACTGTAACCTTTGACTCCCATGTCTATTCTCTCACCAAATTAAGACTCATTAAGAGGAGGAGTTATGCCTCATTGACCTTTGTATTGCCAACCTTTAATGAAAGCCTGGAACATAGTACAGGCTTAAAAATCATAGGAATGAATCAATGAGGAATTTTCCATTACAAGTAGCAAAGGTTTTGACAAATTTGTCAGAATGAAACAGACATGATCAGTTCTTTGAGGATAAAAGTAATAATGATGTTTTGAGAAAAATTATTCATGCTGTTAAACTGGTTAATTTGTGGCAGAAGAGTGCATTGAGGCATGTGACATAGATTTGCTTTTTCTATATTTTCTAGTAGATGTTGGATCTTACAGACAGTAAGATCTAGTCACTTGTAATTTTCCACCTAACAACTTCTAAGTGAGGTAACAGAAGAATGGTTTATTAGTTTCTGATTAGTTTTTTAAAGGTCTGGCTCCAGTCTGGGAAAGATTGAGTTTATCATTTAATCTTGCAGCTTCTGTTCTTAGAGTGTGAGACAGGTCTGTTTCTTTATGGTGCTTAATCTATTTTATGGCTTTTTTACTTTCCCCACAACCTTGCTTCCTAAATTCTAACACACGGTGTGATCTTCAGAAATGTATTGGCAGTTACCACCTGGTTAAATGCATGGTTTAACACAGAGTTTTCACCAGATCAATCTCCAGCTGATAATGATGTAGATGTACATCATAATAGAACACAATGGCTTGTAGAGCACTCTGAACATCCTTTTTGTTAATCTTGAAAATAACCCCGTGGGATAGCACAAACATCGTCCAAATTCTTTGCCTGACATCCAAAAGTCCATCATCAGGCCCTGAACTATCACTAGTCTTCACCCAAAGTCTAGCATGTCACAGGTACACGACAAGCCTCTGTTGAATGAGGGACTCAGTGAGTTTACAGCTGCATTTCTCACTAGTCCTTGACATGTATTCTTCCCTTGAAGATTGGTCCATTTTTTAAAGAAACCCCTTTTATAAGACAAACTTATTCTTCTTTCATGATCTGATATGTGTTGTTTTGTCAATCTATAATGCCTTCTTCATTCTTTCATTTCCCACCCAATTCTATATTTTCCTCACAATTGTTTTGGGTCTACAGATTTTTCTGTGGTTACAATTGCCCATAATGACTATTCTCTATCAGTTAATTTCCCAGTATTATCAACAAACAGTTATAAGTATATATTAAGCTTTCATATACACCTGATCTCATTGATATTGTAGCTGACCCTTGAACAATACAGAAGTGGGGGTAGGAAGGGGACCTAAGGGCACCGACCCTCCTGTGAACTGGAAAATCCCCCTATTATATTATAGTTGGCCCTCCAGCCTTGCAGTACATCCTTAACCACAGATCCTCAGTATATGAAGTTTCATATCTGTAGCTTCAACCAGCCATGAGATTCTGCTGTACTGCAGTAAGTACAGCAGTATGTACTGTTCAAAAAAATCCACATCTAAGCACACCCAGGAAGTTCAAACCTGTGCTGTTCAAGGGCCAACTTTATTTCCAATTCTGTTGATTTAGTCCAATATCACTTTCCAAATGCTTCCATAAATTTGATCACTTAAAAACTGTCTTAAGCCAACAAAAACTGATTTGTTTTACTCATGTGTCAGAGTCTGTTTTGAAGGTTAAATAGATGAAAATATTCTAGTTGGGGGGTGTATAAAAATAAACAAATAAAGAAGTAAATATAAAGTCAATCTATGGAACAGGAGAAAACATTTGCAAGGTACATATCTGATAGAAGGTTAATTTCCAAAATATATAAAGAACTCACATAACCCAATAGCAAAAACAACAACAAAAAGCAAATGATTTGATTACAAAATAGGCAAAGAACTTAATTAGATATTTCTCTGAAGAAGCCATCCAAATGGGCAATAGGTACCTGAAAAGGTGTTTGACATTACCAATCATCAGGAAATACAAAGTAAAATACAAATCAATATCATCTCATACCTCCTAGGATGGCTACGGTCAACAAAACAAAACAAGAGCTAACACGTGCTGGTTAGGATGTGGAGAAATTGGAAGGTTTGTCCCATTTGATAGGAGTGCAAGATGGTAGAGCCACTTTGAAAAGCAGCATGAAAATTCCTCAAAAAATTTAAAAATAGAACTACCATATGATGCAGTTATTCCATTTCTGGGAATATATCCAAAAGAACTTGAAACAGGATCTCAAAGAGGGGCACTCCAGTGTTCTTTGAAGCATTGTTCACCATAGCCGAGATATGGAAACAATGTAAATGCATCCACTGATAGACGAGTGTGTAAAGGAAATGTGGTATATTCACACAATGGAACATTATTTATTCATGAGATAGAAGGAAATCCCACCATATGCAACCACATGGATGATCTGGAGGACATTATGCTAAATGGAGTAAGCCAGTCACAGAAGGACACACTGCACGATTCCACTTATCTGAGCTATCTAAGATAGTCAAACTCTTACAAGCAGAGTGGTGGTTTCCAGTGGCTGAGGCGGGGATAGGGAATTGCTGTTCCAGGGGTATAAAGTTTCCCTTACACAAGGTGAATTAACTCTAGAGATCTACCATACAACAGTGTGCCTAGGGTCAACAGCACTATACCGTGCATTAAGAATTTGCTGAGGGCAGATCTCACGTTAAATATTCTTACCAGAACAAACTGTAAAGAATGTCAGATGATGACAAGTGTTAAAAAAGAACAATAAAGCTGGGAGGGGGATCAGGGAGAGTTGCGGGTGAGCAGGAAATGGTTCAATCTTTAAAGGGTGTGGTAAGAAAAAGGTCCCTTATGAGGTAGTGTTATTGCCAAGACCTGAAGAATCTTCACCAATGACTGAGAGGTAGCAAAATTATTATTATTATTGTCATCAATTTCTTGTTTTTTATTATTTAACAATTTTTAAATTTAATTTTTTATTGAAATACAATTGATTTACAATGTGTTAAGTTTCAGGTGAGCAAAGGTATTACTTATTTTGTGGCTACAAAAATTGGGGTTTGGGGAAGTTAAGTATTTTCAGTAATATCCCATAGTTATTATGAAACAGACTAAAACCATAACAAAACTTTACACTACTCAGAGCTGTCTCTTTTGCCTTACCTTCTCTCATCCAGTTATCAGATGACTTTTAATAAATGGCATAAACAATTTCTTAATTGTGGGAAACCATGTCGTCTTGAGTGGCCAAACAATTTTTTAATACATGTAGTGAATGTATTTTCTGAATCAAAAATTGGGCAACAAATTCTGAAAAATTTCTGAAGTACCTAGAGGAACAATGAATTAAGTAATTGAAGTTGACATCAAATCAAGAATATATAGGCACCATAATGATACAGATCCTTTGGACCTGACAGAAAGTATTAAACATAAACTGGGGTGTAACTTGCAACTAAAGAAAAAGCAAATATGCGACTAAAGTCAGAATTTCTCACTCTGTTCCATGGAGTATTAGCATTTCCTGGACATAGTAGTAATTTTTTTTTAACTTTCTAAAGTGTTTTCTTATGTAAAAAGTTCAGGAAAGTGATGTAAACTATATTTTCTACCTGGGGTGTTATACTACACATTGGAATATTAAATGCATGGAGAACTTCTGCATTAAAATAACTCTTTAATTTTGTTTAACCTGTTTCCAGAAGTTGTTTGATCCAAGAACAAGTTAGCTTTATCATTTAGTACCATCTTGTGTCTTTCTTTCACAGAAAATAATTTTGGAAACACTGATTCACACAAATGATAATCTTTAGGTAAAGCAGAGCTAGAAAAGATTTAGTACTTCTGATCTAACTCTAGATGTCACTCAAGGGAAACAAGATAAGGAATAAAAGTGCCTTGTCTTGCTTCTTGAAGTAAGAGATGGAAGCCAATTTGTTCCTCTGGTTACATTACATTAGGAGTGCGCAGCTCACACTTCAAACTCTCCTCTGTCTGTGTCTCTTTGCTCAGCATTTAAATAAATAGAGAACTCTTCTTACAAAAGAAACCTTGCCTCAAGCCCACCTTCAATCTTTAGCCCCACTTTATTGTTCTTCTTTCATTTATAGCTAACTTTTCTGCAAGAGTAGTCTATGTCTCTCTGCTTCCTCAACAGCCATTCATCACTAATATTGCTGTAAATCACCCATCCATCCAACCATCCGTCTATCTATCCAACAAATACTTATGTCAGGCACAGCTCTGGGCACAGGGAACAAAACACAGTCTCTACCCTCATGGAACTTACATTCTTCTAATGGTAAATAAGCAACATATAAACAAACACAATTATATAATAAGCTGAATGATCAGACCTATAGTGTAAAAATAAAGGTAAGTAGGATAGAGAGTGGGGAAAGATGAGGATAGAGGTTGGTCAGTGGCCTGGCCACAGTGAAGGATTCAGTCCACACAGGACCAGTGAAATTAACCTGACCATGGAGAAGGAAACAGCAACCGACTCAGTATTCTTGCCTGGAGAATCCCTTGGACAGAGGAGCCTGGCAGGCTATAGTCCATAAGGTTGCAAAGAGTCAGACAGGGCTGAATGACTTAACACACACACACACACACACACACACACACACACACACACACACACACACACAGAGGTTTAATTGAGGGAGTCCAATCATTTGAGGCTTATACATTTTGATCAGTAATTAAAGAAGGAGTACTGGCTCTTCCAGATGTGAATGAGAAAGACTGTAACACCAGTTAATCTTGGGGGCTTCTCATTACCCGGAAGGAATTAACCCTAAGACTGAAACCAATAACAAGAAGCCAGAGTTTATAGAATTTCAAAATAGAGCTGGACTTTAAATTAAACTATGCCCCAAACCTGCCCTATATCTTAGTCAAGCTGTATAATCAATCATTGTTTTAGGCCAATATGAATAGAATATTTCATTACTTGCAACCCAAACTTCTAACTCTGTAATTTAGACTTCTCCACACAGACGAAGAAGGAATGTGTGGGCCTAGGTACAATTGCTGGGACTAAGTTGTTTCTAAAGGGTCCTTTGTTGTTCCTGTTACCACATTTTGCCCTGTTTTGGGACAATTATGGTTTCCATAAACGTCCAGGTGTTGGGATCAGGTTCCAAAGGCTCTCTGGCTGCCCAGGACCATTCTCGGCCTAGGTGCTATAGCATCATGTACTCCTGTGGATCTTGGTCTACATAAATCCAAGGAGGCAGCTTTTAAAGTCAGAATGGGCTGAGGTTTCTGATTGTGAAGCCACTGAAGCATATTTTTGCCAAAGGAACATATTACCTCTGGAGCTCTCCAGAATCTTCTGGAGCAGTGATTGATCTGGATTTCCAACCAGCATTGCTTCTTATATGCTGGTATGGAATGCTATATGCTTCCCACATTGACCCTTCTTGGCACACATTTTCCCGGTCTGGATAGCCAGGGAGAACTTTTCAGAGTGCAAATTCTCTCATGACATCCGCCTCCATCATCCTTAAAAATATGGCAGTGGCTTTTCATTGCCCCTGTCATGGTAGGCAAGCACCATAAAATGACCTCCAGCAGGGCTGGCAATAGGATGAGGCCAGTGGGGCACCTGGCATGCACATTTTAAGGAGCCACGTATTCTCAGCATTGTGCAATAGTACTTGTCTGATCCTGAGAGTGTTCTCTTACACTTTATGCCCTAGTTACCTCTCTCTCCTCACCTTCATTCTGACCCTGGCTTCAGGGTACTATGTGCCTTCATTCAACCTCATTTTGTAACACCCTTTCCCTAACTGTCCTTCTGCTTTGAGATCTAGACCACTAGTCTTTTCATTCTCTTTTGTTGGGAATATTTATAAGGGTCAGAGTTGAAACATAGATTGGCTTCAGCTAATCAGACTGGATGCTCAACCACTCAGGATGGATGATGATTTGGAAACAACTGGCATGGCTTTATTGGTGTGTGCAAGCATTTGCCCTGGGAGCCTGTACATTCTGCTCCCTCCCTATGGAACACATTTTTCCCCTCCACTTTGAACATTAAAAAAAAAAATCCTTCCATGATGCACATTATGGGCTGGCCCCTATTTTGAATACCTTACAGATATTAACCTTATATAATCCACACATTAATTCCATTATTATAAGTGGTTTAAGTGAAGTATACAAAGTCACATAGCAACTGACCAGCAGTTGGTATTATCATCTTGGCATTCCAGCTCCAGGGTCTATGCTCTTAGGCAGCCTACAGCCATTGAAACTACTCTCAATTTAATCAGATTTGTCACTGTATGCTCTCCAACAACTGTTTTCTTTCCTTCCTGCAATTTTATTATTAAACACTCTGTCTGT
This sequence comes from Antilocapra americana, assembly GCA_007570785.1. Lineage (NCBI taxonomy): Eukaryota > Metazoa > Chordata > Mammalia > Artiodactyla > Antilocapridae > Antilocapra > Antilocapra americana. The sequence continues at coordinate 10,144,523 of ML663563.1, read as the reverse complement.
TTAATCATCTATCACTTTCCCACCTTAATTATAATTAAGCTCCAATGGGCATGAGTGTTTGCCTTTCTTGTCCATACCACATCCTCAGCATGCTGAGTCAGATCTAGCACTAGGAGGTATTCTGGAAACATTGGTTAAATATTGACTGAATTATCTTCAGTAGTACATTTGATTACTATCTCAACTCTTTCTCCCCAGACTATAAGCTCCCTAATAGCAGGAACTTTGCTAGTGGTTGTATCCTCAGTCTGGGCACACTGCCTGGGTCATTGTAGGTTCTCAACATTTTGGGGCTTAAGTAATGAATATAAAATATGGGGGAAATTCCTGTAATGGAGCCTCTTCCATTACCACTTGGTCTCCTTCTGGACTGGGCATTTTCTGACTTCCTGAAACGTTTTTTCCTAACCACCAGGGAAGCTGTAAAAGATGTCAAAGTCCAAAAAATAGCCGAAAGAATGCAATTTGCCTCATCCTGAGTCACTGGAATTGTGGGGTTAGTTTTGATTATTTTAGATTTGGTGATTTGAGCACATGTTTGACAAAGGGATTTTCTTCCCTTGTGCTTTGATGACCCATATTTCTCCTTCTGTGATACTGGAAGCCTCTACTAGAGAGATTTTTAGGAATTTTTTTTTTTCTTAATGGTGGCAGGAGCCAGAATGCTGCCAAGATGGTAGGAAAGACTAGACCAGAACATTAACCTTCTAGATAAAGCCTTGGTCCTTCAAGAAGTTGTGTTACTAGAAAGGCCTAAACAGAAACATAAAGGGTGAAAAGGGAAATCTGCATAATTTAACAAGTGTTAGATATTTTTATTTGTCCTCAGGACTCTTAATTCAAAATTTCTAGCACCTAACCTTGTATTCTAGTATCTTAGTTCAGTAAAATGTAACCCAGGAATTCCACCACTGTGTCCTCAAATACAAAACCTAAGGCATATAGATATTCCCAAAGAAGAACTTCTGTGCTCCTAATTGTACTACTAACATTGCAAAAAGTCATAACTCTAGAAAACTTCCCAGATTTATATGAAGGAGCTGAATATGTAAACAAACACATTCCAGTCAAAATAGGGATATTTAATTGATCCTAGGTTGATGATCAAACTTGTAAATATCAAAATAAAAGGCAACATCATTAAGAATAAGCCAATGTGTCTTATTATATCAAAAATTATACTTAAAAACCTATGTTTAGCACATTTAAAAGGTAAAAGGCATATTTGGAAAAGATTCTTTTAAAAATTATGACAAATGTTTAGTGTCTTTAATAATTAAATAGGTCTTACAATAAATAGGTATAAAAAGTGGTATAGATAAATGACATGAGAACTTTCTTTTTAAAAAATGCAGGTGGGGATGTCTATCAGTTTTTTCTTAATTGGAATAAAGTTGCTTTACAATGTTGTGTCAGTTTCTGCTGTACAACGAAGTGACAGCTATATGTAAACATACATCCCCTTCCTGCTGGACCTCCCTCAACTCCACCCCACTTCACCCATCTATGTCATCATAGAGCATGGAGGGGACCTCCCTGCAGTATACAACAGATCCCCACTAGTCATCTATTTACACATAGCAGTGTATATATGTCAATCCCAGTCCCCCAATTCTTCCAATCTTCCTTCCCCACCCAGAGTCCAAATGTCTGTTCTCTATGTCTGCACCTGTATTCCTGCCCTGCAAATGGGTACATTGGTACCATTTTCTAGATTCCACATGTATGTGTTAATATACTAAATTTATTCTTCACTTTCTGACTTACTTCACTCTACGACAGACTCTAGACCCATCCACATCTCTACAAATGATCCAATTTCATCCCTTTTTATGATTGAGTAATATTCCATGAATTCCTTATTGCCAAATTCAGACTTAAATTGAAGAAAGTAAGAAAAACCACCAGACCATTCAGGTATGACCTAAATCAAATCCCTTATGATTACACAGTGAAAGTGACAAATAGATTTAAGGGATTAGATCTGATAGACAGAGTTCCTAAAGAACTATGGATGGAGGTTCATGACATTGAACAGGAGGCAGGGATCAAGACCATCCCCCCCAAAAAGAAATACAAAAAGGCAAAATGGTTGTCTGAAAAGGTCTCACAAATAGCTGAGAAAAGAAGAGAAGTGAAAAGCAAAGGAGAAAAGGAAAGAAATACCCATTTGAATGCATAGTTCCAAAAAATAGCAAGGAGAGATAAGAAAGTCTTCCTCAGCAATCAATGCAAAGAAATAGAGGAAAACAATAGAATGGTAAAGACTAGAGATCTCTTCAAGAAAATTTGAGATACCAAGGGAACATTACATGCAAAGATGGGCACAATAAAGGACAGAAACATTATGGACCTAACAGAAGCAGAAGATGTTAAGAAGAGGTGGCAAGAATACACAGAAGAACTATACAAAAAAGATCTTCACCACCCAGATAGCCACGATGGTGTGATCACTCACCTAGAGCCAGACATCCTACAATGCAAAGTCAAGTGGGCCTTAGGAAACATCACTATGAACAAAGCTAGTGGAGGTGATGGAACTCCAGGTGAGCTATTTCAAATCCTAAAAAATGGTGCTGTGAAAGTGCTGCACTCAATATGCCAGCAAATTTGGAAAACTCAGCACACTAGTAAAGTAATGCTTTAAGTAATGCTCCAAGCCAGGCTTCAACAGTGTGTGAACCGTGAACTTCCACATGTTCAAATCAGTTTTAGAAAAGGCAGAGAACCAGAGATCAAATTGCCAACATCTGTTGGATCATTGAAAAAGCAAGAGAGTTCCAGAAAAACACCTACTTTTGTTTTATTGACTACACCAATAGACACTTTGATGTGTCTATTACCACAAACTGGAAAATTCTTCAAGAGATGGGAATACCAGACCACCTGACCTGCCTCCTGAGAAATCTGTATGCAGGTAAGGAAGCAACAGTTAGAACTGGACATGGAACAACAGACTGGTTCCAAATCAGGAAAGGAGTACATCAAGGCTGCATATTGTCACCCTGCTTATTTAACTTATATGCAGAGTACATCATGCAAAATGCCAGGCTGGATGAAGCACAAGCTGGAATGAAGATTGACAAGAGAAATATCAATAACCATAGATATGCAGATGCCACTACCCCAATGGCAGAAAGCGAAGAAGAACTAAAGAGCCTCTTGATGAAAATGAAAGAGGAGAGTGAAAAAGTTGGCTTAAAACTCAACATTCAGAAAACTAAGACCATGGCATCCAGTTCCATCACTTTATGGCACATAGATGGGGAAACAATGGAAACAGTGATAGACTATTTTGGGGGGCTCCAAACTCACTGCAGATGGTGACTGCTATCATGAAATTAAAAGACACTTGCTCCTGGGAAGAAAAACTATGATCAACTAGTCGTGTATGGATGTGAGAGTTGGACTATACAGGAAGCTGAACACCAAAGAATTGATGCTTTTGAACTGTGGTGTTGGAGAAGACTTTTGAGAGTCCCTTGGGCTGCAAGGAGATCCAACCAGTCCATCCAAAAGGAGATCAGTCCTGGGTGTTCATTGGATGGACTGATGGTGAACCTGCAACTCAATCCTTTGGCCACCTGATGTGAAGAACTGACTCATTAGAAAAGACCCTGATGCTGGGAAAGACTGAAGGCGGGAGAGAAGGGGATGACAGAGGATGAGATGGTTGTATGGCATCACTGACTCGATGGACATGAGTTTGAGCAAGCTCTGGGATTCGGTGACAGGGAAGCCTGGTATGCTGCAGTCCATGAGGTCACAAAGAATTGGATATGACCAAGCGCCTAAGCTGAACTGAATATTCCATTATATCAACTTTTTATGATCACAGAAATCTGTGTAACGAGCATCTACCAAATCTAAGCATCATACATAAGCAGTCTTTTGGCTCTCAGGTCTGCATGCCATTTGGGTTCCATTTTCCAAGGCAGAGGCCATCAGTGTCATGAGAGAAGGAGGAATGTGGTTCATCGAAAGCATCTCTGAGGGAAGAAAATACTTTTGTCAAGCAGGTGCTCAAATCATCACACCTAGAATAATCAAGACCAACCCCACAATCCCAGTGACTTCAGGAGATGCAATTATGTTCCTTCAGTTATTTGGACTTTAGCATTATCTAAGTTTCAGGAAGTCAGAAGATGCCTATCAAACAGGGAAGACATGCCAATTTGGCCATTCTGAGGTTAGACCTTACGAGACCTTACATTTTTACACCCACCCCTTAGATCCTCAAAGGAGGAGAGCATTACGGAAAGCAGAGCCAACATATATTTACTGAGTGATTACTGCATGCTAGATACTATTCTTATAGTGGGGAAGAGCTACGAGAAGAGACAGTATCCCTGCCTTTAAGATGCTTAATGGGGAAACAGAAAACAAATAGCCAAACAATGACAACAGCAATCACAACAACAAAACCAATAATTTTAGAATATGATAAGTGCTATGAGGAAATTACTAAGGTAACATGATTAAAAAAATTAACCAAGAGTGTGTGTGGGTACGTTTGCAGAGGTTTATTTTAGCTAGGATGCATAGGAGAGATTTCTGAACTGAAAAGACATTGATATTTAAGCTGAGACTTGAAAGATCAAAGTTGAGACAGTTATGGGAGTTTCTGGAGAAAAAGCATTTGAGGCAGTGGACACAGCAAGTGCAAAGACTCTAAAGTGAGAAAGACTTTAACGATCCAAGAAACAGAGTCAGATTCTCTGAAAAAGACCTCTGGTAGCTTGATAGGAATTGCGTTGAATCTATAGATTGCTTTGGGTAGTATACTAATTTTCACTATATTGATTCTTCCAATCCATGAACACGGTATATTTCTCCATCTATTTGTGTCCTCTTTGATTTCTTTCATCAGTGTTTTATAGTTTTCTCTTTTTCTTCCCTCCCTTTTATTGTTTTTGTCATACAATGCCATGATATCACCATGGGTTTACATATGCTCCCCCTCCAGAAACCCCTCCCTCCTCCCTCCTTCCTCCCTCCCCCCTGGGAAATCTTGATGCACCAGCCCCGAGAATCAATCCTGGGCTGGCGATTGATTAGACATATGATAATTAACATGTTTCAATGCCATTCTCCCATATCATCCCACCCTTTCCCTCATTCACAGAGTCCACGAGTCTATTCTATACATCTGCGTTCCTGTTTTATAGTTTTCTATATACAAGTCTTTGGTTTCTTTAGGTAGAAATACTCCTAAGTATTTTATTCTTTTTGTTTCGATGGTGAATGGAATTGTTTCCTTAATTTCTCTTTCTGATTTCTCATTGTTAGTGTATAGGAATGCCAGGGATTTCTGTGTGTTGATTTTGTATCCTGAAACTTTACTATATTCACTGATTAGCTCTAGTAATTTTCTGGTAGAGTCTTTAGGGTTTTCTATGTAGAGGATCATGTCATCTAAAAACAGAGAGAGTTTTACTTCTTCTTTTCCAATCTGGATCCCTTTAATTTCTTTATCTGCTCTGATTGCTGTGGCCAAGACTTCCAAAACTATGTTTAATAGTAGTGGTGAGAGTGGGCACCCTTGTCTTGTTCCTGACTTCAGGGGAAATGCTTTCAGTTTTTCACCATTGAGGATAATGTTTGCTGTGGGTTTGTCATATATATCTTTTATTATGTTGAGGTATGTTCCTTCTATTCCTACTTTTTGGAGGGTTTTTATCATAAATGGATGTTGAATTTTGTCAAAGGCTTTCTCTGCATCTATTGAGATAATCAATTAGAACAAATAATTTCACAATTTGTATGGAAATACAAAAAACCTCGCATAGCCAAAGCAACCTTGAGAAAGAATAATGGAACTGGAGGAATCAACCTACCTGACTTTAGGCTATACTACAAATCCACAGTCATTAAGACAGTATGGTACTGGCACAAAGACAGAAATATAGATCAATGGAACAAAATAGAAAGCCCAGAGATAAATCCACGCATCTATGGATACCTTATCTTCGACAAAGGAGGCATGAATATACAATGGAGAAAAGACAATCTCTTTAACAAGTGGTGCTGGGAAAACTGGACAGCCACTTGTAAAAGAATGAAACTAGAACACTTTCTAACACCATACACAAAAATAAACTCAAAATGGATCAAAGATCTAAGCATAAGACCAGAAACTATAAAACTCCTAGAGGATAACATAGGCAAAACACTCTCCGACATAAACCAAAGTGGGAACTTCTATGACCCACCTCCCAGAATATCGGAAATAAAAGCACGAATAAACAAGTGGGACCTAATTAAAATTAAAAGCTTCTACACAACAAAGGAAACTATAAGCAAGGTGAAAAGACAGCCTTCAGAATGGGAGAAAATAATAGCCAATGAAGCAACGGAGAAACAACTAATCTCAAAAATATACAAGCAACTCCTGCAGCTCCATTCTAGAAAAATAAACGACCCAATCAAAAAGTGGGCCAAAGAACTTAACAGACATTTCTCCAAAGAAGACATAAAAATGGCTAACAAACACATGAAAAGATGCTCAACATCACTCATTATCAGAGAAATGCAAATCAAAACCACAATGAGGTATTACTTTACACCAGTCAGAATGGCTGCCATCCAAAAATCTACAAGCAATAAATGCTGGAAAGGATGTGGAGAAAAGGGAACCCTCTTACACTGTTGGTGGGAATGCAAACTAGTACAGCCACTATGGAAAACAGTGTGGAGGTTCCTTAAAAAACTGCAAATAGACCTGCCATATGACCCAGCAATCCTGCTGCTGGGCATACACACCGAGGAAACCAGAATTGAAAGAGACACGTGTACCCCAATGTTCATTGCCGCATTGTTTACAATAGCCAGGACATGGAAGCAACCTAGATGCCCATCAACTGACGAATGGATAAGAAAGCTGTGGTACATATACACAATGGAATATTACTCAGCATTAAAAAAGAATTCATTTGAATCAGTTCTACTCAGGTGGACGGAACTGGAGCCTATTATCCAGAGTGAAGTAAGCCAGAAGGAAAAACAACAATACAGTATACTAATGCATTTATATGGAATTTAGAAAGATGGTAACGAGAACCCTGCATGTGAGACATAAAAAGGAACGCAGATGTATAGAACAGACTCGTGGTCTCTGTGGAAGAGGGCAAGGGTGGGATGATATGGGAGAATGGCATTGAAACATGTTAATTATCATATGTGAAATCAATCGCCAGCCCAGGATTGATGCTCGGGGCTGGTGCACCGAGATGTTCCAGGGGGAGGGAATCGGGTGGGAGGAGGGAGGGGGGGTTCTGGAGGGGGAGCATATGTAAACCCATGGCGGTTTCATGTCATTGTATGGCAAAACCAAGACAATAAAGTAAAGAAAATTAAAAAAAAAAAAGAAACAGAGTCAGGGTAGCCTGAGTACAATAAACAGTGAGAATGGACAAGATAGGGTAGGATAAATACATGGGAACTAGATGATGTAGGATTAGCGGACAGAGTGAAGAGTTTGAATTTTATGCTGAGAGTAAAAGGACATCTTTCTGTTAATATCATCATCTCTTTTACTATAAAACCTTGAAATTTACTGAAAAAGTAGAGGAGCTATTGTTTTTAATACTATTTTAATATTTTAAATTCAGACACAAGTATACAGCATTCAGTTTAAAAAATTCTCTGTGTCTGACAATCTTGGTTCACCTGTACCTCCTACTCCTCCACTCCAGGTTATTTTAAAGAAATTCCAAATGTCATAGTTTTATCCATAAATACTTCAGAATGTCTAAGAAATAAAGACTAAAAATTCCAGCTGAAATATTGCCATGACACATGAAAAATTGACAATAATTTATTAATACAAAATTGAAATCTCACAAATGTCTTTTTATAGTTGGTTTGTTTGAATCAAAATACAAAACAAATGGGTAGATATATTTCTTAGATCTATAACAGTATCCGCATGCCTCTCTTTCCCTTTCTCTCCTTCTTTCTCTCTCAATCTTAACATTTACTTGTTGGAGAAACCAGATAACCTGTCCTATAAGATTTTGCAACTTTGCATTTTGCTCTTGGTTTCCTCCAGGACACTTAACATGCCTCTCTCATACCTAAAATTTCTTATAAACTGGTTATGAGATATAGAGGCATGATCGGATTCTGTTTCAATTTTCTGGCAAGAATACTTCATAGTGGTGCCATGAACTGCCTATTGCATCTCTTCACAAAGCACATAATGCCCAATTGTTTCTCTTTTCTTGACGCTAAGATAGATCAGTGGTTTCAGATGTTGTCAGCCAGATAAAATCATTATGAGCTGGTGAGTGGCAAGCCATGATTTATACTGTAAAGATCACCCTGGCTAGTATGTGGCCAAGAAAAGTTGAAGACAGAGATGGTAATAAAAATATTTAACAAACTATATGGCATAGGTTTTGACCAACTGTAGTGGACAGCAAACTTACTCATGCATTCTCAGCCCTCATGTAGGAGTGGATGCTTAGGAAGCAATTAAAGGTCACTTGCAGTGGTGAATGCGAGAGATAGTGGCAACTTAGATCAGGGAGGAGGTAGCAGAGATGGAGACAGTAGTGAATTCAAGGAGTTTTGGAAAGATCTAGTGGTGCCCAATGCATGGGTTTTTCAAACTGGAGTTGTCATTTCTGTCTAGAAATCAAGTATTATGGGGCCCCTGATTTGAAGTCCACCCAGCTTATTGTTACTAAGTTCTCCTACTATAGTCCTAGAACAAAGCCTGATTCTAGAAACAAAAAGGTGTTAGTTCTCATTGTTCTTTGAGACACCAACTGAGTAGGAAATGAGAATTGATGTACCATTGATGAAGAGGGGAAAAAAAATCTGTTGGAGTTCTTTTTAAACAAAAAAGAAAAACATTTAAGAAATCAAAACATTAGTATGGTATGTGCTGTTGGGATATGATTCAAAGCATAAAGTTTAATAAGTATATAGAAATAATTTTTATGTTTGCTATTTGTATTAGTAAAGTGAATTATATACATGTAAAACTCACTGATGATGCATCTCATTGCTGCTTCCTGCTTAACTCATCTCTTAATGAAAAAATGGTATGTGTCACCACAATAACTTGCCTTTAACCACAAGTGAAGAACTAAGTTTTATTTCTTAGACAAAAATGTAAGAGCCAATATTATTCACTTTTTTTCTCTCCAGGTGTAACATCTTGGGAATGACCAATGACACTTTCCTACTGAGAAAGAAAACTTTTCATGGTAGTAGTAACCACAGGATCGGTTGATTACTCACATTACAACATTAGTAATATCTTTCTCTCTATACTCCACACAGGAAAAAAGTGCTGAATGCAAAACCACAACCTCAGCTGTTGGTGGAAATGATAGTTAACGGCCCCTTGCTGCTACATCAGTGGGCCAATTCTTGGTAGAGAAGATTACTTTGAATGTGGTTTCCAAGTCAATGGATAAGAGTTGTGGAAAAAGTCCAATGATCCAATTGCTCATCAGTCTTTAAACATAGATTGATTAATTTTCTTGGTAAGAGAAATCTAGTTATAAATTATATAAATAAACATATGCAGATACATTTTGTAAATAAGCATGTATATAAAATTAAAACAACTACAAAAGAAATCCCTAGGGAAAGAATCAGTTTGTGCTTTCTAAACGTTATTTTGAAAGCAGCTCTAAGTTACAGGGGGAACAATTTGAGGCCTCAAAGTATCAATTTAGAAATCTAATTGCCTATATTAGGGAGTTTAGGTCATCAAAGGAGCCAAGGGAAGTTCTAAGAAAATATAGACTTAGCAAATAGTCTGTCAAATTTCACAAATACCACCGAAACAAAATATATTTAACAATAATGTAGCTTTTCCATTAACTATTTCTAGGCTATTTCTAAAAATCTTAGGATTCAACCTGAAACTATCATGATGTTGTTAATTGGCTGTACTCCATTATAAAATAAGGAGTTACAAAATAAAAGATTAAAATCTTAGGATAATATTTTTCCCTTCAAGGATCACTTAAAAGACAGCTTTGGCATTTAATCCACTTGGATTATTTTTTAATCCATAGTTCTTCAAAAACTATTCTCCAAGAGTGTTGTAACAGTAAATCTTAAAATTTATTATTTTAAATTTGCTGTATAACAAGACATTTTACTTCAGAGCCCATAATTTGGTGATTGTACTATCAAGTGTACAAAAAGTCAGTTATAGTATTGTGTAATGAAGAGTTATTAGTATCACCATTGAAGTAGCAATCAATAATAATGTGACCAACAGAAACTTTAGGTGGATTATGATAAACATTTTAAAATAAGTTTTGCCTATTTCCTTCTAGTGACTATCCCAAATATTGATAATAAGTTTAATTTATTATTAAATAAATTGATTAAGTAATAATCAATTTTCCTTTAAGTGGTTCATTATTTTCTTTTTGAATAATTATTTTTGAAGAGAACTTTCCAAGATATATTACATAGTGAAAGTGAAAGTGAAAGTTGCTCAGTCATGTCCTACTCTTTGTGATCCCATGGACTATACAAGTCCCTGGAATTCTCTAGGCCAGAATACTGGAGTGGGTAGCCTTCCCCTTCTCCAGGGGATCTTCCCATCCCAGGGATTGAATCCAGGTCTCCCGCATTGCAGGTGGATTCTTTACCAGCTGAGCCACAAAGGAAGCCCAACTTATCATGGGTTCACTCTACTTTGAACTCTGATTTCTACTCACTGAAATGAAGACATCCAGTTCAGAGACTACTAAACTCCCTCGCAGCTCCAGTGTCTCCTACTGGCCCCAGGCATGCTGGCCTGTGGGTATGTGTGTGTCATATTTACTTCTTCCTTCCTGAGTGTCCATATATGTTTTCTCTTCCATAGGAGGGCTTCTGCCAATGGCTCCCTATATAGGTATTACTGTAGATGTGACATCCCCCTCCTCAGACAGTCTAAATGGAACCTGGGGCTCCTGTCCTTCTGGGAAATAAGATTATTGTTTCCTCAACCTCCATACAACTCGTGGCAGAAATGAAGAGAGGAGCCATATTTCTGTGTCCTTAGTAGGATCCTTAACATTCATAGCTTCCCACCACTCTGAACTCTGAGACCCCCAAGGATAATCCCATGGTGATCTTATCCCTGTTTAAGACAAATGCTATAGAAGCCTAGCATCTCAGATCTCTTCTCACCCTTGGGCTTTCATCTCCAGAATGGCTCTGCACGTCCTTTACTCTGATCCCATTGCCAATTTTTAGAACCCTCCCAGTGTGTCCTCTGAACTCACTGTCAGTCGCCAGCAAAATCCTTTATATCTTTAACATTTCCCTTGAGCTTTGCCTTCTTGTTGCCACTGACCCAACTCTTCCCTGGTGATCTGGCTTTCTTGCAGCTCTCTCTAGAAGAGGTTGCTTTTTCCCCCTTTCTTCTTTACCCCTCGGTATGGAGGTGGAGGATGTTTGCCCTTTTGTGTTTCACCACAAGTGTCCACACCATTCTCCCTCTCTTCTTCCTAAAATGCATTAGCTTCTTCCTGCTTTAAGGACCTATGTCACTCACTGGTCCTCTGGTGGTCACCATATACTGAGCTTTCAGTCACTCCTCCTCATTCTAGAATGATTTTACCTACAGGTTCGCTGTCATTCTCTCCAGCACCACTCCTAACGTAAACTTTAATATCTATATAGGTAGTGCCGCAAACATGTTGATCTCTTAATTCTATAAGCTCCGTTTCACCAAGATCTTGCCTTTTATCCTCCTCAGCCATTTGTCCTCATGGACAGAGTCCCATAACTTGCATTGTAACAGCATCCCACATTCCCCATATTATCTTAGTTTCATGAATCCTACTTTATGACTTCCCCATTTCTCCCCTCTGGTACCCATTCTACCAATCATTTAACCCCAATGACATAGAAAATCCATCAATCCTTACATCTTTTCCTTGCCCTCACCTTTTCTTATGGCTTTACCTCTCTTAGTATCCAGCCTAGAGTCCATGGTCTGTCATCTGCTTTTCTCTTCCTTCTCCACATTTTCCTGGCAAAAAACTCAATTATGGCTAAAATCCAGCTCTCTGTTGCCTACCCCAATCTTTGCATCTGATGGCAGTTTCTCAAGTCATAGGAGTGATATTTATCTCTTTGTAGCACATGTATTAGAAACTAAAGCTATGAGTGCCAGTTATCATAATCATCATTAATAACTACAATCCTTTTCCTGCCAAGACCAACATGTTTGTTCATCACAATAACTCCATGAAGAGGGCAAGGGTGGGATGATATGGGAGAATGGCATTGAAACATGTTAATTATCATATGTGAAATCAATCACCAGTCCAGGTTTGATGCTTGGGGCTGGTGCACCAGGATGACCCAGGGAGAGGGAATCGGGAGGGAGGAGGGAGGGGGGGTTCTGGAAGGGGAACATATGTATACCCATGGCAGATTCATGTCAATGTATGGAAAAAACCAACACAATAAAGTAAAGAAAATTTAAAAAAAAATAATAACTCCATGAGATATGTGCTATTATATTCTGTATTTCTAAACTGAGGAAAATAAGGTCCTGAGAGGCTAAGTAACTTGCTTAAAGTCACATGATCAGTAAGTAATGAAGTTAGGATATAAACCACAGTCCTCTGGTTCTAAGGTCTGGGCCATCTAAGGTCTTTTAATTGCCATCCCAATAGCCTCCTGACTAAGGGCTCACAACAATGAAAAGCATAAGTTGAACCAAACCAAAAATGTAAAGAAAAAGTAGATGTGTTTTAGTAGGGATCTTATGCTAAGTGCAGCCCTCAAAGGGAGTCAGTGCTCCATGCATGTCCAGCAAGCTCTCTGAAAGTGGCTGCATAGAGTCATCTTTATGTGTAGCCAGCGTGAAATGCTCTGTGATCTTGCTGTGCACATACTATGGTATCTTCACTTCTCTATTTTTGCTCCCATTGTTGGGGTGGAACTTTTCTCTCCACCCTTGTTGGGGGAGCACCATGAGTGTAACACACCTAGTCTCTCTCCACTGTCTCATTCACTCTGCCCTGTGGTGTTGAGTGTCCCCTGGCTGCCATGCCCGGGAGGACAAGCAAGGCATACTATTTTATTCTCCTCCTTTTCTCTCTTCTTTCCCTCCTGGGAGTCATTGCGTTTGGTTCTGTTCTGCTCCCTTCAGGGGCTTGGAGGGTGTGTCTGTTCTGTCTAGCAACCCAGGGTGGGTAAGTTTCTAGTTCTGAGGTTCGGTTTTAAGATTCTCACTTGCCCACAGATTTGAGCCATGTTTTACTAATACCAGTTCAATCAGTAAAAGAATGATACTTGGCTCTTCTACCGTTCCCCTTTTTTTAAATCTTATTTTTCAACTGGCACAGGGCCAGGAAGAAAAGAGGAATGTTATTTATTGGATATTATGTTGATCTCTAAAATGAACTCAACTTATAGCAAGAAATCCAGCATTTCCTTCTTACCAGTTCTTCAAACTTCCTCTTACAAAAGCTTCGGGGATTTAGAAATCCAAAAGGGTAGCTGCACAATGAAGTGGCTCTAGTAGTGGCAGTTCCACAAAGAATGGCCATTTCCTCTGCTGCTACTTATTGAGGAGTGACCCTGTGCTGCCAGATGGGCAAGACAGCAAAGATCTTTGCACAGGTCACTGACGCACTCCAAGGCAGGTGATTTCAGTCTTCCTGTGATGAACTGCCCAATGTACCCCAACTTCAGCTTCAACCTTGCTGCTCTTTTTTTTTTTCTAAGTTATTTATTTATTTTTGGCTGTGCTGGGTCTTCATTGCTATGCACAGGCTTTCTCTAGCTGCGGCAAACAGGAACTACTCCTCATTATGGTGTGTGGGCTTCTCATTGCGGGAGCTTCTCTTCTGGAGTGCAGGCTCTAGAGCATGGGCTCAGTAGTTGTCATGGGCTTTAGTTGCCCTGAGGCACATGTGATCTTCCTCGACCAGGGACTGAGCTCATGTCCTTGCACTGGCAGGCAGATTCTTAACCACTGTACCACTAGGGAAATCCAAACTTGCTGCTCTTAATATTCAATACTTTCTGTCCCCATTCACACCTGGCCACCTCTCATGTGCCTCCTGCCTCAGGAACACTTCCTCAGAACTGGCCCCTCATGCACTCAATGACCCTTCTGTGTCCCAAGATTCATCCAAGGTCATGACAGCTTTTCTCTTTTCAGTTATCAAAATACAAAATGTCTGCTATTCTCTTTATTTTTTTCTTTCTGCATAACAGCAATATTCGACCTATGCTATTGTTCTGTGACTGATCATCTGCAAAATGGAAATAAAAATAGTACCTACCTCATAGTCAGAGGACTACATGAGTTAATACACACAAGTGGTATATAGTAAGCATTTATTAACTAATTTGACAATGTCTATCATTATAATGTCTTGATAGAAGAGTGGCAATGGTTTCCCTACTTGATAGAATGTAATTGGTGAGGAAAATAGCTATATGTGCATGAAAGGTAGTTGTACTGTGTTGAATAGCTTTCTCCCCAAATTCTCATCCTCCTGGAACCTGTGACCTTATTTGGAAATACGATCACAGGAGATAAAATCTAGGTAAGAGGAGGTCATGCTGGACTAGTGTATGTCCTAATCCAACCACTGATGTCCTTTTAAGAAGAGGGAAATTTTGACACAAATACACACAGGAGGGAGTCAGCTCATGCAGATGGAGGCAGAGATAGGAATAAGGTAGCCACAAGCCAAGAAACACCAAAGGTTGCTGGTAACCGTCAGGAACCAGAAAAAGTCAAAAAGGATTCTTCTGTAGAGATTTCTGAGAAAGTATGTCCCTGTTGATACTTGGTTTTGGACTCCTAGCCTCCAAACTTGTGAGAGCATAAATTTCGGTTGCTTTAAGTTACCTGGTTTGTGGAAATTTGTTATGGCAGCCATAGGAAAATAATACTTTGGTAAAGACAAAGGATCAAGAATGAAACATTTACCTAATAAACCCTTCCTTGTCTTGAAGAACCTCCTAACTTAGTGGAGAAAGCATACACATAAACAAAATTATAACATGATACATTTAGTTATGGAGTTATACACAATATATTGAGAGTATGAAGTGAAGTGCTAGCTGTTCAGTTGTGCCTGAATCTTTGTGACACCATAGACTGCAGCCCACCAGGCTCCTCTGTTCATGGGATTATCCTTGCAGGAATACTGAAGTGGGTCACCATTTCCTTCTCCAGGGTATCTTCCCAACCCAGGGATTGAATCTGGGTCTCCTGTATTGCAAGCAGATTCTTTCCCACTGATCTATTTGGGAAGCCTTTCCAAAGCGTGGGCAGGAGGCTAATAATATTAGGTTAGGAGATGAAATTAGAAGACCTAAGAGATTGATTAGATGTTGGATGTTTCTAAGTAAAAGAGACACTACCACCCCAGAGAGGGAGACAGAGAGAAAGAATGAGTGGGGGCAGGTTAGGTTAGATAGACTGTCAGAAGTCAGCCAACAAACAGCAGGAAACTCAATTCAATGTCTATTCCTCACTCACAATTGTCCCCTTTGCAATTCACCCTGCACCTGGCAGCTATGGCTTGGATTTCACAGATATAACAGTCAGGGTTTAGTGAAGAAAATGGAAGCTGCTTTAGGTATTTCATTTAACAAGGTTTTAATGATGAGAATTAGAATTTGATTCAGTCATTGTTGGGAGATTTAGTCAGCCTACAGCAATGAGCTGTGTGGTTTTTAAGACTGGTACATATACACAATGGAATATTACTCAGCATTAATAAAAAAAATTCATTTGAAGCAATTCTACTCAGATGGACGAAACTGGAGCCCATTATCCAGAGTGAAGTAAGCCAGAAGCAAAAACAACAATACAGTATATTAACACATATATATGGAATTTAGAAAGACGGTAACGACAACCCAACATACGAGACAGCAAAAGGAACACAGATGTATAGAATAGACTCGTGGACTTTGTGGATGAGGGTAAGGGTGGGATGAAATGGGAGAAGGACATTGAAGCATGTTAATTTTCATATGTCTAATCAATCGCCAGCCCAGGATTGATGCTCGGGGCTGGTGCAGCGAGATTTCCTGGGGGGGAGGGGAGGAGGGAAGAGGGAGGGGGTTCCGGAGGGGAAGCATATGTAAACCCATGGTGATATCATGACAATGTATGGCAAAAACAATTAAAAAATAATAAAAAAAAATAAAAAAATAAAAAAATAAAAAAATTTGTATTGGAAAAAAAAAAAAAAAGACTGGCCCTGAAGCAGCTGTGAAGCTCAAAAACTTCTAGGAGGCTTCTATGTACCATCTCAGTTTGTAGCACTGAGGTGGGAAATTCTCTGGGAGCTTGTTCAGAAGCCATTTTGAGTCTCATATCTGTCCATGTGTCTCCCTCAAGAGGATAATGGCCTTTCCTCTCTTCTACCTTCTAAATCTTATGTAAGTGCCTTAACTGGCCCACTCTAGCCAAGGAATAGACAGAGAAGAGGATTCTGGGAAATTAGTTACTGGCTTCATTGCATCACAGACTACAGAGACCCTAGAATGTGTGTGGATTCTGCAAGGCTGACAACAAGCAATCTGGATGGATCATTTAATCCTATTGGAAATTCTGATTTGTGATTCAGAGACAGTCAAGTCTCTGCCTCTGTCTGAAATCACAGGACAAGTAAAGAGTTGTGAGATGCCCATTTTTTTTTTGTCCTGTGAGAGGAGAAACAAACAAATATGCAGGAAAAGAAAGATGAAGCAAATAAGCAAATGTGCAAAGAAAGGTGATGAGAAATCATGTAGCCTATAGTCATAAAGAGACACACAGAGAGAAGAGGTCTCTTGAACCATGGCTGAACTTTTTTGCCTTGGAATCTCTAAGCAAAACATGGGTCCTTAGAATAAATTTTTTTTTTTCCTTAAGCTAACTCAGGTTGGTTTCTAATCTTTCTTGAAAAAAGAGTCTTAAGTAAGTTAGCATCCATCTAGGGGTGTCTTCTCAACATGGTGGCATGAGTAGGTCAGAGGTTCTGGAGAGAGAGGTCTCTGCTGAAAGCAGAGATTAAGAAGCCATCAGTATATAGAAGTAGCAGAACTGTGAGAATGAGGAGTTAAGACAATGGCTGCTTTATTCAAAGGTGAGTGATAATGTGGATTTTGAAAGAGTTATTAATATACATGAATCTTTAAAATGCTAGTGCTACTATGTAAAAAAGATAAACAGTGTTGTATGAACTAATGAATAAAATTATAGTGTGAAATGAAGTTCCAAGGATGAATAACATGGACAAATATATAAATAAATGTCTTACTTGATAAACACTATAGTAAAGTATATTTACCTCCAAGAGTGATTCTCAGGCTTTTATTTTTGGCATGCTACTTCTTGATAAAGAATGAAAATAATCTAATTTTAAATGTCTTTCCCAATACAGTGGGTAATAATTTTGAGCTTAGTGGGTTTTGTTGTTATTGTTGTTGTTGTTGCTGCTCCTGTGTTTGGCTCTGAGAATGCTGTGCATTTTTTGTGATAGATTATAAAAACGTAAAAATTACCAATTAAATTTTAGCATGTGCACTTAAAAGATAATGAAAGTATCAGCAAAGCAATATTTTCATGGATGTTTTTATTTTAGGAGAAAGATACAATCCTAGCTTCAAAAAACAGAAATTTCACAGCTGTAATATTTCTTTTACATACTGATGTTAAAATATGATCCTAAGTTAAGAGGATATAAGTATCTAACTTCTAAATAATCACTTTTTGTCAGCTAATTTGTCAATTAAACCTATGTGATGGGCACCTACTATTTGCCTGTCTAGCATCTTTCTTTATTTAACTGGCTTATCTTGTATACATGGTTTATTGGGAGAGCATCATTTTTTACATGACTCCATAGCTAATTGTCTCTGGGCTAGAGATTATGAGGCCATCAGGGGACTTCCCAAATGGTCCAGGGGCTAAGACTCCATGGTCCCAATGCAGGATGCCTGGGGCACTTGACATGAGTTTGACCTTTTAGAGCTTCTTTAGGAATTTTCTGGACCACTGCAGGAGTCTCTTAATTGGTCTCTCAGTTCTACTCTTGCCTCTCTGGAGCTTAATTTCCTTTCACCAGCCCATGAGAATCCTGTTAAAACGTATGTCAGATCACTTCACTCTCTTGCTCAAAACCCAATGGAAGCCCTTTACTAGAATAAAATCTGCTTTTTCCTCCTATTACCTGGTCACTAGCTATTTCCCTAACCACACTACCTACTCCATCCGTCCGGCCACACCAGCTTTCTTGCTCTAAGCCAGCCCCAGCTCAGGATGTTCCCATGTTGGGGGTTTTCATGTTGCTATTTTCTCTGCCTGGTCACAATCCTCCCAGCCATGACATTGACTCCCTTCTTCCCTATAGTCAGGTCTCTGTTCAAATGTCCTTTCCTCACAGAAACCTTCTTTGACCTGTCTGTCTAAAGAAGCTCTGTCCCTTGTTCACTGCAGCATTAGTCACAATAGCTAAGACAAGGACGCAACATGGATGAAGAAAACGTGGTATATGTTAGATAGATATGGAATATACCTGTGCTGTGCTTCGTCACTCAGTAGTGTCCGACTTGTTGCAACCCCATGGAGTAGAGCCCATCAGGCTTTTCTGTCCATTGGGATTCTCCAAGCAAGAATACTGAAGTGGGTTGCCATGGTGTACTCCAGGGGAACTTCCCAACCTGGGGATCAAACCCAGGTCTCCCACATTGCAGGTGAATTCTTTACTGTCTGAGCCACCAGGGAAGCCCATCTATACATATCTAATGAAATATTATTCAGCTTTTAAAAAAGGAAATTCTGCCATTTTTGATAACATAAATGAACCTGGAGGACATTATGCTAAGTGAAATAAGCCAGATATAGACAAATATTGCATGATCTCATATGTGAAGTTAAAAAAAAAAGAGTCAATCTCATAGTAACAGTAGAATGTTGATTTAATGAAGCTTGGATGCTGGGGGTGGGGGGGAAGGGGAAATTTTTTTTTTTAAAGAAAAGTAGAATGGAGTTTGCTAGGGGCAAGGGAGAGGCAGTCATGGGGAGATATTGTTTAATGGGTGTAGAGTTTCAGTTTTGTAAGATGAGTTCTGTAGAAGGAGGATGCTTATGGTTGCACAACCATATGAATGCAGTTAATACTGCTAAACTGTTCACTTGAATATAGTTAAGATATTCAAGTTTTATGTTATGTATACTTTATCACAATAAAAAAATAAACAGGAGCCCTTTATCTACTTACTTTCTCAAAGAATAGTCTCTTTCTGACATTATGTTATACAGTTGCACTCATCTCACACACTAGTAAAGTGATGCTTAAAATTCTCCAAGCCAGGCTTCAGCAATACATGAACCGTGAACTTCCAGATGTTCAAGCTGGTTTTAGAAAAGGCAAAGGAACCAGAGATCAAATGGCCAGCATCCAATGGATCATCGAAAAAGCAAGAGATTTCCAGAAAAACATCTATTTCTGCTTTATTGACTATGCCAAAGCCTTTGACTGTGTGGATCACAATAAACTGTGGAAAATTTTGAAAGAGATGGGAATACCAGACTACCATAACCTGCCTCCTGAGAAACCTGTATGCAGGTCAGGAAGCAACAGTTAGAACTGGACATGGAACAACAGACTGGTTCCAAATAGGAAAAGGAGTACGTCAAGGCTGTATATTGTCACCCTGCTTATTTAACTTATATGCAGAGTACATCATGAGAAACGCTGGGCTGAAGGAAGCACAAGCTGGAATCAAGATTGCCGGGAGAAATATCAACAACCTCAGATATGCAGATGACACCACCCTTATGGCAGAAGTGAAGTGAAGAAGTGAAGAAGAACTAAAGAGCCTCTTGATGAAAGTGAAAGAAGAGAGTGAAAAAGTTGGTTTAAAGCTCAACATTCAGAAAACTAAAGTCATGGCATCCGGTCCCAACACCTCATGGCAAATAGATGGGGAAACAGTGGAAACAGTGGCTGACTTTATTTTTCTGGGCTCCAAAATCACTGCACATGGTGACTGCAGCCTTAAAATTAAAAGACGCTTACTCCTTGGAAGGAAAGTTATGACCAACCTAGACAGCATATTAAAAAGCAGAGACATTACTTTGTCAACAAAGGTCCGTCTAGTCAAGGCTATGGTTTTTCCAGTGGCCATTATGGATGTGACAGTTGGACTATAAAGAAAGCTGAGCACCAAAGAATTGATGCTTTTGAACTGTGATGTTGGAGAAGACTCTTGAGAGTCCCTTGGACTTCAAGGAGATCCAATCAGTTCATCCTAAAGGAGATCAGTGTTGGGTAGGACTGATGTTGAATCTGAAACTCCAATACTTTGGCCACCTGATGTGAAGAGCTGACTCATTGGAAAAGACTCCAATGCTGGGAAAGATTGAGGGCAGGAGGAGAAGGGGACAACAGAAGATGAGATGATTGGGTGGCATCACCAACTCAATGGACATGGGTTTGGGTAGACCCCGGGAGTTGGTGATGGACAGGGAGGCCTGGTGAGCTGCATTTCATGAGGTTGCAAAGAGTCAGACATGACTGAGCGATTGAACAGAACCAAACCAAACTGTCTGTTTATGTATTGTTAAATTCTTCCACCAGTATGTAACAGCCATGGGGACAGGGGTTTTATCTCCTTTTAAAATTATTGTTGTATCCGCAGTGCCTAGAAGGATGTTTCTAGCATATCACCAAGTATCTAACGAACTAGTACAATGTTTCAAACTGGAACTGAAAAACAACCTTAGTCTATTTCTGGGGGCAAAAATCTGTGTAATATGAAGCTTTGGAAGAATGCTTTGATAGCTAAGTTTCCTTCCAGATGGAGGATGCTGCTCTGTGGATGGTGAGATTAAAATTGTCTCACCAAGAGAAGCAGAGATGAGAGCCAGGGAGATGAGTCCTTGTCAACTGGGGTCTCTTGCTCCAGCTGTCCCTGAGGTTCTCCCTCTGTTACCCAGGTTCCTTCCAATAAACAATCTCTTTGATTAAAATGGTGTAGCTGGAATTTCCATCCTTTGTTATCTAGAGAATCCTGAAAAATGCAACATATCAGTGCACTGTTATTATGACTGGAAAATAAAGAGAATAATAAAAATGGGAAAAATTATTAGGGAATAATTAATAGAATGTTAACAGAACTCACCATAATAAACACTGCTGGTGTTTGCCCTTACTTTCTCAGCAGTCTTCCTTCTTGTCCTGTCCTTACCCACTGCGTTAAACAGTAACGATTTACTATTCTTGGTCTGAGGATTTCTCTCTGTCTGCGTGTAGGGAAGGCTGGAAGTGTTAGGAGGTTAGTGCCCTGGGAGCAGCTCTCAGATGGTGAAGAAGTCAGAGGATAGATACCCAGCTTTCTTGCTGCTTGGGTAGGATGTCTGTTAGGTGTGATTTATGCCCTCACCCAGAGGTCTTCTGTGGGTTGAGTCTCAATTGCATATAGTGGCTCCTGTCTGTTGCCCTCTTTCTTTGGGCTTTCTCCCTTCCCCTGAGTCACCTCATGGCTCCCTGCCTGTGCTTCCTGGCATCATCACTCAAATGATCCTTGGCTCAGGCTTGCTTCTGGTATAACCCAACATAATGCAGTTTATCTATATAAAATTTTCTCTTAAGTAAACAAATAAATAAAACATGAGGAAATACATAAATAAAAGGTTTGTAAGTCAGTTTATAAATAAAAGAGACTTTGCTGGTGGCTCAGATGGTAAAGAACCTGGTTGCAGTGCAAGAGACCCAGGTTCAATTTCTGGGTTGGGAAGATCCTCTGGAGGAATGAATGGCTACCCACTCCAGTGTTCTTGCCTGGAGAATTCCATGCACAAAGGAGCCCGGAGGGCTACAGTCCTTAGGGTTGGCAAGAGTTGGACATGACTTAGTGACTGACACTTTCACTTTTTTTAATATAAATGAAAAAACCAAAAATGAAATAAAAATAGTGAACATGCATAAAAATAGTGAAGCTTGTGCTTACTACATGCACACGTTTGATTCTCACAAATACCCTGTGAAGTGGATGCCATTTTTAACAGCTAAATTAAGAGAATCTAAGAACTTCTCCTAGGTTCACACAGCTGGCAGAAGATGGAGTCAGAATTCAAACTCAGTCTGGTTTCTATGTCTGTTCTGTTAGCTGTGATACTAAGTTGAAATAATTTGAAAATTTATTTTTTATTAATAGCATACCATCAAACAAATATTATACACAATTAAACTGTTTGTATATGTAGTATTCATGAATAATAAAGAAAACTAGTGACATTTAGATTATTGTATTCAAGGAAGAGGGTCACCATATAAATAGGCGCAGTTATGACGCAAACACTTTCTTTAAATCCCACATTAGTCAATCATCGTTCCTGAGAGAGATTTGTTATTAGTATGTAATAGTGAAAGACCACTAGCAGCTGATTCTGTGACTGGTGGTGAAACATCTCTCAGGAAAGCAGAGGGCAGGTGTGTGTGTGCATGCTAAGTTGCTTCGTCATGTCTGACTCTTTGCAACCCCATGGACTGCAGGCCTCCAGACTCCTCTGTCCGGGATTCTCCAGGCAAGAATACTGAAATGGGTTGCCATGCCCCCTTCCAGGGGATCTTCCTAACTCAGGAATCAAACCTGTGTCTCTTGTGTCTAATCCGCATAGGCAGGTGGGTTCTTTACCACTAGCACCACCTGGGAAGAGGGCAGGTCTAATATAAAGCTAAAACCAGCATGTATCAGGTATCACACTGATTCCTACATGGACTTGGCACTAAAACACAGGTAAAAAATTGAGGTCTCTTTGAGCTTGCAGTCCTGATCAAGTGGCTTCATCCCTGATGGCTTCATCCTTCAGACTGGTAGTCAAGAGTTAATAGACACTGCTGGGCAGCCATGCAAAGCTGGTACTTTGAGAGGGAGAAAGGAAAGAGTAAGATACAGTGCACACCCGCTAAGACCTTAAAATGTAATGATGGGACAGGCAGGTGAAGATAACTTGGATCTTCTTCTTTTATGAGAAAAGCTTCCAGTGAGGTTATTCAGAACATTCAGCCTCATATGGATTTAGACCCTTTTGCCCGATTTTTCCTCCTTGGCTTCAGCTGTTGCAGTTGCAACAGTGAGCGTGGTTCCCTCAGTAGAGGGAAGATGCAAAAACAACTCTTGCAGCCCTGGGAACTCTGCAGGTGGTTTTCTTATAGTTCTTCAAATAAGAGGAAGTCAAACAGCCTTAAGACTCCACGACAGAGAACACTGCCTGGCAACCATCTCACCAGAAGCCTTGGTCCTCTTGCAGAGGCTGAAGCGTCTGTGAAGTGCCTCAAGACACTCTGCCCATGAGAGGAAGTCTGACATCAGGCCAGGTCCCAGATTAGGGGCATTTCCTTCTTTCTCAGGGTGACCCACAGTAAGGAGAGGGGAAGTCAGGTCAACTTGACTTGACACCTCTGTCCTGGGAAGTCCTATCAGGTGACTGAAAAGAAACCCTAACCCGCCAAGTCACTGCTTATTGCCAAGAGATGGAAGGCAGCTTGGGGGAAACCCCCGACCACAGGCCAATAGAAGAGAGCGGAGGAACTAGTCTTGCTGAGAAAGCAGACTAGAAAATACTTCTTCAAATTACATCTGGAGTGACAAGAAATATTTCCGTCTTGACTCTTTTCACTTTCCTAATGGAAGCATAGACTGAATGCTCTGTAATATGTCATGTAGATTTCCCCTCTTGCGATTGACTTTTTTTCTTCTTTGAAAGAAGATAATCTGAGAAAATGCAGGGCATTTTTTGGGGGGGGTTAAGAAATTTCCCAATAAAATCAGAAGTGTGATTAGAATATGTCATGATCAATGATTCTAATTAGCAAATGATGTTTCTAATTTTCAAAAAGGGCAAATCATATATCAAGTTTGGGGATGCTGAATCTTAATTAAAGACTCTGACATATGCTTAGCTTCGTCTGGAGTAATAAATCTGCTATAGTTGGAAAGAAACAAGATTACTTGAAACTATAACTTTAGTTTTCTTACTTGGCAGTGTGGTATCTTTGCCTTATAAAATAATAAAAATAGGCAAAACCTTTAAACATCAGTCACCTCAAATCCTTTGTAGAACTAGGAAAATTCTATTAAAACAAGCAAGCAGACAAACAAGAACAAAAAAAAGAAAAAATATCAGAATGTCAAAAACAAAATTAGAAAGTGTGTTGAGTAGCAAATAAACAGAATGGTTTCATAGTCTTCTCAAATTGAAAAAGTCTTAGAAAGAAACTCCTAAGAGGAAAGTATATAAATAAACATCTTTCAGTGTTACAGTAAATATGAAGAGAATGGGTTTTAAGAGCCAAGTCATTAAATTTTTTCCTTTAAAATACACATTTCTTTATATAGGTAAAAGCTGTAGCCAAGATACAGGGCTTTGAAAGCTGTATTAGTTGATGTAACGTGAATGCCTACCAACTGTATAAATGGCTAAAACCTAAGAGAAGTTTATTTGTTACTCATGTAAAATCCAGAATGTATCAGAGCTGCAAGTATTTTTCTTCTTGCAGGACAGGAAGCCTTTCATTTTATGGCTCTATCATCTTCATTATTTGGACTGTGAGATCACTGTGTGCATTTGTATCAGGCTGGTAAACACAGGAGGATTATCATATTCCATGGAGTAGAACTCAGTCATTTGTCCACATGGTGCTGAAAGGAAAGCTGGGAAATGTAGGTGAGATCTGCACCAGGAAGAAGAAACAGGTTTGGTGAATGTCAAGTCAGTGTTAGCCCCAGAAGTCTTAACAGGTTGAAGGTACATAAGCTGACTCAGTATCTGAGCAGTCACTGCAGAGATGAGCTTCTTTGCTGTTGTTCATTAAAGTGCTAAAAGTTTCAAAGATTGTCTGAGAATGTCAAAAAGAAAGATAGTTCATAAATTCCACTAAAAGTTTTGTCATTCCATGAGGTCCTCTGAATATCCATTCCTTAGAGGTCAATTTTTCTTCTTTGGACAATCAAATATCTTTCCCCTTTCTCATGGTGCTATGGCTTTCTTTTGGAGAATCTCAACATCTATATGGGTTGTCAGGCTGTTATTTGGGTTTGATGCACTCCCTTAGTAAAATTCAAAGGGAAACCTGGAAGATCCTTCTACCATATTTCTTTTTTTCCTCATCACTGTAAGATTGACGACCAAAGGACAGTCAACTGATGCAAGATCAGTCTATTTTGACTCGATCCCTTGGGGTTTGATTCTAGAGCAGGGATGCAAAGATGGAAACAAAAGCATTAGAGTTTTCAGATTCATTCCTTCATGGTACCCTACGAAAGTATTGAGTAGTTTCTGGGGCTGAGACCTTCTGGAATTGCCAGGTACAGCTTACCTGTTTTGAGCATGGTTCTTCAGTTTTGTCGTCCATTCATCCAACTCTCCATCCAGCTCCTACATATACCTTCATGAAGTGTTATCTTTTAACTAATATTAGTCAGAGATGTTTTTTAATAGAATCCAGGACTCCCACATTGCAGGCAGATTCTTCACCATCTGAGCCACCAGGGAAGCCCTAGAATACTGGAGTGGGTAGCCTATCCCTTCTCCAGGGACTCCTTCCAACCCAGGAATAGAACTGGGGTCTCCTGCATTACAGGCAGATTTTTTACCAGCTGAGCTACCAGGGAAGATTTTTAATACGTATGAACAAACAACCCTAAATGATATAATATTAACTGCATCAAGCTTTTAGGACCAAATTAGAGATTAGAAGACATTCCATGATCAGTTGCTAGCTTCGTTGGAGCATAATGGTTAAGAACTTAAGTAATGAATTCAGTTGCAACTGGCTTTGTCATTTATTAACTCAGTGACTTTGGACAAGTTGGTTAACCCCTATAAACTTCACTTTTTTCCTCTATAGAATGAAAATAAATGTATCTTCCTTAAATGATTGTCATAATTAAAGAAAAGGATGTACATAAAGCATTACTGTGGGTAGTTTTTACTTACTATTAGGTACCATTAATTTTACTCACAAATGTATTTGGCTGTACAAAGTTTTATCTCTAAGCTCCATTTCCCTGAGGCTAACTATACAGATTTGTTGAGATTTTCTTGGACTTTGAGTCTGGGAGACTTCAATTTACATACTGTTTTGCTTATAATGACCTCAACTAAATTGGGAAATTATAACATATCAGTGAGGCTCACCCTTAGTAAC
Organism: Antilocapra americana; assembly: GCA_007570785.1. Taxonomy (NCBI): domain Eukaryota; kingdom Metazoa; phylum Chordata; class Mammalia; order Artiodactyla; family Antilocapridae; genus Antilocapra; species Antilocapra americana. Next base: position 10,118,370 of record ML663563.1, on the reverse strand, counting down.
CAAAATAAAGTAGCAGTAATGACTACATCTATTATTCAAAGAATAGGGTTTTTTTTTAAATGATTTTACTTGTTTCAAAGTAATACATGTAAAGGTATTATTGCTTTAACATTTTATATGTTCTTGAAAAGCCTCACATTCTGCAAAATCTCAAACTAAAAATAATAGAACCTATGGGGACAATTAGATTTGGGACCATCCATTCGACTGCTGTTGAACTTTGTAATCCGAGTATCAACAAGTAAAACAACAAAACAATAAAAATTCTAATCAGACTACAAGCATTGTTAAATCTCTAGGGAATTTCCCCTCTATCATCACAGTGAATCAATTCCTTGCAGCCTTACAACTTGGGCTGCAGCTTTCTCCTTTGAGATGTAGTACATTTGCCTTTGATAGAGAATGTTTGCACCCCAGTTAGAAATGCTATCTGGGGTGCAGCCATTTTTCTTAACCCATTGCTTTTTAACTGGAGGGAAAATCCTTTCAGCTTCTTCATCTGCACTTGCCGCTTCCCAGATAGTGAAAAGTACAGCACTATGTGCATTAAAGTAAAACACTTCTGTAACCTTTGACTTTTTATTTAAGGTCTTCATGTATCGTTAAGGCTTTCTTTCAGTGGTGACAAAACTTGTACTCAATTGCCTTGATTGTGCTTGATTAACACGCTGGGAGAAATCCAGTATGAACCAAAATGAATTCTGAGTTTTATCAACATCATTTGGGTCTGAGGCAATCATATAAAAAGAAAACAAATGTTACAGTAGAACAAACTACAAAAAAAGCAAACAGTACTGTGCAGTAATGGATTAACCTTGTCTGGAGAGAGATGTAGGAGATGCAGGAGATGAGGTCACTACCCTTGGGGTCAGGAAGATCCTCTAGAATAGGAAACAGCAACCCGCTCCAGCATTCTTGCCTGAAAAAAAAATTCCATGGACAGAGAAGCCTGGTGGGCTACATTCCATGGGGTAGCAGAGTCGGACACCACTGAGTGATCAAGCAGGCATGCAGAGAGATATAGTCTTTGCTGTCAGCCGCAGGGAGGTACCATTGAAGCCTTTGGACTGTTCTGTCTGATAAGACTGTCATTATTTACTGGGGACCTTGATGCATGTCAGATAGTCTCTACTACCATTGTGCCTTGGGCTTCCCTGGTGGCTCAGACAATAAAGAATCTGCCTGTAATGCAGGAGACCTGGATTGGATCACTGGGTCATGAAGATACCCTGGATAAGGAAATGGCTACCCACTCCAGTATTCTTGCTTGGAGAATTCCATGGACAGAGGAGTTTGGTGGGCTACAGTCCATGGGGTCACAAAGACTCAGATACAACTCCGCGACTAACGTTTTCACTTTACACTTTGGGGGCATAGGTATCAGTTTGACCTCTGGAAGGGCTGAAGACTACAGCCAGTCATGTGGTTAGTCAAGTAAGTCTATATGACCAAGCCGTAATAAAAACTGCTTCCCATGTAGCTTACTCCATAAAGAATTTGCTTGCAATGTAGGAGACCTGGATTCTATTCCTGACTCTGGAAGATCCCCTGGAGAAGGAAAGGGCAACCCACTCCAGTGTTCTTGCATGGAGAATCCCATGGACAGAGGAGCCTGGCAGGCTACAGTCTATGGGGTCACAAGAGTTGGACACCACCCAGGTTGACAATACTCCATGCATATTGTCATACATCATTACTGACAGAAGTTTGTAATGTTTATGACCCCACTGGGAGAGGGAAAATGAAAGCTTTGCATAAGGAACACTCCTGGATCCTGTGCTCATTTGCTGATTTTAATTTGTATTCTTTTGCTATAATAAACCATAATCATGGACATAATGCCTTTTCTGAGTTCTGTGATGGCTTTCAGCAAATTATTGAACCTTGAGATGGTCTGGGTAACTTCTGAACTTGAATTTGGTGTCAGAAATAAGAGTAGTCTTGGGAACTATAAAGCTTTGCAAGTACAATAAAGGTTATGACACAAAGTCAGTAGCTCTCTCTGATCTGTGCATTTCTATTTCTGAAACACACATCCAAGATAATCACTTTCAATTTGCTTAGCTTTCATTCTTAGCTCAATTTCTACTTAGCTTTCAATCACTAAAAATTTCTTAGCCACTTTAGATAGCATCTATACACTTCCTACTATAGCAAATTATGACTGACTTACTTTTACACTATATACATACACTCGTATCCTATCTTCTCTTCCTATCTTCTCTCTTCCCACTATAGCTCTATTGCCTTTTTTTAAAGTTTATATGATTATGACTAGGTAAACCTCATGTGAAGAGTTGACTCATTAGAAAAGACCCTGATGCTGGGAAGGATTGGGGGCAGGAGGACAAGGGGACAACAGAGGATGAGATGGCTGGATGGCATCACCGACTCAATGGACATGAGTTTGGGTAAACTCTGGGTGTTGGTGATGGGCTGGGAGGCCTCACGTGCTGCGATTCATGAGGTCACAAAGAGTCAAAGATGGCTGAGAGACTGAACTGAAATGTTGTTCATAATATTTGTTGTACATTTTTACATTTTTTTCTTGCACAATGTTTGTTTTTCTCCAAACGAATATAATAATTGGTGTTTGGTTGGTTTCCTTAGTTTACACATATCTAGTCACCATCTCCTCACTCCAAACTCTGATAAAGCTTACATTTTATTTTTTATAGTACAGTCAAACACATTGAGTTACTTTTTTTTTTCTTGGAGACATCCCTCTAGAACTCCTTAGTCCTTCAGTTACAACAAGCTCTGGTTGCCCTGTAGGCCTGCCGCACATCTATCTTTAAGGGCACAATCTTCGTAACACACTTGGAAATGTCTTAGCTTTCTTCCTATGTTGGATCTTCCATTTTCTGGATCCCAGATCTTCTTCCTTGATTTAGTTTTTTATTTTGGTTAAATACTTTCTCAGTTTTCTCAAATTCCTTTATGAGAAAGTGTACATGGGAAATAAAGCTATGAGATCTTACATGAATGAAAAATGTCCTCATCTTAACAGTTGATTGATAGTGTGGCTGAGCATAAAATTCAAGTCTGGTCATGATTTTATTCAGATTTATTCAGATATTTGAATATATTGATCTCTAGCTTCCAGAATTGCTATTAAGAAGTTTGATAGCATTCTCTTTCTTTATTGTTTGAATGTGACCTATTTTTCTCTCTTGAACTTTGAGAATTTTCTTTGTTTACAAAAGTCTCTGAAATTTAATATTATACCTTGGGGTCCATATTTTAAAATTTATTTTGCTATAAATTCATTGGGTTTTTTATTTTGGAAACTCATGTGTTGCAGCTTATGAGAAATTTTCTTAAAATTCCTTGATCATTTTCTTCCTTCGTTTCTTCGCTTTTTTCTGGAGCCCTCATGATTTAGGTGTTGGAGTTTCTGAACTATTTATTTGTTTAGAAGCTTTTGTAATTTTCTTTATATTTTCCAGCTCTTGGTCAATTTGTTTACTCTTGACGATTTCCACAACTTTATCTTTCAACCCTTCTACTGCTTTTTAAATGTCTGTTGCTATAGTTCTAAGAGATTCTTTTTCTCTGTATGTTCTTGGTTCATGAATCTTCCCTTACTTAAAAATATTATTGCATTTTTTTCCTTTTGATATGTCTTTGTTTCCTCCAAATTTTGTCCTTTCTTTGAATTTTATCTTTTATCCCAAAGTATTTTCTAAAACATTTTGTGTTCATTCATATTTTCTTGTGTAATAATGAACTCCAAATTATGGGACTGGGGCTTCTCAGGTGGCTCCCAGTGGTAAAGAATTCAACTGCCAATGCAGGAGATGCTGGAGGTGTGAGTTTGATCCCTGGGTTGGGAAGATCCTCTGGAGGAGGATGTGATAACCCACTCCAGTATTCTTGCCTGGAAAATCCCTTGGACAGAGGAGCCTGGTGAGCTACAGTCCATGGGGGTTGAAAAAGAGTCAGACATTACTGAACGACTGAGCACCTCTATATTATTCATGGAAGTTGATTGGATGCACTGATGTGTAACCTGCAAATATGGAGGGCCCACTGTGCTATGCAATTTTATAAAGTGGACTTGAGCATCTGTGGCTTTTGATATTCACTAAGGTCCTGGAACTAATCACTTATGATGCTGAGGGATGGCTGTATTTTTGTTTGAATTCCTAAGTCTGTTGGAATTTCTATCTCATACTAGTTCTCAGTAATATATTCCTCATAAATCGTAATTGTAGAAACATAGACTGTTAGAAATGGAAAGAAACATAGTTCATTGAATCCATCTCTTCAAATGTTGAGATGTAAAGCATGGGTAAAGGCTTTGCTCAAATTCCCACATCATACCAGCAGTAGATTCTAGGACCAAAAATTGAGACTCCTCCTCAGTCCAAAGGTCTTTCCCCTATATTACTTTACGAATTTTAATTTTTCTCTAATACTAATGTTCTTGAAGGAAGAGATTTTATCTTTTGCTTCTTTGTAAGAACTCATCTCAATAAGAGGCATAGCAACAAGTAAGCCTTTGCCCCAAGAGGACAAAGAGATAATGAAACACTAATGAATTGGTAGATTTCAGTGCTGAAAAAGATCCGGAGTCTACATTTTAACTTAACAGGAAAGAAGGCCATAGCTAACTAGTGACATCTGCCAAGGCTATAGAGGGAGGGAATGCTATACATGTCAGAAATGTGTTTTTATCTGTATGCAATAATCAGTCCTCTTCACTTATATGAACCCCCTGGGAAGGATGTATATACATGGAGAATAAAGGAGAATATCGATACCTAGCCAGTAACCAGAACAATGGAATCAACTCTAGCTCCCAATATGGTGACATATGCTCCTGCCAGCTTGCCTCACTGTTAACTTGTTAAGTTATAGACATGGAGCTTTTGTTTTAGTAGCAAAGTTGTGTCTGATTCTTTTGAGACCCTAACTATGCTTGGAGTTGTGTGTGTTAAGTTGCTTCAGTTGTGTCCAACCCTGTGTGACCCCATGGAGCCTGCCCCACTCCTCTGTCCAAGGGAATCTCCAGACAAGAATACTGGAGTGGATTGTCATGCCCTCCTCCAGGGGATCTTCCTGACCCAAGGATCAAACCTGCATTTCTTATTGGGTTTCCTCTTACTGAGTTTCCTGCATTGGTTGGTGGGTTCTTTACCACTAGTGCCACCTGGGAGCCACCTGGGAAGATGCTCAATGGAGTAGATGCTCAATAAAGGTATATTAGTTGAGTTAAATTAGGATATAAACAAATATTTTTACAACAAAACTGTCCCATTCCTGTGTTAATCATAGTACTTAGCACTCAGTAGATGCTTTAAAATTCCTTCTGGAAAAAAAATATGACCTTCAAAACACGACCGTGAATCCCTAGGTGAACAGTGTACAATCTCCTTTGACATAAAACTGAAGATATTGTAAGCTGATTACTGTACTACATAAGTATACATTATACATATAATATAGAAGTATGCAGCATACAGTATGCATAAGTATAATGTTTCTTATATTATTAGAATCAACTCTCAAAATTGCCCAGACGACGTGAAAGAAAAAGGGGGATTCAGAAAACTCTCCTCTAACATATGGGATTGTTGAGTCAAATTGCGGGGAAAATCTGACTCCGCGAGGACTTCCACTCTGTAAATCATTTTCTTCCGTAGGCTCAGCTTGTATGATGTCAGGAGTTCCGGGAGTCAAGACAGCATGGGGGCATGGATCCAATATTGACTCATACTTGGTGGAAGAAATCTACCCCAGGGTCTGGAAGAGATAATTCGGTTGTGAGCACTAGGGATATGACTCTGACCGCAGAGGAAAAAGGGCAACCAAGGTGTTGGTTTTTTTACGACTACCTCCTCAGTGAGGCCTGAGGATATGATCAGGACGAGATACGATCGAAAATCTTGCTGACGGTTAATGCATAGCCATGGCCAGTTTTTAGAAAGAAGACTGCCTGAAGAGAAAAAAGAAAGTTTTCAGTCCCTTCATATTAGTAATTTGGTCACACTTTGGCTCTTGGTGGGTTTGTAAGACTTCTAAAGGATCTCTTGTGTGGTGAATGATTCTTCAGTCACAGTGTTGGCTGAACCAACAAAGTGTGAAACCTCTAGTTTGCATGTAAAACAGAAGGTATTTCACAGGCAGAAAAGAGACAGAACCACCTTCTTTGGTAAAGTTGACAAGACAGGAAAAGATAAGAAAAAAATATACCATTGTAGTGACAACATACTAACTAAACGAATCATATGCTGGAAAGAAAGAAAAAAAATCATGAAAACTCTCACAGGATGAGATTAATTTCCATCCTGTGAGATGGTGGACCAGTCCTGGGATGCTGGACCAGTTACAGAATTTGTGGGAAACAGTGCAAAAGGAAAATGGGCGCCCCTTGTTTAAAATTTGTTAGGAATTTCAACAAGGTAACCACAGAGCAGTAAATCAAATATGGGCTTCTCTAAGTGTGGGGTCTTGATAGACTGTGCAGGTTTTATGTCTGTGAAGTTAGGTCTGCTGGGATGTCTAACCAATAATTTCAAAACTTTTATTTTCAGTCTTACTGTTTTTTAAGAATTTGAAGAGTGATTATTCTTGTAAAATTTTTTTATTGGGATATAGTTGATTTATGCAGAGTGACTATAATCTCACAAATTCTGCAGAAAATAATCCCAGAAATTAAAGCCTGATAGAATGTAATTATCTGAATTGACATGTCTAACTCAATTATTGGCACATAGTAGTTTTAATGGCTATTGATTGGGGACAGGTAGATTAGGGAAAAGGTTTTGGTTCTAAACTTAGTGCTACATTGTCCAGTTGAAGGAATTTAAGCACAGCACTTCAGATTTTCCCCCTTGGTCTTATTTTACAAATCTAAAAAATGATGGACTAGGCAATAGATAATCTCTATAATTTTCTAATTCTGTGCTGTGCTTGGTCATGACATCAAGAGGTAATTAGAGCTTGAATTTTAGTCTTGTGTTTACTAACTTTAAACATCTGGCCATGTTGTAAATATATTCCTGATGCATATATACATCTGTTGCTGCTGTTCACTTGCTCAGTCATGTCTGACTCTTTATGACTCCATGGACTGTAGTCTATCAGGCTTCTCTGTCCATAGTATTCTCCAGGTAAGAATACTGGACTGGGTTGCCATTCCCTCTTCCAGGGGATCTTCCTGACCCAGGGATCAAACCTGCGTCTGTTATGTCTAACCTGCATTGGCAGGTAGATTCTTTTTTTTTTTTTTTTCCCCTTTTATTGTTGTTGCCATACAATGCCATGGCAGGTAGATTCTTTACCACTAGTGCCACCTGGAAAGTGCCATATATATATATATGTGTGTGTGTGTATGTAATTTTGAATAGGAATTCACAGTTTACAAACCCCATACGATATGTAACTCCCAAAGATGGACCTCACCATTATTAACTGCCTGTGCCTAACACCATAAATCAAGGGATGAGTAGAAGAAATTTTTACTTCTTTCCAGAGTGTTAGTAACATTCCTTCCAATAACTTGGAGTCTGGTCACAGGTTTCCTGAATAATATTGAGTGCATGCACTTGTCTCAAGTCTCCGAAAAGGGTTTCTCGTCACTGTGTCACCCTGTAAGCATATTATATGTGCTGGATTTTTTTTTTGCTTGAGGGGAGCTGCAATAAAGCAAAAGGGCAGCAATGTAATCTCCATTCTCCTCATTTACTTTACATGAGGCTTCCCACAAATACTCTTTGACTTTGTTTTTAGGAAGATAGTTCCTCAAAGGATTTTCTGGCCTTTTTCACAAAAAAATAATACATGGAATTTTTCCAGTATGCCATAGTTGGCTAAAGAGACATAGCATCAAGTTTCCAACATTAACCATGAACCCTCTTTAATTAAAAACAAGCTTCCTACAAGTTAGTGCTGATAGCACTGGGGTTAGAACTTAAGGAAAATTGTGCATGTGCGTGCGTGGGAAGCCCTGAGGAAAATCACCTTGAGGGAAAAGTAGGCCCTGGATTAAGCACTCAAATTCACTTTTATTCAGTGCTGTCTATGGACAAATCAAGCCACATTGCCTTTAGGAAAGAAAACGGTGCTATAGAAGTGACGAAGCAATATCTGATTTTAGGGAACTCAGTCCAGTATGGGAGAAGATACATAACTATTTCTAATATGAGACTGAAGGATCAAGACTCTAAGAAAAATATGAACTGCTCTCCTAGGCCTATGTGGAGAATATGCAAGATTACTTTTAAGAAGGATAGTTTTGAGAGAGCTCATGGAGAGAATGATTTTTTAGGCTGGACTTGAATTGCTGGGTACCACTCTGAGATGCATACATGTGGGAAATCAAGGAACAGCATGAGCAAAGGTTCAGGGTGTGCTTTTTTAGGTATTACTAGTCACTCCACATACCTCAATTAGGAACAGTTCACTTCTATTGAGTGCTTACTACATGACAGGGAAAATTCTTTGTACTTCATCAGTATCAGTATCAGTTCAGTCGCTCAGTCATGTTCAACTCTTTGTGACCCCATGAACCACAGCATGCCAGGCCTCCCTGTCCATCACCAACTCCCAGAGTCCACCCAAACCCATGTCCATCAAGTCGGTGATGCCATCCAGCCATCTCATCCTCTGTCGTCCCCTTCTCCTCCTGCCTCCAATCCTTCCTAGCATTAGGGTCTTTTCTAATGAGTTAACTCTTCACATGAGATGGCCAAAGTATTGGAGTTTCAGCTTCAACATCAGTCCTTCCAATGAACACCTAGGACTGATCTCCTTTAGGATGGACTTGTTGGGTCTTGCAGTCCAAGGGACTCTCAAGAGTCTTCTCCAACACCACAGTTCAAAAGCATCAATTCTTCAACACTCAGCCTTTTTCACAGTCCAACTCTCACATCCATTAATGACTACTGGAAAAATCATAGTCTTGACTAGACAAACTTTTGTTGGCAAAGTAATGTCTCTGCTTTTCAATATGCTATCCAGGTTGGCCATAACTTTCCTTCCAAGGAGTAAGTGTCTTTTGATTTCATGGCTGCAATCACCATCTGCAGTGATTTTGGAGCCCCCCAAAATAAAGTCTGACACTTTTTCCACCATTTCCCCATCTATTTCCCATGAAGTGATGGGACCAGATGCCATGATCTTAGTTTTCTTAATGTTGAGACTTAAGCCAACATTAGTACAGTAGTACTTCATATCACCTGACAATTTTCAGCTGAAGGCTGGAGGAGATATTAATATTAGGCTCATTTTAATGATAAGGAAATCTAGCTGTAGAAGAGTTAAAAAGCTTACTCAAGATTATATAACAGTGAAGCCAGAATTCAAGCCTGCATTCATAAATGCAATACTGCTGTGTATACACTGCAGGTTGAAACACAAGTTGGGCTGGAACCAAATAGCAGAGGGTCTTCTGTGCCATCCCTAAGTACTGTATTTCATAAATAAATTACTAAGGGAGGAGAAAATATTCCTATTTTTTGTATTTGAAATGAAAAGACATAAAAACATTAAAAAATAATTCACTATTAGTGATAATTTGAAACAATTGATTGTCTAGTGCTTTGCTGTTCAACATGGTAGCCTCCGGCTGCATGTGGCTACTGAGCATTTGAATATGGCCAGTCTAAATTGAGATGTGCCATATGTATAAAATGAACACCAGATTTCTAGAATTTAGTATGACAAAAAGAATGTATAATATTTTATTAATATTTTTCTATATTGATACATATTGATATATTTTGGATATATTGTTTTAAGTAAAATATATTTTAAAATTATTTTTATCTGTTTCTTTTTACCTTTAGTAATGGATCTATTAGAGAATTGGCTTGCATTATATTTCTGTTGGGCATTGCTGGTCAGAGCAACATAGAATTACGGTGGATGTTATACTAACTGTCTTTGATAGAAGGACTTCCTACCACATTGGTTTTCTAACCACATTCTTTCCTTGCTTTCTGGCCATTTGCAAGAAAAATTTTAAGAAGCACCCCCTCTGTAAAGGTTTGAGAGCCCCTAGAATTTCCTTTTTTACTTGCTTCAAACCACAAAAGAATGATCAATGTAATCTCTGGATGAGGAGTCAACATTTTACAAGGGCAAAAGGAGGAGGTGTACAAAAATTTCCAATTCCTGGACGGTGTGAAGTGAAAGTGTTCTCAAAGGATCCCACAAGAATGGCATGGGTGGGCATAATGGGTCTGTCTCCTCGTCAAAAGACCCAAGGAGTTGAAAGGAAACTCTAACTACAACACCAAAATGCCACAAAACCATAGTTATTAATACCGACTAACTAGCATCTCTGTCTATCTGTCACCATCTCATCTTAAAAAACTTGTGAAAATACGTAATCTTGATGAGACTTCAATTAGGTATAAATACCAGCACCAAAAGGAGTCACAGTACATTCTTCTGATCATCTGCAGATCAGCAATTAGAAAAGAAAGATCAGCTACCTCCTTGGGACCTGATCAGCTTAACACAGGAGCTACCGATTTCAGCTACTTCAGCCTAACTCTCTCCTAAACAATGAAATATACAAGCTATTTTTTAGCTTTACAGCTTTGTGTGCTTTTGGGTTTTTCTGGCTCTTATGGCCAGGCCCCATTTTTTAAAGAAATAGAAAACCTAAAGGAGTATTTTGTAAGTATGATCTTTTAATGAGACTTTCTTGTGATTGAAATGACTTGATGTTTGGTGTTGACTTGGAATTCTGTCAGTGATGGGCTCTCATTTCTAGTCTTCAGTCATTTTGAGAAGACTTGGTGTTATTGTGACTGTTGGCTAGATGTGGGTTTTTTTTTTTTTTTGACTAAATGATCTAGACATTGCCTTAATGCTCTGCTCAGTTTGCTATAGAGATTTAGGAGGGATTCATGAATCCTCCAAAAGATGGGCATAATATGGGTATATATCATAGTGTTGATATTTCATGATGAGAGTCCATTCAACTATGATGTTAAGTAGTAAGCATATTGAAAAGACAGCTGAGTCTTAATTTTTGATTTCTCAAGTTACTATAATGGTGACAGTCAACAGTCAAGATCAGCATTAAAAATGATCATTTGAAATAACTGATCAATTAAATATTTGGCTTAAAAAAAACACTTACAGGTGTTTTTCTCTAAAAAGTCATTTTAAAATTTTACGATCCCATCTAGATTGTCTGTAAATTATTCTTGGACTCAGTCACTTGCTGAGATTTTTTTGTAGGAGTTATAATCTAGTTTCTATTAAAAAAATTTTTTGTCTTGTTTTACGAATTTCTTAAAAATTTACTTATGGTTAATTAAAACAGTTTGTGCATTTTAAATATTTTATCATATGTCCAAATTTAGCTATTATAATTATAGCTGGAGCTATCTTTTAAAGGTGATATAATACCTTATAGGACACAGGTAGAAACCTGTGTTTATAGAAACCTACACCATAGGGGGGCAGTATTTTATAGTGACATGATTTTGCTGATTTTTTTTTTTTTTTTTTTTTAGACTATACCTTTTTCTTACCATAGTAATTTGGGACAGTTTAAGTATCGTCAGCCTTGAATGAGTTCACTGTGATGTTATACTAGTAAATAAGAAAGCGAAAATCGCATGATAGTCTGGCTATTATCCAACCAGATAGCTTTTGTGAATATTTTTTATTAGAACTAAACAGTGTTGAAAAGGAAATCAGTAAATATTGCCAGCATCCAAGTTCAATAAAACTTGAGGTACATTTTTACAGCAATTTATGGACTAATTTTAAACCAATTTTTTCTTGTGTTGTTTTATTTTCCAGAATGCAAGTAACCCAGATGTAGCTAAGGGTGGGCCTCTTTTCTTAGAAATTTTGAAGAACTGGAAAGAGGTAAGCTGAACATTTCCACTTGGCTGATTTTCCTATTGCTTTTTTCTGGTGGATAAACTCACATAAACCTCCCTTTGTGCTCTTTTCTCCTAAGGAGAGTGACAAAAAAATTATTCAGAGTCAGATTGTGTCCTTCTACTTCAAACTCTTTGAAAACTTCAAAGATAACCAGATCATTCAAAGAAGCATGGATATCATCAAGCAAGACATGTTTCAGAAGTTCTTGAATGGCAGCTCTGAGAAACTGGAGGACTTCAAAAAGCTGATTCAAATTCCGGTGAGATGATCTTAATGCTTTCTTTGGTATCATTGCAGAGGCTCTTACAAAGCATTTCATTCCCAGAAAATAGAAATTAGATATTGGGTATAGTTGTTAAATCTCTGAAGTGAACTTGCGGTCAAAATGCCTCTTTGCTAGTTCTCTTTGTGCCTTGGGTGACTTTGCAGGATCAGTTATTAGAGGCACTTAAGTCTGTGATTTGGGGAAAATACTGGCATTGTGCCTACCACACAAAGATGGGTGAATGGACAAATCAGTGAGGAGGAAGCAGAGAAGAAGTTGGGGTGATGGGGACAGAGTATTGAAAACCAACTCTCCCATTGCCCCTTGTTTGTGTGTTGGAAATTCTCTTGCTTTGAATAGGTTGCATGTCTTAATGGAAAGAGCAGTGGGAGGGAGAGGGAAGAAGATGTATGCTCCGCCCAACTTAGCCACCAAAGAAATGTGTGATTTCAGATGAATCACAGGCCTGGCTGGGGCTGTTTCCTCATCTTAAAAGGAGCCTGTTGAGTTCACTATAATTTCTATGGTCTCCTTTGCTCTAAAATTCTACAATGCCATGGATAGAAAATGAGAATGAGATAGGAGAAAGGAATGGCCTTTGAGGAGACAAAGGCTCTCCCACTGCCGGACTCTGGGCAATCACTCAGGTTGTATAGCCCAAGGAGAGGTGACTGCGTTTGTTTTTAGAAAGAAAATAGGTGGAATTGTCCTATCAATGAATCTTTAAAGTTTTTAGAAGCTGAAAGATAACTTTGAAGCATAAGGACAAGTCACATTTCCCAAAATTTCATCTAAGGGACAAAGGCCTCCAGATTTTTTAGGGGGAGAGTTGGCTTTGGTATAAATAGGCTTGGGTGAGAAGAGGAGGGGTCCCATTATGGCTTGTGTTTTCAGGATTTGTAACAGCTCTTGCTCTAACCTGGTCTGCCTCTCAGCAATCTCATGTAAGCCCCCAGGAACTGAAATAAGTGATTGCTTTTCAAGATTTCTCTAGTCTCCCGTATGTTAGACGGTATGAGAGTGGCTTGGAAAAATTATACGTAGTGTTTTCCATGTTCAGCAGATCTCCATTGGTTGCAGGCTAGAGAATGAAAAAGCCCTTGTTCCTAACCCAGTGCTGCCTCTGGCTGCTGTTCAGTCCTAGAGAAGTCCCTTAGTTTCTTGGTGATGCTTAGAAAACTGGAAAGTAAAATTTATCACCTGTAAACACACAGCTGGTAGAAACTTCTGCTCTGTTGTAACTGGGCCTTGAAAACAATCGGTTGGTCCCATCCTTCTGGAAGCTCCATGCCTCCTGCTTCACAATGTGCAATCTTGAGTGAGTGCTCAACCATTGTCGTCTTTCGCTCGAATGTGAACGTGTTTAAGGCATGTTTTGCCTTTTTGTCTTGTCACTTGGAATCTCCTAGTCGTTCTCAGAGATGTGGCAAGGTGGCTGCAGCGTTTCTAGCTTCAGAAGGAAATGTAGTGGCAGAGCGAAGATGAAAGCAAATGGTCCTCATTTTACGAAGTGTGGATTCACCTATATGGTCCTACTGGGGAGAGTGAGAAAATAGTTCAATTTGCTGGGACGGAAGGCAGGGAGATTGCTTTCATTCCTAACTTTGAGTATTATATAATACCAGCAATTGATTATTACCATTTAAGTAAGATCAGTGTTTATTTTTCATCCCATTATAGAAATGATGAGACTGACCTAATTTGGAGGAAATTAACAATTATGATTTTCCTTCTTCTAGGACTTGGTTTTTATAAAGTTCTGAACCTATACCAGTGGTTTTCAAACTTGGGTGGTACCTGGTGATATTGGTAACTACACAATGGCCCAGGCCTAGTCTGATTTCATCCATCTGGGGGTCAGAGTTCTTCATTAGGTCTTCAGATTACTCTTTTACACACCAAACATGAGTGCCATTGGCTATCATTTGATACTTAGAGCAAAGACTAAGTATGGAGTGATAGAAGTGGTAGAGACCCTACAGATCATCTAAACAATCTCCTCATACTTAGAGGAGAAAACAGAGGTCTGGAGAGCTTCAGTGACTGGTTTAAAGTCAGATGTATTGCACACACAGAATTCACACCCACATTTTTCTGTCACTCTACTTCTGGGTTTTTTTTACTATATAATTTTTAGATCTCTGAAGTGGTAAATTTATGGATATGTGATGTGCTCCATCCTGTTACAGCACAACTATCAATTGAATTGCTATAATTTTAGTCTTTATCACTGAAGAAACCAACATTATACACTAAGGTTCATTATTGCTAGTGAAAATAATTTATTTTAAAGGATACTTTGATTTTCTTGGGCCTAGACAGCAGAATATCCTAATGACTCATATGCATGAAGTTAATTTTGCTGTTTTCTTTCCCAATAGGTGGATGATCTGCAGATCCAGCGCAAAGCCATAAATGAACTCATCAGAGTGATGACTGACCTGTCGCCAAGATCTAACCTCAGAAAGCGGAAGAGAAGTCAGAATCTCTTTCGAGGCCGGAGAGCATCAATGTAATGGTCCCCTTGCCTGCAATATTTGAATTTTTAAATCTAAATCTATTTATTAATATTTAATATTTTACATTATTTATATGGGGAATAATATTTAGACTTATCAAAGTATTTATAATAGTAACTTTTATGTTAAGAAAATGAATATCTATTAATATATGTGTTATTTATAGTTCCTATATCCTGTGACTATTTCACTTGACCCTTTTGTTTTCCTGACTAACTAGGCAAATCTATGGGATTTCAAGGTTTTATCTCAGGGGCCAACAAGGCAGCTAACCTAAGCAAGAATCTGTGGATTGTGCACTTATTTCACTTGATGATGTAATGAACGCTGATAAATGAAATGATGCCATCTAGTCACTCCTTATCTGAGACTAGATCTGCATTCTGAGCCACTACTTTGATGGCATGTCAGACAGCACTTGAATGTGTCAGGCAATATCACTTGTGCCCCACTAAAAACATAGCATCTCATCTCACCTCACGCCTGGTACTTGAGAATATCACTGGCAATTGTGATTACACCCAAATGGAAAGTAAAGTGTTTGTTTGGTTTATCAATATTTAATATATATGAATAAAGTGTAATTTCATAACTATGCATGTTGTGTCAGACTTTTTCTAAAGTGGGGGCTGAGTTAAATGAAACACAGACTAATAAATTAATAGAAGAGTCAATTTAACTCTGGAGATATAAGAATTGGATTCAAATCTGCTCAAAGGGGTGTTTTTCTTCACTGACAATTTGCTGGTTTTCACTGTTCCCTTTGGTAGTTGTTTGAATTATCTTTTCACAGCTGTGGAAAGTAGTCCAAATTGTTTAGCTTGGCACACAAATATTTACTTCTACTTTCTCCCTCCTCAACTCCTCAGGGTATCCCTCATCTTGGTATCCCCTATCTCCTCCAGCCACTTTGGGTAAATACTTTGAATTAGTGAGTGGGAACTCTAGGGTGGGAAGCTTAGATTAGAATCTTAGTCCTGCCATTACAAGTGGTGTGACTTTTATACTCTCTAAGCTTAACTTTCCTCCTCTGGTAAAGAAGAATAATCATGCCTTTCTCATAACATTGTAGGCTTCCCAGGTGGCTCAGTGGTAAAGAATCTGCCTGCCAATGCAGGAGACACAGGAGACGCAGGTTCAATCCCTGGGTCGGGAAGATGCTCTGGAGGAGGATGTGGCAACCTACTCCAGTGTTCTTGTCTGGGAAATCCCAAGGACAGAGGAGCCTGGTGGGCTACACAATATTGTAGTGAGACTTTCTCCTTTCTCTCAAGATATATTTATTAGAGCACCTACTATGTGCCTGGTGCTATTCTAGGCACCTGAGATTCATTTGTGAGCAAAAATAAGAGTACTTGCCCTTTCGGAATTTAGAATTTAACAAAGGGTAGATAGATAATAAACAAAATGCATAATACGTTAGTAAATTGTGTGCTATATTAGAAGATGATTGGTGCTACAGAAAAAAAGTAAGAAAGAATAGGGGAACTGGGAAAACTATGGGACAGAGCAAATGTGTTAGGGATTTAAATTGAGCAATTTTATTTGGCTTCATTAAAGAGATAACATTTGAGGAAGCACTTGCAAGAGCTAAGAGAGGATTTTTAGCAAAGGAAACATTCTTGCAAAGGCTCTAAAGTGGAAATTTGCCTTGACTGGTAAAAGAAGTACCAATAGTCCAGTGTGGTTGGAGCAAGGTTTGTCAAGAATAACTCTCAAGTTTTTAGCTGAGCAACTAAAAAAGTGAGATTGTCATCAACTGAAATGGGGAAACTAGAGTGAGCCGGTTTGGGTGGAAAATTAGAAAATCAATTTTGAACGTTAAGTTTAAGGAATCCATTAGATTTTAAAGTGGAAATGATGAGTAAACTACTGAATAGATCAGTCTGGTGTTGAGAGAGAACTCTGGACAGTTGATGTAAATTTAGAAGTTGAGAGTATTTAGTTCAGTTCAGTCGCTCAGTCATGTCTGACTCTGCGACCCCAAGAACCGCAGCACGCCAGGCCTACTTGTCCATCA
This sequence comes from Antilocapra americana, assembly GCA_007570785.1. Lineage (NCBI taxonomy): Eukaryota > Metazoa > Chordata > Mammalia > Artiodactyla > Antilocapridae > Antilocapra > Antilocapra americana. The sequence continues at coordinate 10,101,707 of ML663563.1, read as the reverse complement.
CCAACTCCCAGAGTTTACCCAAACTCATGTCCATTGAGTCAGCAATGCCATCCAACCATCTCATCCTCTGTCATCCCCTTCTCCTCCTGCCCTCAATCTTTCCCAGCATCAGGGTCTTTACAAATGAGTCAGCTCTTTGCATCAGGTGGCCAAAGTGTTGGAGTTTCAGCTTCAACAGCAATTCTACCAATGAACACCCAGTACTGATCTCCTTTAGGATGGACTGGTTGGATCTCCTTGCAGTCCAAGAGACTCTCAAGAGTCTTCTCCAACACCACAGTTCAAAGCATCAATTCTTCTGCACTCAGTTTTCTACACCGCCCAACTCTCACATCCATACATGACTACTGGAAAAACCATAGCCTTGACTAGACAGACCTTTGTTGACAAAGTAATGTCTCTGCTTTTTAATATGCTGTCTAGGTTGGTCATAACTTCCCTTCCAAGGAGTAAGTGTCTTTTATTTTCATGGCTGCAATCACCATCTGCAGTGATTTTGGAGCCCCCCAAAATAAAGTCTGCCACTGTTTCCACTGTTTCCCCATCTATTTGCCATGAGGTGTTGGGACCGGATGCCATGATCTTAGTTTTCTGAATGTTGAGATAGTAAGTATTTAAAGACCTAATACCTGTTGAACTCATGAAGGTCATGCATTTACATAGTGAAGAGAAGGAAAGAAAAGTATTGAATCTCAAGGTATACTGTTGGCTTGGGGTGTATAGTGAGGGCAAGATTTTAAGTGTCAAGGGGAGAAAGGGTTAGGTATGTGGGGCTTCCTTCTGAACTATTTCATTTAATGCTCCATTTAATTCCATTTAATAGCAATAAAGTTAATGAAATAATTCATGTAAAAGTATCAGTTTAGTCCTTGACAATAATCAGAGATTATTATTTTGATTGTTGGATAGTAATTGAGTAACAGTGGTTGAGACTCAATCCTCATTCCCTGGGGTTCCTCTTCCAGTCCAAGGTTTATCTATAATTTCTAACAGTCAGTATTACCCATAAAACAATCAAATCATTGTACCAGCTACTAAAAAAGGATGTCTTTCATTTTAGTTTTATGACCTTTATTTTTCACTATAATTTTATGTGTCAGACATTATTAAATAGTTACAGTGAATGGATAGTTGATTGAAAGAATTGGGCAAGATTGAGGTTATCTTGGCCTGTCTAGAATTCAAGTGGCATTTGAATGCTTGTAGGAGAGGAAAATTATTATTTTTTGTCTACTCTTCTAAAGTCTTGACTGGGGAACAAAAGACTGATTAACAAAAGGAAAGCATACATGTTTATTTAAATTATATGTGACACAGGGATCTTCATAAGGAAATAAGGACCTGGAAAAAAAAAAAACAGTTAAACCTCAGTGCTTTAGTGCTAGATTTGGTGAAGGATGGAAAATCATGGAAAGATATGGTAGGACAAAAGTGAGCTAAATGTGGTAAGTGGGGCAATACTTAGCAAGATCTACCACTGTTCACATTCCCCTCTGACTTCTTTGTCTTTAAAAACGAGAATGCTCCCTTCCTCTGGCTGTATGACCTGCCTCAGGAGAAGGTCAGAAAGCCTTTTCTGCATATGCCCTTTCTCGATTCCTTCAGCTTGAAATATTCAATATATCAAGGTGACATATTTTGGGATATCATGTCCTGTACCATGTCAGGCTCACAGAAGAAAATACAAAGGCAAGAGTTTCTTATCTTGCTCTCTTTACCTAAACTGAGAACCTGGCAACCCCATGACAGTGCTTCTTTCGGGCAGATGGTGATGAAGGATCAAAGGTGAAAGTGCCATCATGATCAGAGCTGCTGATGCAAAGCCACATCAGAGAACCATTGACATCCTGAGTATGGCCATCCCCCGGGGATGTGTAACAGGCTGGTATAAAATAATACTAGTGAGTAACCAGTGAACATGTACTAGGGTTAAGAACTCTCTTCCAGTAGAGCCCAAAGGGTAATAATGGTCCGGCTACTGCCTTCTTGAGTCAACTTGCTTATTTGGGGATTTTTGTTTATGGTCTCATGCCTGTACACAAATAAACCTTGAAAAGAGTATCACAAAAATACTCTTTTTCAGGATTCAATTAGACCTAGATTTTTATTATTTGTAAAACTTTAGGAATGTTATTGACTATTTTCAAGCCTCTTTGCTTTCTTCTGTAAGAGAGGAACTGTAAAGTCATTGTGAGGATTACATTTTTTTTAAAAAATGTAAAATGTTGGAAGAGTGAAAATGCTTTGTCAAGAGTAGCTATTATTATTAATGCTATTTTTATTGAATAAATCAACAAACCACTGTTATTAGCTTTTTCAGCACAATGAATTCTCTTTAGTTTTTCTTGACCTGAAGAATTATTTTTCTTCTAGAAGAACAGAAAGAGCAAAAAAAATTATGGATAGAAATTTGATCATTTTTATACCTAGAAAAATCAGTGGCCATATTGGGATTAAAAACTCTATTTTACTGAGGTTATGGTTCTTTTTGGGCTTCCCTGGTGGCACAGTGGTAAAGAATCTGCCTGCCAATGCAGGAGATGTGGATTCAGTCCCTGAGCTGGGAAGATCCCTTGGAGAAGAAGATGGCAACTTACTCCAGTATTCTCGCCTGGGAAATCCCATGGATAGAGGAGCCTCGTGGGCTACAGTCCATGGGGTCACAAAATGTGGAACACGACTTAACAAGTATTTTTGAAGACCTGACACTGTCACTCTTCAGTTGTGTGACCTTGACTAACTCAAAAGGTATTGGGAGGATTAAATGACACATTGTTTGTGATTTTCAGTTGCAAATTTCTGTGTAAATGTGAGAGGATGCTAACACAATTCATTCCTGGGAGGAAGAATATTCTTCTTGTTTATTATTGCAGTGGCAGTTGAAAATAGTACAAAAAATGCAAGCATGAAAGAATAGGAATAAAGTACTTGCTCTTTAACCATGAGAAAAATAATATTAATGATGAATGAAAAATAAAAAATAATCTCTGTATGTTCATGTAAATTTCACATACTGCTATGGATACATCAAAATATTTATTAATACAGATGAAAAAAAAGAATAGTCACAAAAGCAAAATTATGGATAGAAATTTGACCATTCTTATGTCTAGAAGAAGCTTCTGTGGCTGGAGTACATGTTTTTATAGAATCCAAAAGCAATTTATAAGTGTTTCTTGGCATCCACACTGCCTGGGGACACCCACCAGCATATGCTCAAGCACATCATTATTATTTGCATGTCCTTAGCTTTATGAGGGTGAGTTTGCTGCTCTCTAGGAAGAACTGGTTATTAGCATATTCACTGGGTTGGGCTACCTCAGCATCCAAGCATATTACTTTAGAGTCTTTCCAAATATGCTAATCCTCTTTGCTTCTCATGTGTTCTGAGGACTTCACCTAGACAACTGGAAATCTTTCTGAAAATTTAGGCATCCATTGGTGAGCTAATAAGAGACCTAGCACATATATGATCTATAATGTAGGCCTTCAGGTTCAGGGAAAATTAGTCAATACTATGTGTTATGGAAACTTAAAAAATGCTAAACAAATATAAGAGAGCAGGTCATGCTACATGGTTGTGTGGGTGGTCCTACCTTACTCAGATTGGTGAAGTAAAAGTTATGCTTCGCTTTGAAGAGCAAGTGGCATAAAATATACAAAGACATCTCAGCAGACTAGACTTCAAACGTGGGGAAGTGAAGTAAGCTGATTCAAGGGAAAAGCAGTTTGTCTCTAAGGTAAAGGTGCAGAGTCCAATTCACACCTCATTGGAAGGTGAGAAGAGGACCAATCAATTCAGTGGAAAATTTCTAATTGTTGATAATTCATTGCCCAGTTCAGTTACAATGTTCAATCATTTAGACCCATAGGGGTGAACAGATTCATTTTGATCTCTTTTTCAAGCTTATGTAGTTTTACAACACTTGCACTTGGCCGTGGGGGTTAATAAAAACACCTTGACACCGTGCTACTTTCAAAAACCTGGGAAATGGAAATATTTTTCCATTATAAGCCAGTCAAAGACCACAGTTATTTCCTGGTTAGACTAAATAGAACTCAGTATTTGTCCTAATAATATGCTCTCATGAAAACAACTTACCTTCAGGTCTATTGCTTAAATTGAATGCTTAAATCCTACCATTCTCAAAGAAAAGAGATCCTACTAAGGTATAGTCTATTTGCTCACATATAATTGCAGTCGAGAAAACAGAAATGTTTTAAATTGATGGGGAAAGATAAATGAATCTTCTGTGTCTCACAAGATTTTACTCTGTGATTTAAAAACAAGAGAGAAGTACAAAGAATGCTCCTGAAGCCTCACAAAGTACACTCAGTGGATCCCAATTGGGTAATGGCTCAAAATCACCTTAACACAATTGTTAGCATCATATGAACTTTCAAGGAATTTTACCAAGACTTGTTCTTTCCATTTGAAAATATTATGTCAGATGCATCTCAATTTGAAAAATATTTTAAAAATAATTTGAGCAATTAATCTTTGAGCCTTTCTAGGAGCTTTCTGGTATTCCAAATGATTTCTCACTACCTTAGGTGGTGAATCATTTGTTTTTAACCTTTTAATTTTATATTGCAGTATAGCTGATTTAACAATGCTATGATAGTTGGACAGCAAAGGGACTCAGCCACACATATACATGTATCCTTCTCTCCAAACTCCCTGGCCATCCAGGCTGCTACCTAAAATTGAGCCGGGTTCCCTGTGCTATACAGGAGGACACTGTAGCTCATCCATTTTATTATTATTATTTTTTAAAGAATTATTTATTTGGCTGCGGTGGGTCTTTTTTGCTGCACATGCTCTCTGCTCTCTAATTGCAGAGAGCAGTGTGGGCTTCTCATTGTGGTTGCTTGTCTTGTAGTGGAGCACAGGATCTAGGTGGGCGAGTTTCAGTAGTTGTTGTGTGTGTGTTCAGTAACTGGCTTGTGGGCTCTAGAGCACTGGCTGAACAGTTGTGTCCCAAGGGCTTACTTGCTCTGAGGCATGTGCAATCCTCTAGGACCAGGGATCAAATTGCTATCCCTTATGCTGCAAAGTGGGTTCTTAACCACTGGACTACCAGGGAAGCCCATCCATTTTAAATACAGTAGTGTTTACATGTTAATCCCAAACTCTCTAACAATCCCTTCTCCCTTCTCTCCCTCCCATCCCCTGTAACCATAAGTTCATTCTCTAAGTCTGGGGGTCTGTTTCTGTTTTGTAGATAGGTTCATCTGTATACCTTCTTTGTGGATTTCACATAAAAGGGATGTTATACAACATTTCCCCTACTCTGTCTGACTTACTTCACTTAGGATTGGCAATCTCTAGGTCCACCCATGTTGCTGCAAATGGCATTATCTCATTCTTTTTAAAGGCTGAGTAATATTTCATTGAATATATGTACCACATCTCCTTATCCATTCCTCCGTCAATGGACATTTGGGTTGCTTCCATGGCTTAGCCATTGTAAACAGTACCGCAGTGAACATTGCGGTGCATGTATCCTTTCAGATCATGTTTTTCTCTCGGTACAGGCTCAGGAGTGAGATTGCTGGAGCACATGGTAGTTTTAGTTTTAGCTTTCTGAAGAACCTCCATACTGTTCTCCATAATGGCTGTAGTTGGTGAATCATTTTTGATGTTTTAATGAAGATCTCTGGAGAGGGTCTTCATATGCCCCTCAGGGATGTGAGCAAACCAAAGGAACTGAAAGAAGAGTATTGTTTGGATGAGTCAAACAGAATAGTGAAGTTTAGGGATAAAGAACTTTAAGCAATTAGGAGGGAAGGGAATGGCTACCCACTCCAGTGTTCTGGCCTAGAGAATTCCATGGACTATATAGTCCATGGGGTTGCAAAGAGTCAGACATGACTGAGCAACTTTCACACACACACACACACACACACACACACACCTTTCAGTTAGCCTCCAGAAGAGCTTGTCTGATGGAAATAAAAGAGTATCTGTAAAATCACTACATAAATTAAGAAAAGTAATGTATGCGAGTTACATGGAACAAAGGGCAATTCTTCATTGCACAGAATTGTCTCATGCATTACAGGACTTCTAACACCCTAGGCCACTCTACCCATGAAATTCCAGCAGAATCTCTGGAATCATTGTGGTAATCAGAGTTGCCCTTTATATTTCCAAAGTTACTTTAGTGGAGGGAGGTGGGTATCACTCATTTAGATCCAGGACAATTGACCTAATTGAATTCTAAAGAGTTTTTCATATTTATGCATGTATGAAGCCATACTTTGCATCCTTGCCTTTCTCTTGTTTTGAATCAATGATATATGATTCATCCTCCAATGGGTTTGGCAAGACAATTACAAACATTTTCCATTTAGTTTTTTGTTGTTGTTGTTCATTGACAGTACTATTCACCAATATACACTGGTACAGGGCACTGAAAACATCAGGGGAACAAGAATCATGAACATGAATAATGGATACTGTGTTAGCAGGGGATGCCATAAATCTTGGGTAGTTAGCTCTTAGCTATTCTTGTTTTTATCACTAAGTTGAAGAACCATGACCAGAGTAGAAAATGCTGCATAATTGGAAAATGACATGCTGGAAACTTTGGCTCAGGAGTCAGGAAATCCCCATCATCAGCTTATTTAGGCTAACACACCGGGGTTGAGTTGGATATGAATGAAGAGGCCATATCAGTCTGCAAGTGTACCCCTGTCTGTATAGTGGGTTGCCAAAAGGTTTGTGTGGGTATCTCTATAACATGTTATGGGCCAATCCAATGCAACAGGACAATATGACTTTGATTAATTTACAGAATAACAACAGTGAATGCTGTTTATCATAATGTATTTAAGCCCAATAATTGTTTCCCTGAGTTCTTTTTCTATTTTAATTCCTGACTTAAGACTGCTACAGGTGAATCAGAAAATCAGAAAACATCAACTCAGAGGAGGTAGCAACAAAGAAGAAACACCATGAATCACTGAAAAACCACAAACACCCAAAATGTCCATATGACTCTCAGACAATGGTCTTAACACCTTGGATTTGGCATTTCCCCAAGTACATCAGTTGTAAGATTTTTAGCCTATATTCGTATCAGAGAAAAAAATGAACTGTCTCATTGAATTCTGGTTTGACTTCTGTTTACATGTAGTTTTTCAGCTTTGAAAGGTAAGTCTGTGGTTGCTGCTGCTGGGGGGCTGCTGTTTCAGCCCCATTGCCCAAGAGCTCAGACAGGGTGACTCAAAGAAAGTCAATTCAGGTCTGAAATCTAGAGGAATATTTGTTGACCAGTAATGACCATTTTCATGATGGGACAGTAACCCACAGTCCCTCTTGAGGTGAGAAGAGGAGTAAAGAGGGGTTAGGAGAAGATTCCAAGGCTTAGTCAGGGAAAAGATTGTTTGAAAAGTCTCGAGGTAAGGACAGATTGAGTTGGGAAACAACGTCCTACTCTTATGAGATTTTTTTCCCTGTCAAATACCTTAAAGGTCACATAGCTATTAGTATAAGAATGTTTTTAACCACATAAGTTTCAGTAAAATCAAAATCAAATGCTACTAAGGAAATCAGTTAATTTTTTTTTTTCAACAGGAGGTTAGCTAATAAGGAAAATTGCAGCCTCTAGGGCTGAATGACTTGACGTTGTGAATGGCATAACACTGCCAGGGAAACCGCAGTCTGGGTTTTCTACCTTAAAATGTGAAAACATATTTATTTTCATCTTTTTCCTATCTCAAAGCTAGATGAGAATGTTGGTGTTAAAACCCTAGTCACCAAAACAGTGACACTCAAAATGGCAAAACACAGAGGGACTTGCTCTGGGCAAGCCAGGGACTTCAGGTGTGGCTGGAGAAGCAGTTTCCTGATTCTGCTGACAAGGAGGGTTAGATGTTTGCTTTCTGCTCCTCTCTAGAGACAGTCAGTGGGAAAGAGGTAGTCTTTGATGAGATGACAGGAAATGGCTGCTCAGAAGCGAAATGAGAGGCCATGTCTAGATTTATTAGATGGGAGAGGTAAGCAGGCTGGTGGAAGAGTCCAAGAGTAGACAAAGGAGAGCTATGCTATCTTGCTGCACTGGATGAAGAGAATGGCATTGGCAGGGCAATCAGGTTGGCTGAAATGGAGTGCTCCCAGCTCTAGAGCAGACAGTGATGAAGGAGGAGAGAAGGTGGGACTTCATGTACAGCCTCTGTGACATGGAGATGCTAGGAATGCATTCCTCACCCCTCCTTCCTTACTGGTTCAGAAGAGTGAATAAGATAATGCAAGTCATTAAAAAAAGCTCTGTAGCACAGTGGTTGTCACAAAATAAGCTGTTATAAATGAAAGTCATCATTTCCTCATTATCATTTTTCATTTTAGTGGAGGGTTTCATTTCCAGCCCATTGGTGGGCACAAAGTAGTTTCTTAACTAACACTGGTCGATTGAATGGTTGGTTGAAGTAGTCACAGAGGTAATAATGGTAGCAAACGCTGACTCTGTGCTTACTGTATGTGGCTTTCCAGGTGGCACAGTGGTAAAGAATCCACCTACCAATGCAGGAGACATAAGAATGTAGGTTCGATCCCTGGGTTAGGAGGATCCCCTAGAGTAGAAAATAGCAACCCACTTCAGTATTCTTGGTGGAAACTTCCATGAACAGAGGAGCCTGGTGGGCTACAGTCCATGGAGTTGCAAAGAGTCAGGCACAACTGAGCCCTTAACCCAGGTGGGAGGTGTGAGCAGACAGGGATCTACAGGGCCAGGGCCAGAAGTAGGGCCAGCAGGCATTTACTCTGTGAGTGAGCCCTGCACACAGTCCTTCTCACCTACCCCTCACTTCTGGGGCTGCAGCTCCCAGGCACCACCTCTGAAACTATGAGAGGAAGCAGATTGGACAGAGGTTATGGCAACCACAGTAGCAGGAAAGCAATAAACGCAATTTGTGGAGAAGAAGATTTAATAAGATGAAAAAAATAACCATGATAACCATGGAGAAGAGTCTCATGTCCATCACAGGCCTGTGGTTGTAACTAAAATCAGAAGAAGAGAAAAAAGCACCGAGAATAAATGTCACAGTTGCATTAATAAAACCACGACATTGGTCTAAAACACAATGCTAAACAGAAGTGATCACAGGGAGCTTGAGCCCTTAGAGGTGTGCACACAGAGCCTCAGGGGACAGTTAAAGCTAGGTGAGCATAGAGCTTTGGGTAAATCTGTGAGCTAGTGAAACATGCACCCTGTCCTGACTCACTTTCTCTTTGCCAGCCTCCTTACTTGCACCTCGATTTGTTCTGGACCTCAAAGCCCTTTGTCTGTTCAGGATTCCTCAGTGTGATGGTTCACTCAGGGCTGCCTGTTGTCCACAAGGCCTCTTACCTAGAGAGCACCCCCCTTGTTTCTCCCATCACAACTTCACTTGTCTGTGATGCTGGCTCACTTAGCTGGAAGAAATCTGATAGGCAATTTAGCCAGATTGAATATAAGCCTTTAAATGACTTATCCTGGAGGTATTGATATTTTTAAAGAATATCCCGGAGTGTCAATGACAATTTAATGAATCAAATACTAAGGGAGGTACCTCACGCCCTGGAGCAGGGGCCAGAGTCATTTTTGCACATTCCATTAATCACAGGGCATCAGCGACTGATCAGTCCGCTCTTCTGCAAAGCTGTGAGGTCTTAATGGCAAGCATTTTATTTTATTTTATTTTATTTTTTATTTTTTTTATTTTTTAATTGTTTTTGCCATACATTGTCATGATATCACCATGGGTTTACATATGCTTCCCCTCCGGAATCCCCCTCCCTCTTCCCTCCCCTCCGGGAAATCTCGCTGCACCAGCCCCGAGCATCAATCCTGGGCTGGCGATTGATTAGACATATGAAAATTGACATGCTTCAATGCCCTTCTCCCATATCATCCCACCCTTACCCTCATCCACAAAAGTCCACGAGTCTATTCTATAAATGAAAGGCCTGGCCTAATGTATTTCATTTAATGCTTTCTTGTGCTAGTCTCCATTTTATTTCTCAAATGGATTACCAGTTTTACAGGGACAGAAACAATTTCTCATACATTTCTTGTACCATATAATAGTATGGGAAGATATTTCACAAACAAACACCCCAATGTGTATTCAAGTGGGAGTAAAGTGAACAATGTAGAAAGATTCATTTTAGGGAAAAAAAATCTTTAGAAGCTCATAACCCAGAGCAATTCCACCACAAAGATGAAGCCCTTTGGGAACTTCTACAAATTTAGTTTCATCAAATCTAGTTACTAACACGATCATCCTACAACTAGTTTTAGGCCTCTAAGAAAATGAATTAGTTTTTCATCCATTCAATGAAAGTTTATTGAGCACCTCTGTAACTAACCTTCCCTCATAGCTCAGTTGGTAAACAATCTGTCTGCAATGTAGGAGACCCTGGTTCGATCCCTGGGCCAGGAATATCCCACTGGAGAAGAGATAGGCTACCCACTCCAGTATTCTTGGGCTTCCCTTGTGACTCAACTGGTAAAGAATTCACCTGCAATGTGGGAGACCTGGGTTCGATCCCTGCATTGGGAAGAGCCCCTGGAGAAGAGAAAGACTACCCACTCCAGTATTCTGGCCTAGAGAGTTCCATGGACTGTATAGAAAAGAATTGGACATGACTGAGCAACTTTCACTCTCATTTTCACATGTAACCAAGCACTGTTATCTGCACTGATGATCTTGAGACTTCTAAGAGCTGATTCCTGTCCTGGTGGAACTCCTAATTTAATGCAAAAGCAGTCAAGCAAGCGTATAATGTAAGGCCGCCTACAAAATTCACTGATAGTTCAAGTGTTCAGTTCAGTTCATTCACTTAGTCATGTCAGATTCTTTGCAACCCCAGGAACTGCAGCACACCAGGCTTTCTGGTCCATCACCAACTCCTGAAGCTTGTTCAAATTCATGTCCATCAGATCGGTAATGCTAGCCAACTATCTCATCCTCTGTTATCCCCTTCTCCTCCTTTTACAGCAACAGGGTCTTTTCAAATGAGTCAGTTCTTTGCATCTGGTAGCCCAAGTATTGGAGCTTCAACTTCAGCATCAGTCCTTCCAATGAATATTCAGGACTGATTTCCTTTAGGATTGACTGATTTGCTCTCCTTGCAGTCCAAGTGTTAACCTGTAACATTATTCTAGGATAGCTGCATTTATTATCAGCCTCTTTCATTTACAGATCATTTCCAGCCGAGACCAGCTGTCTCAGCCAACTCCTTTTCTCCTGAGGAAATTTTTCCCTCACTCTCAGAATGAATAGTACTGATAAGATTCAGTATGATTGCTATTTTCTTGTAAAAGATAACAAAGACCTGAGAGAATGACAGAGATGCCATAAAGTAGGATGATAAAAATAGTTATTCCAGTTTTCTTTCAGGAAATAAAGGACCTCAACATTTCTTCCCTAACCAAATTCTTCCTTGTAAAACAGTTATACAGCACTAACCTCATTTTCACACGGTTAATAACCTGAGTTCTTAGACTTTTTAATCAACAGAAATTGATAAGAGACCAGAGGAGAAATTCAGGCAGGGCTTCACAAGGAAGCAAATACAAGTGGCAGTTTCCCTTATTAACGAGATCATCAAGGGTAAGTCGGTTCCTTAAATGCGGTGAGGATGGGGATGGATTGGTGAGTGGGCCAGAGGCGAGGCTTAGATGGTCTGCCCACCCTCTTGGTGGTGCTGTGTGTAGAGTACCCTGCTTTTACTCTTGGCTCCTCACAAGTGGCAGTTGAGTGTTGGCCTTTTGGTATCTTGTTGCTCATAATTTGCATGCAGTTATTTTAATCCTTTGTAGTTTCTTTGTATTCTATTGCTTGAGGAGATGTTTGTCCAGGTGCAAGGATTGCAGAAAAGTGTCCCAGGTCCCAGTCTGTTTCACTAATATAGTTCTTGGGGAAAAAAGTTCTGATCTTAATCAGAGTATTATCTTTTTTTTCAGCACACACCTCAGAATCATTTTAAAGGACTTTACTGTTAAATCAAATTCAATTACTGCCACCATCACCCCACAACTGGATTTAGGCTTTTAAGAAAATGAACTCAGTTTTCATCTATTCAACAAAAATTTTATTAAGCATCTGTATAACTAAGCATTGTGATATATGAATACTCCTAAGAGGTGATCCCTGCCATGAAGTAATTTCTAATCTAATGAAAAGGTTAACAAAAACAAGTAACTGCAAGATTACAAAATGGAATTATGGCGATGCAAAGAGGGTGCTACTGGAAGACGTGGTGCCTGAGTTAATTAGGTGAGGTGAGGACTAAGAACCTACCAGTACAGGACAAAAGATTTCATTTTCCTCTCTTCCTGGAATCTGGCACATCCCAAAGCCAGGAAAATAAAAGGGCATTTTTTATGGCAACTCAAGTTAATAACAGAGACAGACTCTTGTAGCATCATAATAAAATTTAAGAGAGAATGTCAAAGAGGAAGGCTCTGCACTGTAGACTGAACATTTATGTCCCTCCAAAATTCTTAATTTGAAATCATAACCGGTGATGTGATGGTGTTTGGAGGCAGGGCATTTGGGAGGTGATCAGGTCATAAGGGCTCTGCCCTCAGGATGAGTGCCTTTATGAAAGACACCGCAGAGATCCCTCACCCTTTCCACTGTGAGGTTGTAGCAAGAAGAAGGTGTCTATGAACCAGAAAGCAAACTCTCACTAGACACCAAATCTCTGGCACATTGATCTCGGACTTTTCAGACTCCAGAAAAGTGAGAAATAAATTTTTATTGTTTATATGCCACTTGGTCTATGGTATTTTGTTTTCGTAGCCCCAACTGATTAAGACAAAAGGTGATTTTTGGTAGTAGAAAAATCTGATTATATTACTGAAGCGCCTTCTATAACTGCCCTCCCTTGTGCTCAGTTGTGTCTGACTCTTTTTGACTCCATGGACTGTAACCCAGCAGGCTGTTTTGTCCATGAAATTTTCCAGGCAAGAATACTGGAGTGGGTTGCCAGTTCCTTCTCCAGAGGATCTTCCCGACTTAGGGACTGAACCCATATCTCTTGTGTTTCCTGCACTGGCAGGTGGATTCTTTACCACTAGTGCCACCTGGAGGGAAATTAACAACAGGGAGGACCCAGATGGAAGAGGAGAGAGTGTTGGGAAAGGGAAGGGGCCATAGGAGGGGCTGCCACTTGAAGTGGCTTTAAAACTTGAGACTGAAGAATCCCTTCCTGTTAAGTTGGGGTGGACTTTATGTAAACTGGAAGCTCAGTGGAAAGTTTGCTTATTTTTTTTCTATTTATGTGGGTGTTTAATAACAAAGTATCATGTTTCCCTTCTGCTGGTACCAGAGTTATGCAGCCAGACAGATTAACATATACAACAGTAAAAAGGAAAGAGAAAACAATATCTTTTTTTAATTGACATAGAGTTGATTTACAATATTAGTTTCAGGTGTACAGCATAGTGATTTGACATTTTTATAAATTATATCCAATTTAAAGTTATTACAAAATAATGACTATAGGTCCCTGAGCTATATGATTATCCTTTTTGCTTATTTATTTTACACATAGTAGTTTGGGTCTCTTAATCCCCTACTCCTATTTCTCCTTTCCCCACTGATAACCACTAGTTTGTTCTCTAGATTTGTGAGTCTGTTTCTGTTTTCTTACAGTCTTTTGTTTGTCTTATTTCTGACTTTCCACATGAGTGATTACATACAGTAATTGTCTTTTTCTGTCTGACGTATTTCACTAAACATAATACACTCTACATCCATTCAAGTTGTCACAAAGACAGAATTTCATTCTTTTTTATGGCTAAGGAATAAAAAGAAATAATGATATCTTTTTGGGTTTCTCAGTATGTCTCCGTACTAATTGCTGTAAGTCTCTGAGATCTCTTTCTTCTTTCTTATCCTGCGTCCCATCCTTCCCCTCTTCCTGGAGTCCCTTCTCTGTACCCTATTAAACCCGAGGTGAATCATCAAAAACAGTCCCTGTATCATCAGCCCCCTCTGTTCTCTTGCTTTCTAACTGAAACTAGGCTTTCTGTTGATGATACCTCTTCCATGAAACTGACTAAAAAGGTGTCTCTCTTCTCTCACAGCCCTTGTACTCTGAGCTGAAGGAGGAGGAGGTAGGTATCCTCTTTATTTCTCATTGCCTCATTCCTTAACTTGGTCTCTCCTGATGCTCATGTCCTTCATCCCATCTCAGTCACTTACAGCCACACTCATAACTTAGAACTTGTCATTGCCAACAGCTGGTGACTTTTGCTAATTTCAAGGTCAAACATTCAGTTTTCTCACCACTCTCTCTTATGTGTAGATAACTGCAGACTTGTTTCACTATTTAAGATGGTTGTTTTCTTGCTCTCTGTACATTCTCTGCTCAACCTGTCCCTGCTTCACTCACATGACTCTCCAGTCCTCTTAATTACAGGACTTAATTAGTCCCTGCTAACTGATAAGCCCAACTGATGTCAGTTCTCCCTATAAACAGTAGCCTCCTAGCAAAGAGTGCTGTCCTGTCCTGCTCGCTGGCTGCTGCACATGGTGGGGTGTTGCTCCAGACCCCCTGTTCAATAAACTGGTGATGATGTCTCTCTTGCTCTCCAGGTTCTTTCTTCAGTCTCAAGTCAGGGCAGCTCCAAGACTTGCAAGCCCTTGGGGTACAGCCCAACACCTAGTAACCATGATCCTAATTCAATTTCACTGGAGTACTTGGAAGATAGAGTAAATGATGTCAGTTTTTGGATCTGACAGAGTACCACGTTTGCCTTCCAGAATAAGGGTGAATAAATTCATGACAACGCTAATAAAGTGAGAAAAAGACATCAGAAGATGTGAGATTTTGACAAGTTTCTGATGGAAAGTAGATAGAATCATGATGAAATAAATCAGATCAAAAAAGACGCAGCCCAGAACACAGTGTAGGTGGTAGAGTGGTAGAAGTTTGCCCACTCCCATGCCCCGCACTTGTGAAAAAACAGGAATGGGAGGTAGATCAGAAATCAGAGAATAACTGAAAGCTGTGAAGGGAACAAATCAACCTCTACCTATCATGGAAATGGTGGGTGGTTTATCCCTTTGCTGAATCTGGGTAACAGTCTGTCAAATAACCGGTGTGAGAGTGCTTGGGATGAGAGATGTATGGAAGATGAAATTTAGGATTTAGGAGCATTTGGCCTGGCTCTCAGGCAGGGACACCTAAATGAAAGGCATTTAAAGGACACACCTGCCCTCACACAAAGCGCTTAGCATTGGCAGATTTTACAGAAAAACCTTCTGACTGTTGGCCCCTATAGAGGAACATATGCCAACTACTTATATTAATCTACCTGGTTCCCCAGTTGTAAATTTGAAAATATAGGAGGAATTCTAATTGTTTGGGGGAAAATGAGGAATACAAATAAAGACCAAGCTTATGACACAGAAGAAATGATTCCAGGTGCCACTTTACCCATTTTTAATTAGGACTCTCAGAATAGGAGAAGGTATCATATTTATAAAATTTTAAAAAATTTTGAAATTGTATTTACAAATTTAAATGCTGAAATTAAAAGTAAAATTAAGGAGGTGCCAGAGGAAAAGGGCTCTAATATTTTGAACATGGGTTGGAAACAACCTATGGACAAACCTCTGAAAAACTGATTTACTGTATTGGACTGTAAATTTTATAAACCTTGACAATGTAGGAGTTTTAGATAACAAGCTGAATAGCAGAGGGAAGCAATGTTGAGTTTTCTTATTTTACAACTGGGAGTCAAAGATGGATCCAGAAATACCTCTGTCATTTTAAAATATGAATACTCTATGACCAATGAAAGAAGTAGAAAAACTGGGCTGCCAGGCTGGCTTGAAAAAACAGAGTATAAATTAGTATTACCAAAAAAAAATTGGGAGGAGGAGGGAACAAAGGTGGATAAACATCTTCATCTTTCACATCAAGGAATCTGTAATTCCTGTTTAAAGTCGACAAATCAGTGAGCATTTATGTAGAACAACTAATAAATAATTACAAGTGATTTTCTTTGGGGGGTGAAACTAGGTAGAAATTAGGGGACCCAGGAAAAAGACTTTTACTTTCAGTATCTTTTGATACTGTTAGAAGTTTTTTTTCATATGAACATATTTTAAAAGATATTAGAGGTCGATTGGACCAGAAAATAGTTACTGAGGAAAGAAGTAATACGTTAAATTAGAAATTTTACAATATTCCTTGAAGTTAACATAGTATGCTCTATGTATGACAGATTCTAATGCTGAGAGTTACACTGGGGCGTCAAGTTAGGACTTCACATAAATTGCCTTGGTTCATGCACAATCTAGGCCAATATGTCAGTGTTTTCCCCACTGGGTAACAAAAGTTGGGTGTAAGGTACAGCAACGGCGCAGCAAGCTTCCCAGGAGTACAGCGCTGTTCACGCTGGGCCGCTGGGAGGCGTGAGGCACGGTTCACCCCGCTCCTCTCCTTCGCGCAGGTGTCGGCGGGGGCGCCATCTTGCAAAAGCAGGCGCAGTAGTCCAATTCTCGCTGTCTGCGTGCAGTTTTCCATCGCCTCATGCGGAGCCGCCTCAACCTGCGCTTACAGGCCCTGTCAACAAATTTCATTATTTTAAAGGTAAGGAATATGTTTACCTCATATTTCTTTCTTTATTACATATTAATGTTAAAAAATATATTGTGTTGCTTAATTTTTAATAGGATTGTTACTCATTCTCTTGGCTGTCTGATTTCAAAGTTGAGTGGTTCTAAGTGGTCTCTACCCCATCTTTCCTCCACAAGTACTGTTTTTTGGAGTGTGCTTTAAGGTTTCTTTGATATCACTTATACCCAGTTGTGATAGGCAAATTGTATTTTTAAAAGCCTTTTGTTATAAAAATTCTCAGATATTTACAGAAGTAGACAGTATAGTGTTTTGAGCACTTAAGAACTCATTATTCTGCTTCAACAGTGATGAACTCCTAGCCAATCTTGTTTTATCTATACTCTCCCCTATCTCCCCTCCCATAATATTTTGACACAGATCCCAGCAATGATATCATTTAATTGTAAATATGTATCTTTAAAATGTAAGAAGTTTTTTCTGTAACATAACCACAGTTCTATTATTATACCTAATAAGATTAGAATAATTTCTTCAAATAGCCTGTCAGTACTATTGTGTGTATGTATTTGACATGAAATAAAATTATTGTCAGATTAGAAAACAAAATGTTTGAAGTGAAATTTTAAGTTATGACTCCTCTTTCAGCCCTAAACTGAGCTTTATCTCTATTAAATATAACTCAGAAAGACATCTTAATCTCTGAAAATATTGGGCAAGAAATATTTAATCAGGATAGCAACTTATGCAGAGGCTGTATAGTTGATAATGACTGTGGCTTCAGCTGCCAACCTTCCCAGAAACCTCAGGGGAGAGCAGAGATCTCTCCATGAACCTCCACATGCCAGCTTGTTTCTCAGCAGCTTTGCTACCCTGAAACTTCTATGATACTTTCAGTTTTTCAAAAAGGATAAGCACCCTCAAAGCAAAGCATTTGAGTCCTCTGACAGATGAAAAGCATGTCACTTATGAAAGAAACATAGGTTAGAGCTTAGGTTTCGATTGTTCCCATATCATCTCACTGGTCCCATTTTTCTCTATTCAAAGAAAATAAAGACAAAACTCTAGCCAGATGTGAGGTCCCAGTATTTCCCCGTTTTCCTTGTTTGTAGTTCAACACTTGGTGTTTTCTTTGGGGGATTGATTTTATTTTGTTTTACTCTAGTTAATAATAAACAACTAGATAAAGATATATTTCATACACATCTCTATACATTATCACTTTTATATATGTGTTACATTTAATATCTATCATCTATTTAACAATCTTTCATCTAGTTGGTAGTGGTGGTTGAGTAACAAAGTCATGTCCAGCTCTTGTGACCCTGTGGACTGTAGGCCACCAGGTTCCTCTGTCCCTGGGATTTCCCAGGCAAGAATGCTGGAGTGGGTTGCCATTTCCTTCTCCAATCATCTAGTGATTTATCAGCTAAGTTCTGGTTTTAAATTGCAGATGCATCATTTACTAATCATGTAAATTTTGGAAAGCTATCTAATATCTTTCTCATTTGCTAAATGGGATGAGTTTGCTGGGAAAATTACATGAGTTAGCACATATAAATGGTGATTAGAATATAGTATTTGCTCAAGGAAAGTTAGTAATATTATTGATACTTTAAGTGCCCAATAAATAACACTGTGCTTTAGTAGCTACTTTGAGAAAAACTTTCTAAGTTGTCAGTATTGATTTATCTTCATGTTAAAACTACCTGTCATGCAGTACTTTTATGATTCACTTATTTTTACCTTCCATTGGTGGATGTTGCCTGTGTTAATTATTATTATGATGTTCTTTTCTCAGTTCAGTTCAGTTGTTAAGTCGTGTCCGACTCTTTGTGATCCCATGAATCACAGCACGCCAGGCCTCCCTGTCCATCGCCAACTCCCAGAGTTTATCCAAACTCATGTCCATTGAGTTGGTGATGCCATCCAGCCCTCTCATCTTCTGTCATCCCCTTCTCCTCTTGCCCCTAATCCTTTCCAGCATCACACTCTTTTCAGATGACTGAACTCTTCACATGAGGTGGCCAAAGTTTTGGAGTTTTAGCTTCAACATCAGTCCTACCAATGAACACCCAGCACTGATTCCTTTAGGATGGACTGGTTGGATTTCCTTGCCGTCCAAGGGACTTTCATGAGTTTTCTCCAACACCACAATTAAAAATCATCAATTCTTTGGTGCTCAGTTTTCTTTATAGTCCAAATCTCACATCCATACATGACTACTGGAAAAACCATAGCCTTGACTAGATGGATCTTTGTTGGCAAAGTAACGTCTCTGCTTTTTAATATGCTGTCTAGGTTGGCCATAACTTTCCTTCCAAGGAGTAAGCGTCTTTTAATTTCAAGGCTGCAATCACCATCTGCAGTGATTTTGGAGCCCCCAAAATAAAGTCTGCCACTGTTTCCACTGTTTCCCCATCTATTTGCCATGAGGTGATGGGACCAGATACCATGATCTTAGTTTTCTGAATGTTGAGCTTTAAGCCAACTTTTTCACTTTCATCAAGAGGCTTTTTAGTTCCTCTTCACTTTCTGCCATAAGGGTGGTGTCATCTGCATATCTGAGGTTATTGATATTTCTCCCAGCAATCTTGATTCCAGCTTGTGCTTCTTCCAGCCCAGCGTTTCTCATGATGTACTCTGCATATAAGTTAAATAAGCAGGGTGACAATATACAGCCTTGACATACTCCTTTTCCTATTTGGAACCAGTCTGTTGTTCCATGTCCAGTTCTAACTGTTGCTTCCTGACCTGCATACAGGTTTCTCAAGAGGCAGGTCAGGTAGTCTGGTACTCCCATCTCTTGAAGAATTTTCCACAGTTCATTGTGATCCACAAGATCAAAGGCTTTGGCATAGACAATAAAGCAGAAATAGATGTTTTTCTGGTATTCTCTTGCTTTTTTGATGATCCATCGGATGTTGGCAATTTGATCTCTGGTTCCTCTGCCTTTTCTAAAACCAGCTTGAACATCTGGAAGTTCATGGTTCATGTATTGCTGAAGCCTGGCTTGAAGAATTTTGAGCATTACTTTACTAGCATGTGAGATGAGTACAATTGTGCAGTAGTTTGGGCATTCTTTGGCATTGCCTTTCTTTGGGATTGGAATGATAACTGACCTTTTCCAGTCCTGTAGCCACTGCTGAGTTTTCCAAATTTGCTGGCATATTGAGTGCAGCACATTCATAGCATCATCTTTCAGGATTTGAAATAACTCAACTAGAATTCCATCACCTCCACTAGCTTTGTTTGTAGTGATGCTTTCTAAGGCCCACTTGACTTCACATTCCAGGAGGTCTGGCTCTAGGTGAGTGATCACACCATCGTTATTATCTGGGTCGTGAAGATCTTTTTTGTATAGTTCTTCTGTGTATTCTTGCCACCTCTTCTTAATATCTTCTGCTTCTGTTAGGTCCATACCATTTCTGTCTTTTATTGCACCCATCTTTGCATAAAATTTTCCCTTTGTATCTCTAATTTTCTTGAAGAGATCTCTAGTCTTTTCCATTCTGTTGTTTTTATCTGTTTCTTGGCACTGATCACTGAGGAAGGCTTTCTTATCTCTCCTTGCTATTCTTTGGAACTCTGCATTCAAATGGGTATATCTTTCCTTTTCTCCTTTGCTTTTCAGTTCTTTTCCAGCAATGCTTTATTTCTCTTATTCCTTTTTTGTTATTTGTTACTTAAAATTCTTTTCTACCAAAGAGTTGTCCCTTTCTCTAACTTATTTATTAATTTTGTTGTTCTTCAGTTGCCAAGTTGGGTCCAACTCCATACGAATCCATGGACTACATACAGCATGCCATGCTTATCTGTCCTACATTGTCTACTGGAGATTGCTGAAATTCATGTCCATTGAGTTGGTGATACTGTCTAACCATCTCATCCTCTGCCACCTGCTTCCCTTTTTGCCTTCAGTCTTTCCCAGCATCAGGGTCTTTTCCAATGAGTTGCCTCTTTGCATCAGGTGGCCAAAGTATTGGAGCTTCAACTTCAGCATCAGTCCTTCCATGAATATTCAGTGTTGATTTTCTTTAGGATTGATAGGTTTAATCTCCTTGCCATTCAAGAGACTCTCAAGAGTGTTTTCCAGCACCACAAATCGAAAGCATCAATTCTTTGACACTCAGCCTTCTTGATGTTCCAACTCTCACATCTGTACATGGTACTGGAAAAACCATGGAAGTAAGTGAAAGTCACTCAGTTGTGTCTGAGTCTTTGCAACCCCAGAGACTCTACAGTCCATGGAATTCTCCAGGCCAGAATACTGGAGTGGGTAGCCTTTTTCTTCTCCAGGGGATCTTCTCAACCCAGAGATCGAACCTAGGTCTCTTGCATTGCAGGCAGGTTCTTTATCAGCTGAAGCCACAAGGGAAGCCCTAGCTTTGACTATAGGGACCTTCAATGGCAAAGTGATACCTCTGCATTTTAATATGCTGTCTGTTTGTCCTAGCTTTCCTCCCAAGGAGCAAGCATCTTTACAACCCCCAAAATAAAAAAGCATTTGTGAATTTATACTGATATTAATATATAAGTAAATTAAAAATATATATTAATATCAATTATAATCTAATGGTGTCATAATTTATTTTGTTACTATTGCTGTTTTAACTTTGGCCATTGGGAGCTCTTTCAAGTTGTCTCCTGCTCTTCTTTTTCAACATGTCTTTATTTATTAATTTAATTTAATTTATTACCACTTCCTTACTTTCTGGCACTGCAAGATGCTCCACTATCATTTATATTTTCTCTGTAACAGCAGTGGAATCGACCAGGGCTACATCCCTTCTCTTGAAGAATGATGTACAGAACCCAAAATCTCAGTACTAGGTGTGGTAATTGCTACTGAGGTATCACTGTTTCTAGTTTCTCTTAATGAGTAGAAGTAGGGACTATATGTAGGTACACTTACTCATGCATGTACATACATGTATTTTTCTGTTTTTATCTGAATATATATTAAAAATAATACCATGAGTCATATTTTAGCCTTAACACTTTCCTTATTTCTAACCTTTTTTTTTACAATGGTAAGAAATTTTGCTTTCATTATATGTAATGTGTTTATATTTATGTTCAAAGATAATACACAGATAAAGTAGTTTTAGAATTGAAACCCCATGCCCTGTGAGGAACAAACTTTTCAACAGTGTTTAAATTTTTTTTTCCTTTGAATCTTATAGTATATGGTCAAAATGCTGTTAAAAGTTAAATTAGATCAGCTCCTTTTTACTCTGCCCTCCTTCAGTGTGGTTATGTTATTCATTTGTAATACATACAGTCTATATTCCATATTTCTGCACATCCTGACTGATTATGTATAGTTTATGGAGGGCAAACGTAATATATTCTCAGTGATGTACAGTTCTATGGGTTTTGCCAAATGTATAGCATTATGTGTCCTCTACATTTCCATTCTCTTTCAGTTAGCCCCTGGATTCCCTATGTGGCCCTTTTGTAGTCAGATCCTCTACTCATTCTTTAATGCCTGGCAGCCACTTATCTGTTTCCCATCCCCATAGTTCCAGAGCACTATAAAAGTGGAATTGTAAGTAAGTATACAACCTTTTTAGGTTTCCCTTGAGACTCAGCTGGTAAAGAATCCGCCTGCAATGTGGGAGACCTGGGTTTGATCCCTGGGTTGGGAAGATCTCCTGGAGAAGGGAAAGGCTACCCACTCCAGTATTCTGGCCTGGAGAAGTCCAGGGACTGTACAGTCCATCGGGTTACAAAGAGTCCGACACGACTGAGTGACTTTCACTCACTCACTCATATAGCCTTTTCAGCCTGACTTCTTTCACTTAGCGAAACACATTTGAGATTTACCCATGCTGTTGTTATGTGGAATCAGTAGTTTATTGCTTTTGATTGCTAAATGCAATTCCATTGAGTACATGTACCATGGCTTGTTTACCCATTCATCAGTAAAGCGTCTCTGGGTTGATTCCGCCTGTGGGTGATTATGAATAAAGCAGGTATACGTGCATACAGATTTTGTAGGAAGAGAAGCATTCATTTTTCCTGGGAAATCCCTAAGAGTGGCTTGTTGGGTGATAAGAGTTTGAGTGAGTTTAATTTTATAAGAGATTGGCCAAACTATTTACTTGAGTGGCTTTACTTTGCATTCTCAGCAGCAATGTACAAGAGTTCCAAAATGTACAATTTTAGTGTTTCCTCTGAACACCCAGTGGTCTTAATGGAGAAAGTGCCTCCTAGCTGGTGCGTATTTCCCCAACTTCTGGGACCCTCAAAATCCGTTCCACTAGCTCTCACTTGCCCTTCACCAGTTTGTCAATTATTCTACTTCAGTTCTTTTTCCATTTGAGAAGAAGTATATGTAGATGAATACAAGTATGAAAATGTGCATGGAGTAACAAACACCAAATTGAAACTAGTGATTCTCTCTGATGGGAAGGAAGAAGTTCAAATGGAGATGGGAATTTTAAAAAGCTTTCATTGTTTTGATAATGTTCTATTTATTTTTTTCTCAAATTCTTTTTTATATTGAAGTATAATTTACTTATAATATTGTGTTAGTTTCAGGTATATAGAATAGTGGTTCAGTATTTTTGCAGATGACATTCCATTATAGGTTATTACAAAATAATAGATATAATCCCTGTGCTTTACAGTGTATGCTTGTTGCTTGTATATTTTATATATAGTTGTTAGTATCTGTTAATCCCATAGCTGTAATTTTTCTCTCCTTCCTCACATTCCCACTCTGATAACAAGTTTGTTTTCTGTATCTTTGAGTCTGTTTCTGTTTATATTTATTTGTATTATTTTTAAGATTCTACATATAAGTGATATTTCTTTCTCTGACTTATTTCACAAAGCATAATATTCTCTGGGTCCATCCAGGATGCTGCAAATGACAGTATTTCATTTCTTTTTTATGGTGAGGAATATTCCATAGTATGTATAAATCACGTCTTAATCCAGTTATCTTTTGATGGATGCTTGGGTTGCCTCCATGTCTTAGTTATTGTGCATAGTATTGCTTTGAACATTGGGATACATGTATCTTTTCAAATTAGTGTTTCATTTTTTTCTGGGTACGTATCCTACAGTGGGATTTCTGGATCATATAGTAGTTCTGTTGTTAGCTTTTTGAGGAACTGGTAACATTTTATTTCTTGTTCTGGGTTATTGTATTACCCTTAACACCCTTGGGCATGTTTAGAATCACAGAAAGTTAAATAACAAATAATACAACAAAATAAAACTATACACTTTAAGAAGAAACTAATTTAAAAACTAGATACATGGTATATATTTTCCTCCTCTGTGTATGTCTGTGTTATTTTAATTTAAATATTCATATATTATTCTTGTACTCAGAAAAACAAATAAGTTTTTAAAGAAGTACAAACATCAGACTTACTTTGTAGCCTTGTGCTTCCCAAGTGTCACACATTTTATGTCTTTGTTGAATGTGAGAGGTCTTTTTAAAGCCTCCTTTGTTTACAAGAAGATTGGGGGAAACCAATTACCATTACAATGCAGGTCTGAAATTGGGGCAGAATTTGAGGCTAGATTGATATGGAAAATTTCCAGAATGTCACAAATCTTGAGTATGCTTGAATCATTTCCCATGAGAAAGTAACATGTTTTAGAATCAGATACACCACAAAGAAAAATCTGGTCTTCCTTTCTCACTGCATGAAGTCTCTTAATTTCTATTTCCTTACCTTTGAAGTGGGAATAGTAAAAACTCCCTTGTTAAGAGTGTTTTGAAGTTTATGGATATCTGTTATATGTGACCCAGCTCTATCCCTGGCTCATGGCACTCCAGTCACACAGACCTTTTTCATTTCTCCAACTGGCCCAGCTTATTTGTGCCTTAGGACCTTTGTGCAGTTTTACTGACATGGAATGCTCTTCTTTCTCATCTTCCTATGGCTGCCTCCTTTTAATAATCCTGTTCTCAGTTTACATGGTGTTTCCTTAGTAATACTTTTCATGGCTACTCAGTCTAAAGTAGCTTCTAAATCACTCTTTGTTATATGCTGTATACCATTTACTGCTATCTGATATTCTTTTATTTATTTAGTTTTTTATCATCTGTTACCCAATCTACGCAAGGTTGGCCTGATTACACTTAGAAGAACATGTAGCACAAAGTAGTTAATGAATTTTTGTGGAAAGAAAGAATGAATAATGACCATTTTTCTTTTGTTATTGAGACATTCTTAATATTGTTTGGTTTCTACAGGATGCCTTAAAATCCAAGGAAGTTAAGTGAAATCGCTCAGTCGTGTCTGACTCTTTGCGGCCCCATGGACTGTAGCCTACCAGGCTCCTCAGTCTATGGGGATTTTCCAGGCAAGAATACTAGAGTGGGTTGCCATTTCCTTCTTCAAAGGGAAAATCACTCAGTCCTGTCTGACTCTTTGTGACACCATGGACTGTACAGTCCGTGGAATTCTCCAGACCAGAATACTAGAGTGGGTAGCCTTTCCCTTCTCCAGGGATCTTCCCAATCTAGGGATCAAACCCAGGTCTACTGCATTGCAGGCATATTCTTCACCAGATAAGCCACAAGGGAAGCCCATAAATTCAAGGAATAGAAAGTTATTCCTTTTGTTTCCCCTGTCTGCGTTAATCTTACTTTTCTTACTTTCTTTAACAATTGTTTTGATCAAAGGTTTTTTCTACAGTAGTATATAGAAAGTTGAACTTTTTCCTTAAAGAGACTTTGAATGATGTATTTTGAGGCAGGCAGCCTAAGAGACAGTTTTTCTAGACCTCAGTGAATAAGAGCCAGAGATGCCTCCTGCTGTCATGTAAATCATAGAACAGAACAAGGCAGACAGACAAAGAGGTGGAAAGAAAATAAGGAGCAATAATTTTGTCACACATTCAATGTAGTAGCTAAGGGATAGGGAGAATCTGAAGAGGCCTTGAGTTCTCTAATTTGAGCCCCTGGATGGATGGTGATATTCTGTTAGCAAGATCTGAGTATAGGATCAGGAATAGTGAGGCAAGAGCTGGAGAAGTGGGAAGACACAGGGAAGGGTCTGTTAGGTATATTATGTTGGGTGCTCAGGCTCTGGATGAGACTGATAGATCTAGAGTTCCTTATTTTTCAGATGGTAGTTGAAATCATGGGAATAGTTGAGGTCACTAGCTAGTGTATGTGTGGTAACAGAAGTGGGATAAGGTCTGAACCTGCAGTTACAGGTAACACTGAAGAACAGAAAGAGAAGAGGAGGCTGTAAAGGGGGTGGCCAAGGTGTCAGGAGAAACAAGAGAGCATCATCACAGAAGCCAAAGGAAGAGGGTGAAGGTGTGGTTGATGATGTCAAATGCAAAAAGAGGGCAGGTCCTAAGACTAGAAACGAGTCCACCGATTTGACAATTTGTGATCACTGGTGACCTTTGACAGTCACAGTTTCAGAGGTAATGGGAGGTGGTGGTGATGGTATGGAACTTAGATAGCAGTGGCTGGATAAAGAAGTGAGAAAGAAGAGACAGACCTGGTTGTCTGTGCTCTTCAAGTTGGGGTAATCCAGTGCAGTAGCGTGGCCTGCTAGGGAAGAGCTACTTTTTTGCAAGCACATTATATATATTGGTGGCTGATTTTAAGCACGGTCAACTCTCTTTCTCTCTCTTTTTGACTTAGGCAAGATGTGCACAGTGATTTTTTAGAAATCAAATGCAGATCTTTAACATTCGTTATTTTCAAAAAGCACCATTTTGAAACCTTAATTCAAATTTTCTGAACTTATTCTGCAACCTGATTTCATCACTATTCACTTTATATAGTCCTGCCTGGGATCGTACTCTTTGAGCTTCCCAGACCTCTTCCTCAGTAACCAGATATGATAATGTTTGCATGTGGAAAGCAAGAATTGAGTTCAGTATCATTTCAGGAAAAGAAAACAACTTTATTATCCAACATGTAAACTTTTAACTGGAAATCCACTGGTAAGAGATTTTTTTAAGAATTTTATTTTGAAATAGCAAATGATTGCAAGTCAAAAGACATGTACTATTCAGTGCCCTTGACTGACTTCAAGATTACAGATTCTCAAAACAAAAATTGTCATCATGATGTATTTATTCCATGGACAAATGTATTTTAGAGAAACTTTGATAAAGGCTAGAAACAGACAAATTTGAAAATAAAGGCTGTTTCTTAGCTGAATTTTCCATTAATTGAAATTTCTACACTTTACTCTAGCATTGGAGTTTTCTTTCGTTTTGTTTTGAACTTTTCAAAGTACCAGAAATTGTGCTCTGTGTGCAGTAGATGGACTACTTTCTATTTTCATTTTACTTGTGAGAAGATTGCTGTGCCGGGAGATAAGTAACATGCCCAAGGAATATAAGTTAGCTCTTCTGATTTTCCATCAAAAATTTTCCCATGGCTTTCCCAGCACTCTCATCACGTATCTATGTTCACAGTTTTATTGTGTCATGTTCAAGGTGAAAAATGTAGGGAGGAGCAGACAGAAACAGTCTTGTGTGTAGCTCAGCTCATTGTGTGAAGTTGGTGGTCATGAAGCTGTGGGGCTTGGAGCGCTGGTTACAGTGAGGCAGAATGTGGGCAGAAGATGCTTCCTCTAGGCAGCTCAGGCAAAGATTCGTGCACCACCCTTGCCTCTTCAGCTTATTTTTTAGCAGACACAGGGACCATGCAGCCATCAGCTCAGTTTCTGTACATGACACGTCCTGAATCCTGGGGAGGGACGTACTTATGTAAACCTCCCCCAACCCCCAGTGCATCCTTGTCATGCTGCCAGCAAATGTTTACTGGAGCAGCAGCCAGAGTCTGCTTGGGAACTTGCAACCTGTGTACATCAGATGAGTGACCAAGATGCTTGGGTGTATGCTGACTCATTTAAGAACATCTGATTTGGAGAACTGCAGGAGCGTGGGTGTTAGAGTACACTGTGGTTGATTTTCCAGCATACTGCCAAAAAAGCAATAAATGGAAGTGGCAAGTGATGAAATCAAAACAATTAAGGTACTCTTCAGAATCTAACTAGTTATTTCTTAAGTCTGTCTTTCAAGATACTCCAGTCATTAGCATCTGAATTCAGCAATATTTTAGAGATGCTGAAATAAGGATAGTAATATTTGTTGAGCACTGGTGTTTTTCTAAGTGTTTACATGCATTAAATAAGTCATTCCTTAACAACCACCCTCTGAGGCAGGTACTGTTATCATGTCCATTTTCCAATCAGGGCAGAAGTAACTATCCTGAGGATACTAGGGCCTCCTTGGTAGAGCAAGACATTCAAACCCAGGTCTGATGCGAGTCTATACCATTAACCATGAATGCTATTAATACCAAGGAGTCAGTGCCATTTAAATAGAAGTAAATGGTTAGTGTTTAAAGTTCAGCAAATGCTGTTTCTATACCTCTTTCTGATTTTTAGTTTGCACAAAATAGAAGAAGAAAGTTTGTCCATTTACTCTGAAATATGCATTAAATTGTGATTAAATGGAGAGTATGAAGAAGAGCGCCGAAGAATTGATGCTTTGGAACTGTGGTATTGGAGAAGACTCTTGAGAGTCCCTTGGACTGCAAGGAGATCCAACCAGTCCATCCTAAAGGAGATCAGTCCTGGGTGTTCATTGGAAGGACTGATGTTGAAGCTGAAACTCCAATACTTTGGCCACCTCATGTGAAGAGTTGATTCATTGGAAAAGACCCTGATGCTGGGAAGGATTGGGGGCAGGAGGAGAAGGGGACGACGGAGGATGAGATGGCTCAATGGCATCACCGACTTGATGGACATGGGTTTGGGTAGACTCCGGGAGGTGGTGATGGACAGGGAGGCCTGGCGTGCTGCAATTCATGGGGTCACAAAGAGTTGGACATGACTGAGTGACTGAACTGAACTGATGAAGAAGAGACTACAGTCATTTTACATATGATGGATAAATTAGTCCCTTTCATTCTTTCAGGTAGTTGATCCCTGCTCAAGGACATTCTGAAGGCCACGTTTTGCTCTGGGAGGGAGAAGCAGGTCTGTGTGAGCTGCTGTGAGCGAAAAGTGTGAGGGAGAAGTAAGCTGCTGTGGGCTAGGCTGAGCTTTGATCCTGGTGAGACCCAGGGACTTTAAAACAGGGTCTGTCAGAGAGCCCTGGGGCTATGGAGAGAATAGTTAGGAATGAGAGACAGTTGAGGGTAAGTCAGTTACCCCAGTGGCATATTTTAGTATTTCAGACATGAAATCTTCTGTAAAGTATTTGTTGACCCTGTGTCAGAGTTACTGGAATCTGTTTTCAGTGGGCCTGTTCTCATGCAGTCTGAAGGGTGGGGCCATTAGGAGCAGAGGGCTTCAGCCCACAATTCTGAGGCCTCATCAGTATGACCCCAAGATAGAGAGATCCTTTTAATTTTGAATCGTAGTTTAACTGCCTAAATAATGAAAGTTTGAACTACCTCCCCTTCATTGGCCCACGTGCTAGATAATCAGTGCCCCCTGCCTAAATATTCTCTACTACATTGAGTGGACTCTTAAGACCCCCACTCCCAGTCAAGTCCTCTGACCTCCCCTGTGCAGTCACAAACTCTCCAGCACTGGGCTGCTCTGATCACACCTGTCACCTATTGGGGATCATTCTCTCACTCTCCTCTTGACCCCTGCTTTCCTGTTTGCTAGTCTGTCTGAACTGTGAAGTACACCCTTCCATAAATCCTTACAACACAACTGATATTAGACACATAAGTAGCACAATTTAAATCACCTCTTTTATCTGTGGCTTTTCTCAGAGCTCTCAAAATTGCTTAGTTTCCAGTTTGCCTCCACCTACCAGAGACCAGCTTCTCTCCTTCACTCTACCCACAGGAAGGCCCCAAGTATCAGAAACACTGCAGGTTTCCCCTTGGTCCCTGGAGATAGGAAACAGACTTCTCCACATTCTGTCTAAAGCCACCATCCCAGTCTCACTCTCTGTAATGGAATTAGTATCTGTACACAATACTGACTGGGAATATCCATTAGCTTAAGGAAGTCCTGTCTTGATTTGTGAGGATATCAGGACCTTCTCAGATCCCCCATATTATCAGAACACTTGAATCAGACATTAATGCTTCCTAACCTCTGGACTCTTGCTAAATAAAATTGTCAGTGGGACCCTGCCAGTGGGTCAAATGGTGCCATAGACTGTCAGTGTCCTTTCCTTCAGAACAACAAGAAAGGAGCTTCAAGCCTACACTTCTTCATGTAGGTCTTTTTCTCTTATAAAGAACTCAGACATCAACACTGCCTACCTTGGAAGGAGGCCTGAGGAGTTGTTGGTCACTCAGTCATGGGTAACTGTTTGTGACCCCATGGACTGCAGCACGCCAGGCTTCCCTGTCCTTCACTATCTCCCAGAGTTTGCTCAGACTCATGTCCATTGAGTCGGTGATGCCCTCCAACCATCTCATTCTCTGTCACCCCCTTCTCCTCCTGCCTGCAATCTTTCCCAGCCTAAGGGTCTTTTCCAATGAGTCAGCTCTTCGCATCAGGTGGCCAAAGTATTGGAGCTTCAGCATCAGTCCTTCCAAGGAATATTCAAGACTGATTTCCTTTAGGATGGACTGGTTGGATCTCCTTGCTGTCCAAGGGATTCTCAAGAGTCTTCAGCACCACAGTTTGGGAGCATCAGTTCTTCAGCACTTAGCCTTCTTTATGGTCCAAGTCTCACATACATACATGACTACTGGAAAAACCATAGCCTTGACTAGACGGACCTTTGTAGGCAAAGTGATGTCTCTGCTTTTTAATATGCTGTCTAGGTTGGTCATAGCTTTTTTTTCCAAGGAGTAAGACTTTTGATTTCATGGCTACAGTCTCCATCTGTAGTGATAGAGCAGACAGAATGCTTTCTAGGGAAGGAAACATTTCATTCTGAAATATAATTCACAAGGATAAAAATTTGTCAAAGGATACTCCCAGGTGACATTACTGTGTGGTCCAGTGTCTCATCCTAAACAGTGGCCAGTGCACAGAGGTAGTAAATACAGAGTAAACAAAGCTCACATGGATCTTAGAGGTATTTCACTGCACTCTAGTTTTCCCAAGAAAGGTGGTGTATGCTGTCACTTTAGTCATTTCTGACTGTGACCCAGTGGACCGTAGCCCATCAGGCTCCTCTGTCCCTCAGATTCTTCAGTTACAGATGCTGAAGTGGGTTGCCATGCCCTTCTCTGCAGGATCTTCCTGATTAGGGAAGGTGGTTTCACTCCCAGTTTGCATAATCATAGAGCCCCTGTATAGTTTTTTTTTTCTTTTCCCAGAACAAGAGAATTCTCTGCCACAAAGATAAGTTCAGATTACCAGTCTAGAAAACAGAGTAGCTTACTAATTTTAGAATGATTCTTCTTCCATTTATTTCAGACATCAGCATTTACCAACATTTTAATTATTTTAAAGTAGTTGAATTAGGAAGAATATTAGATGTGAAATTGTGGAACCTCCATTTGAATCCTGGTTTGTGTTTTATTAGACTTCTGTTGCAGGCCAAGTTATAATCTCCCTGAGGTTCAGCTCTTCATCTTAAAATGGGAACAGTGATACCATGAGAAGCAAATGATAATAAATATTTAATGTTATTTGGGAAGAATAAAGAGCTATAAAGATGCAGACTAGGGTTTTGTATTATTACTGTTGTTATTATTATTACCCAAGGTATTACTGATTTCAGGGTTTCCAGCTGCATCATATTTTGAGATAGATTGCTCCAGGAAGAATGTAATGAAAGACTAAGTTTGTATCCTTTTTCTAGCCTTGTGTAGTATTCATCCCAAGGATATTAGCAAAAGGTAGTTGATACTCCTTTTCCTCAAATAGATGCCATTTGTTGAGCAGTGACTATGGATCAGATACTAATCTTACGTGTGCTAGGAAAAATTTGAAGATAATAGAAACCACTCCTGACCTCATAGGGGTGTAGTCTGGCTGGGAAGGTGGACATTACCATATAATTACATGATTTAAGAAATACAATCAAGGCAAATGCTCTGAAAGAAAAACCTGAGACCAGTGTCCGCAGGTTGTGAGGCTAACCAGGCATCTGCTGCTCTCACTCTCATTTGGGGTCTTGCCCATGCCATTTGCAAGCCCTTGGAAGATACCTTCAATATTTTTGTGTCATATGCTCTCAAGAACTTCCCCCAGTGCTGGCCAGCCCTTTTGAGTCTG
Source organism: Antilocapra americana (assembly GCA_007570785.1). Taxonomy (NCBI): domain Eukaryota; kingdom Metazoa; phylum Chordata; class Mammalia; order Artiodactyla; family Antilocapridae; genus Antilocapra; species Antilocapra americana. The sequence goes on along the minus strand of ML663563.1, from coordinate 10,069,970 downwards.
GTGTCTGTTTCCATTTAAAATGGCTTCTGGGTTCTTTGGGATTTGGGCAATGATGTGTTGCCATTCTATGCTAAACAAGCTTGATCCTGGACCTTCCAATAGCAGCTCTGAGTTCTTAATTGATTTTAAGGAACCGGCTCAAAGCCCTCTTCTGTTGTACTATGCATGCCTGCCAGCATAACCCTCTGTAGTGTCTTGGCATAGGAATCAGTTACTTGATCTCCTTCTTTCAGAGGGAGCTGTTTGTTCTCAGAATTCAGTAGTAGAGAGCCAAGGGCTCACCACTCAAATTCTAATATGACCCAGGGTTATGATATGTTCTATTGACTGACATGTAGTAATGCATTCACATGCATGAAGGATAGTGTGGTTTATTGGGAAGAGCACTGGACTGGTAATTAGCAGATTTGACCTTGTCATCAAGTAGCTTTTTCACCTGGAGCAAAACTTCACTTCTCTGGTTCTCTACCGTGACACCTACAAAATGAGTATATGGTATTCATTGTTTAATCAATGTTTATTAAATTTTATGAAGGAACTGGGCTAGACATTTATATATACACACATATTTTTGCTAATCGAAGTTATTTGGACCTTAGATTGTTATATTCTTAGAATGTATGTTATATAATGACTGGAAGAACAAGATGGCATATGTGCCTCATGGTACATATTATGGATTGAATGGTTGTGTGCCCCAGACTCATATATTGAATCCCTTACCCTTCATGTGATGATGTTTGAGGATAGTGTTTTTTACGCTTTGACACTTATATATTTTTTTCATTATTCTGCTTTCCATATCATGATGGGGATTATAAAGACCATTTGTAAACAAAATTTCATAGCTCATTTAAAAATATCAGAGAAGAGAAAGTGTACTCTTTGATCTCTTGTGTTCTTTTCTTTTTCTTTGGCCTAGCAAGTTTCATTTTAGTAAGGGAGAAGCAAAGGAGAAGCGGGAGAAGCAAAGGAGAAGAGAGAAAAGCAAAGATGAAGACTGAGAATACTTTTGGAGCTCCAGGGACCAGTGAAAAAGTTGTGCATCCAACTGTATGAGCTTCTCAAATTAGGCCAGAGGTAAAATTATGCGTTTTGAGTTTGTTGTTTTATAAAACAAAGGCTTCTGGTTGTACACTGAATATTTTGGGGGAAGGCTGTTAAAATAATGTATGCTATTGTTTTATTTTTCTTTCTTTTACTAATTGGCAGTTAGGTTACTTAGAGAGAACAATGAATGAAATGACAAGTGTATAGATGCCAGTCATATTTAGTGTTCTATTTGCTTTTCTTCTCCATACGCTCCATTTTCTTTAGTTATGATTTGAGTTTATATATACTTCTTTTTGTAAGTCCTGATTCGTGGTGTAAATATCAACCTCACATTAACAAAGACCAGTTTTTTTCAGTTTTGTTTTGAGATGTCTGCAGCCTGGATTTTTTATCTGTCAAGGAAGAAGATGAAATTTTAAGAGAAGAGTTCATTTTGGGATGTGTGAGTTAGTTAAATGGCTAATGATAGAAGCCAGACTGTTTCAGATAATCATGGATTCTGAGACTATCCTTGATACTTTTGTGGACATGATTATTATCTCCCTAAGAACTGAATATTTAACTACCAACATAATTCTGATCTCATACCAGGCGAGCAAGTACAGCTAAAATCTACTGCTTATTCTTTTTTTTTTTGATCTGCCGTGGAGTTTGGGCTCTCATTGGAGTTGGTATTCAGTCATTTAATAGATATTATCAATCTATATAAATCTATATTTATATAAATCTATATTTATAAATCTACATAAATATTATATGCCAGGTCCTGTGCCAGGCATCTAGTATGAATCAGAAAAATTCTCATATCCTCACAGCCTGTGTTCTGGTGAGGGAGCAAGATAATAGGCAGGTGTGTGAGTGTGTACTATATAATGTGAGGTAGTGATGAGAGCTGGCAAGAACAACCAAGCAAGATCAGTTATTAGGGAGGAGGCAAAGTCTGTCTGAGGAGATGACCTTTCAGTGAAGCTGAATGAACTTGGAGGGAATCTTTGAGTATTTGAAGGAGGAGTGTTCCAAATGAGAAGAGCAAATGCTAAGTCTCTGAGTAAGGGTGAGTCAAGGATGAGAACCAACTCGGAGGCCAGTGAGTCTACAGGTAGTAGGGGAACATGGACAAAAATTGGATTCTAGAAGTAGCTGGAGGCCAGATCCCATCCTAAAGGAAAGAATCAGATTAGAAGAATAAAAATAAGAAACATTTATGAACTATAGCACAGTGCATCATCCAGGAAAAAATTAGGTGTCATAAACAAGAATGCTACTGGATATTCAAAAAGGGAAGTATCTCTGTGACCTAGGCATGTGAGGAAGTCTTCATGGAAGAAGATGGCCTTGAGCTGTTCTCATTCATTCATTTACACGGCTTGTATTTGTTGAGTGACAAATAGGTGCTGGACTCTGTGGTAGGTGATAGAAATGTAGTGATTATCAAAACAGACCAAGTCCTGTGTCCATGAACTTACTACCTAGCTGGGGAGAGAGAGGTAAAGCACAGAATTACACAAGTGAATATATAGTTACAAACTGAAGAATGCTCTGTAAGCACAGTATAGCAGTCTTAGATCTAAAGAGTCTAAGAGTCTAAATCACATACTGACATAGCCTGTGTGCGTGTGGCAGAGGAGGGCATAGGTCATCAGAGAAGGCGACACTCAGAAAGTGATGAGATAACTGGGAGTTGGCTGAGTGAGAATGTGCACGAACTGTCTGGATAGAGGAGTAGGCCGTGAAATAGACCAGGTCTATTCAGCACCTGAAACGAAGCCAGTGTGGAATGGACTGAGCACAGTGAGCGTGGACTGAGGAGATACAGGAAGAGATCAAAAGAGGAAGCAGGGGATAGTGGAGAGGGCATTGCAGGTAGGATGATCCGGCTTAGACTAGAGCGGTGACACTGAAGACCAGTTGGAAAGTGAGGCATATTTTTGAAGTATTTTCATCAGGCCGATCTCAGGTGACATGCAGAATTTTCATCTGTCTCAGTTCAGTTCAGTCGCTCAATCATGTCCGACTCTTTCTGACCCGATGGACTGTAGCACGCCAGGCCTCCCTGTCTATCACCAACTCCTGGAGTTTACTCAAACTCATGTCCATTGAGTCGGCGATGCCATCCAACCATCTCATCCTCTGTCATCCCCTTCTCCTCCTGCCTTCAATCTTTCCCAGCATCAGGGTCTTTTCAAATGAGTCAGCTCTTTGCATCAGGTGGCCAAAGTGTTGGAGTTTCAGATTCAAAATCAGTCTTACCAATGAATATTCAAGACTGATCTCCTTTAGGATGGACTGGTTTGATCTCCTTGCAGTCTAAGGGACTCTCAAGAGTCTTCTCCAATACTACAGACAAAAGCATCAATTCTTTGGTGCTCAGCTTTCTTCACCGTCCAACTCTCACATCCATACATGACTACTGGAAAAACCATAGCCTTGACTAGACATAACTTTGTTGACAAAGTAATGTCTCTGCTTTTTAATATGCTGTCTAGATTGGCCATAACTTTCCTTCCAAGGAGTAAGCATCTTTTAATTTCATGGCTGCAATCACCATCTGCAGTGATTTTGGAGCCCCCCAAAATAAAGCCTGACACTGTTTCCACTGTTTCTCCATCTATTTGCCATGAGGTGATGGGACCAGATACCATGATCTTAGTTTTCTGAATGTTGAGCTTTAAGCCAATTTTTTTCACTCTCCTTTTTCACTTTCATCAAGAGGCTTTTTAGTTCCTCTTCACTTTCTGCCATAAGGGTGATGTCATCTGGATATCTGACATTATTGATATTTCTCTCAGCAATCTTGATTCCAGCTTGTGCTTCATCCAGGCCAGCATTTCTCACGATGTATTCTGCATATAAGTTAAATAAGCAGGGTGACAATATACAGCCTTGATGTACTTCTTTTCCAGTTTGGAATCAGTGTGTTGTTCCATGTCAAGTTCTGACTGTTGCTTCCAGATCTGCATACAGATTTCTCAGGAGGCAGATCAGGTGGTCTGGTATTCCCATCTCTTAATGAATTTTCCACAACTTGTGATGATATATACAGTCAAAGGCTTTGGTATAGTCAATAACGCAGAAATAGATGTTTCTCTGGAACTCTCTTTTTCTATGATCCAACAGATATTGGCAATTTGATCTCCAGATCCTCTGCCTTTTCTAAATTCAGCTTGAACATCTGGAAGTTCACAGGTCATGTATTATTGTAGCCTGGCTTGGAGAATTTTGAGCATTACTTTACTAGTGTGTGAGATGAGTGCAATTGTGCAGTAGTTTGAACATTCTTTGGCATTGCCTTTCTTTGGATTGGGATGAAAACTGACCTTTTCCAGTCCTGTGACCACTGCTATGCTTTCCAGATTTGCTGGCATATAGCACTTTCACAGCGTCATCTTTTAGGATTTGAAATAGCTCAACTGGAATTCCATCACCTCCACTACCTTTGTTCATAGGGATATTTCCTAAAGCCCACTTGACTTCACATTCCAGGATGTCTGGCTCTAGGTGAGTGACCACATCTTCATGATTATCTGGGTGATGAAGATCTGTTTTGTATAGTTCTTCTGTGTATTGTCGCCACCTCTTCTTAATATCTTCTACTTCTGTTAGGTCCCTACCATTTCTGTCCTTTATTGAGCCCATCTTTGCATGAAATGTTCTGTTAGTATCTCTAATTTTCTTGAAGAGATCTTAGTCTTTCCCATTCTATTGTTTTCCTCTATTTCTTTGCATTGATCACTGAGGAAGGCTTTCTTATCTCTCCTTGCTATTCTTTGGAACTCTGCATTCAAATGGGTATATCTTTCCTTTTCTCCTTTGCTTTTCACTTCTCTTCTTTCACAGCTATTTGTAAGGCCTCCTCAGACCGCCATTTTCCTTTTTACCATGTCTTTTTCTTGGGGATGGTCTTGATCCCAGTCTCCTCTACAATGTCACGAACCTCCATCCATAGTTCATCAGGCACTCTATCAGATCTAGTCCCTTAAATCTGTTTCTCACTTCCACATCGTAAGGGATTTGATTTAGGTCATACCTGAATGGCCAAGTGGTTTTTCCTTCTTTCTTTAATTTAAATCTGAATTTGGCAATAAGGAATTCATGATCTGAGCCACAGTCAGCTTCCGGTCTTGTTTTTGCTGAGTGTATAGAGCTTCACCACATTTGGCTGCAAAGAATATAATCAGTCTGTTTTTTGTATTGACCACCTGGTGATGTCCATGTGTAGAATCTTTTATTGTGTGGTTGGAAGAGGGTGTTTCCTATGACCAGTGCGTTCTCTTGGCAAAACTCTATTAGCCTTTGCCCTACTTCATTCTGTACTCCAAGGCCAAATTTGCCTATTGCTCCAGGTGTTTCTTGGCTTCCTACTTTTGCATTCCAGTCCCCTATAATGAAAAGGACATATTTTTTGGGTATTAGTTCTAGAAGGTCTTGTAGGTTTTCATAGAACCGTTCAACTTCAGGTTCTTCCACATTACTGGTCAGGGCATAGACTTAGGATTACTGTGATGTTGAAAGGTTTGCCTTGGAAATGAACAGAGATCATTCTGTCGTTTTTGAGATTGCATCCAAGTACTGCATTTTGGACTCTTTTGTAGGCTGTGATGGCTACTCCTTTTCTTCTAAGGGATTTTTGCCCACAGTAGTAAATATATTGGTCATCTGAGTTACACTCACCCATTCCAGTCCATTTTAGTTTGCTGATTCCTAAAATGTTGATGTTCACCCTTGCCATCTCCTGTTTGACCACTTACAATTTGTCTTGATTCTTGGACCTAACATTCCAGGTTCCTAGGCAATTGTTGCTCTTTACAGCATTAGACCTTTCTTCCATCACCAGTCACATCCACAAGTGGGTGTTGTTTTTACTTTGGCTCTGTCTCTTCATTCTTTCTGGAGTTATTTCTCCACTGATCTCCAGTAGCTTATTGGGCACCTACCCAATATGACCTGGGGAGTTCGTCTTTCAGCGTCCTATCTCTCTGCCTTTTCATACTGTTCATAGGATTCTCAAGACAAGAATATTGAAGTGGTTTGCCATTCCCATCTCCAGTAGACCACATTTTGTCAGAACTCTCCACCACAACCTGTCTGTCCTGGGTGGCCCTACACGGCATGGCTCATAGTTTCATTGAGTTAGACAAGGCTGTGGCCCATGTGATTAGATTGGTTAGTTTTCTGTGATTGTAGTTTTCATTCTGTCTGCCCTCTGATGGAGAAGGATAAGAGGCTTATGGAAGCTTCCTGATAGGAGAGACTGACTGAAGGCATTGTCTAGGCTGTGAAAACATTAGAAGTGCAAAGAAAATGTAAGCTCCATGTGTGTACATTCTAATATTCTGACAGTAAAATGTACTTCAGCCAGAACACCAGGTATTGCCAGTGTGGATCTTGTATGCTAATAATTATCTTTGATTCTTGGAATGTCTTTGGAAGTCTAATTTAAGTAAATTGTGAGGTAATGATGTACTTATTTGTACAACAAATAGAATATTTACTGTATGCTAGTAACAATTGTAAGGGCTGGGTCCCACAAGGCTGGTATTTTGGTAAAACTTACATTCCTGTGTATTCTTTTAAGAACTATATATTTTAATCAAAACAAAATAAAATGAGTGATATTTTCCTTAAGTATGTCAGTTTGATGTAGGAAAGTGTAAAATAATTTCTGAATTTTTGTGAGAAGACTTCCAAACTTCTGTTTAAAACATTTTGAAAAGTAAATGAGCAAATAACTTACTTGGAGAGCATTTTCCTTTAATTATCCATGAAATAATGCTATTCCTATATAGAGATTATGTAGAAATCATTAAATAAACAGAATCTCCCAACAGAAGAGGTATTCTAAAGCCATAAAATATTGCTAAAACAAATAATATAAGTAGTTTCCAAATAGTTATAATAATATAAATTTTAAAAGGTTGACCTTAGTAATAATAAAAGAAACAAAAGTTAAATCAACCGTATACATTCATTCCTCTATCCCTAGCAAAGATTTTACCTTTTTGAATCATGTTAATTGTTGGGTGGAAGTGGCTGTACTAGTGTGAACTGGTACAACTTTTCTGGAAAGCAGTTTGAAAATATCCATGATGGGCTTAAAATGTTAAATCTTTTTCTTAATTCTGATTTAGACACATAACCAAATAATAATCAGTAATACAGGTAAAGGTTTCTGTACATGCAAATGGGCACAGATTCAAGATGGGGCACAGATATTAAGCATAGGAGGCTGAAAAATTAACTTTGTGACCTCAAATGTAATTAGTTTTTTGATGCTTCTGGAGATCTTATTTTCATCAACTGCAAATGGATTGAGTAGCCTCAGCAAAGAGCTACACCATCTTTGGAGATGGAATCTCCTTCTGTTTCCTGGTTGAGGGATGTTGTGCTGGCTTAGTCTCAAAACAGAACTGCAGAGTTTAGAGCTTTCTTACTTTCCTGCCTTCAGAGCTGCACCAAGATTCCTCTAGTCATGGATTAGGTCAGAGCTTACATGTCCCTGCTAGAAGCTCTCTGCTGCCATCTCCAGTCCTCTCTTCTCTATTAGTCCTACCTTCCACCTCCATTCTAGATTTTAGAACACACACACAAACACAGGAGTGGGAGAGGCAGACAAGAAGTAAAACATCAGTAGATTTGGAATCAGTAAGAATAAGTGGTAATGCTTATATACTGTGTATGCTTATATAGTTTTTTTATGTATATTAAATAATTTAATCCTTACAATAGCAATAAAATAATAATATCATGAGGTAGATACTGTGATGATCCTCATCTTACAGATGAGGGAACTGATATGAAGTGATTTAACCAAGGTCATACAACTAGTGTGGGGCAGAGCTGGGATTTTTGTGCAAGCAATCTGCATTCAGAATTCTGCTTTTATGATCCTGCCTTTTTAATCAAATGACTGGAGTGCATGTCCTGACTCTCTTACTTACCAACAAGCGATTTGGAAAGACCATACATCTCAGAGCCTGAGTTTAATACTGTGAAATGAGTATATAATGATACCAACTGCACCAAAGTGTCATGATGATACAATGAGGTGAGGTGAAGTTATGCCAAATACTTATGGCATTATTGGGCTTTCCTGGTGACTTAGCTGGTAAAGAATCCACCTGCAATGTAGCAGACCTGGGCTCGATCCCTGGGTTGGGAAGATCTCCTGGAGAAGAGAATGGCTACCCTCACCAGTATTCTGGCCTGAAGAATTCCATGGAATTCTATAGTTCATGGGTCGCAAAGAGTTGGACACAACTGAGCAACTTTCACTTTATGGCATTATTATTATTCGTAAGTATATGAGAATTCCTTATAAGTTTGTACATTGGCTTTGTCATAATATGTAACTTCTATTTAAAAATTAATAGCAAAGACAAAACTGTGCCTTCCTGAATCATTTTTGAGACATTTTTTTTATGTTATAGCATTTGATGGTTATGCAGTTCACCAGAAAGTTCTGATCACTGCTTCTTCAACAAGTTGTCCAGACAACTGTATAATTTAGACACTTGAATGACTCTAGACCAGGGCTCTGCCAGTTGTGGGGTCTATGGAGTGAGTTTGACAAAGACTGTTGGCAAGTCCCTTTTGCTGTGGTGAAGCAGCAGCTTAGACTGGGGACAAAGGAACCCACCATCATGCTCCAGTACAGAACATTGTGGGTCTCCAGGTGTGGAATTTTCAAGTTGGCTTGCCCGTATCTTTGATCCCATGACCTGGTGTCTAAGGAGTGGCTGTGGTACAGAACTTTATGCCAACCACAAGAATGCAATTAGAAGCACATCTTGATCTACTTTCTCATTTATGTGGTCACTGTGTATACATTTTGATCCTGCAGAGTAAGAGTTCTGAGAAAAAGAGAAAAATAGGTTTCTCTTGTAACTCCGGAGTAGAAGTGGAAATGGAAACACTTTTTTCTTGGGTAACTCTTATCATCTGTACAGTATTTAACAAGTTTCTGTATTTATTCATGTAAAATATACATCTACTGTTCTTATCAATTCCCCTTCTTTTTAAAAGAGATATGAGCTGATTTTATTCTTAACTCTTTCTCTGATCTCCCACTTCCTGTGTTTTAGAGTTGTACGGATCTGGGTATATCTGGATCCAGTTACACATCTAATTCTACTGTTGGCTGTGAGATTTTAAACCAGTTACTAATCCTTATGATCTTAGATTTTCTTATCTGTAAGTTGAAAATAATAGTGCGTAGTTCTTGGGATAGGTACGATGATTATGTGGGATAATGTGTGTAATGCATCTTGCAAGATGACTGGGTAAGTTATAGGAGTAGAGAGCATAGCATATGCAATCATGTAGGCATGAAAAACAAGAGCCTAGAACAAAGGTAAGAAGAAGAAAGTATAAGAAATAACCAAATGGAATACAGATAAAAGAGAAACAGATTTGTTGTCGAATAAAGCAACAGGTTTAGAATTCAAAATAGGATTTTTGTTATTTCCCCAAAACTATGTAATCAGAACAGAAACTGGACTATTGGCCATACCTAAGTTCCTTAGCAGATGAAAATCACAGGCTTTCTTTTATATGTATCTCAGACATCTGTTACCTCCAGGAATTTTGCTTTGATGTCATTGTGGGAGGAGGGCCTTTAAGAAAGTCAGGTAGGAGAGTAGAGACCTTTACTACTTATCAGGTGAAAAGGTAGATATGGTAGCCAGTTTTGAAGAAATGTTTGAATTGAGTATTGATAGCAAGCTTTTGGAAAGTGTTGCAGTATTTATTTAGTAAATATCTATTTTTGTTAGGGCTTCCCAGTGGCACTAGTGGTAAAGAACCCACCAGTGCAGGAGACAGTAGAGATGTGGATTTGTTCCCTGGGTGGGAAAGATCCCTTAGAGGGGGGTGGCAAACCCACTCCAGTATTTTTGCCCGGAGAATCCCATGGATAGAGGAGTCTGGCAGGTACCGTCCATAGGGTTGCAGAAGTTGGACATGACTGAAGCGACTTAGCATGCAGCACATTATTGTTAGGAACTAAATGTACAGTGTTATTACATTGTTTTGAAGGGGCAGAATTTCCATTAGAGGGGAATAGATAGGTAGGTACTGCTTTAAAGAATTAATGCTTTTGAACTGTGGTGTTGGAGAAGACTCTTGAGAGTCCCTTGGAGTGCAAGGAGATCCAACCAGCCCATCCTAAAGGAGATCAGTCCTGGGTGTTCATTGGAAGGACTGATGTTGAAGCTGAAACTCCAATACTTTGGCCACCTGATGTGAAGAGCTGACTCATTTGAGAAGACCCTGATTCTGGGAAAGATTGAGGGCAGGAGAAGGGGACAACAGAGATGAGAGGCTGGATGGCATCACCGACTCAATGGACATGAGTTTGGGTAGACTCCATCAGTTGGTGATGGATAGAGAGGCCTGGCGTGCTGTGGTTCATGGGGTCACAAAGAGTCAGGCACGACTGAGTGACTGAACTGAACTGAACTGATTGCTTTAAGGGAAGTATTACAAGCAAAGGAGACAATATCCATTATCCTGTCCTATCCTATGAATAGGTGAATGATAATCCCATTCATCCTATTTATAATCCTCTGAAGAGGATCATCACATAGGTGAATAAAATAGGATCTTGACATAGGAAAATATTTAAGCTAATAATTATTTTAACCAACCATTCCCAAATTTGGTGGATTTAAACTATAGCAGCCATTTATCATTTCTCGTAATTCTACCGGTGACCTGGTTATTCTTCTACTGGTCTTGGTTTATCTCTCATGTGATTGCAGTGAAATGATACCTGTGGCTGGAGTCATGTAGAGCCTTATTTGGGATGTTTGGTATGACTGGGTTCTTCTTTTTCATACATTCACAAGGCTTCTTCCATTCCACATGGCCTATTTAGTGTCCTACTATCAGGTAACTGATATCTGTGTGCTGTGCTTAGTTGCTCAGTCATCTCCGACTCTTTGCAAGCCACCAGATTCCTTTGTCTGTGGGGATTCTCAAGGCATGAATAGTGGAGTGGGTTGCCTTGCCCTCCTCCAGGGAACTGATCAGTTTACCTGATGGCAGAAATCAGCATTCAAGAGAAAGAACATGGAATCTGCCAGTTCTCTTAGAAGCAAAGTTCTGAACTGACACAGTATCATTTCCACTGAATTCTCTTTGTTATTATGAATCATAAAACAAGGTATGTTGGGAAATTAGTTCTCTCAACAAATAGAAAAATCCCACTAATTTGTAGTGCTATGAGTGTGACACCACTGAACACAAAATGGGAAGAGATGTGTACAGTTCTCTCTCAAGAGCTGATATGAGCTGGCTCAGCATACCCTTGGCCAACCAAGAATCATCATGGGAGAGGACTGCCAGTCTAGACCATCAGAAGATGTGGTTCACTGAAGGCCATCTTTGGAGACCATCACAGAAGCAAATAGTTGAATGTAAAAGACAGTTTCATAAATACTTCATTTTATTATTAGTATTCAGAAATATGTGGTAAAATATCATATTTAATGGGTATGATCAGAGAGCTATAGGAGTATAGAGAAAATGACTGATTCTGCCAAGGAATATCAGTAAAAATTAACAGAAGAGACAGTGATTAATCTGAGTCTTTAAGAGTTCAGCAAGGAGAAAATAGGAAGAAGATATCAGGTTAAGGGGGACAGTATGTACAAGTTCAGGAATTGTTACAGTAAAATGACTTGAAGAGTGTAAAATGTTTCCTTCTCAACTGATTGTAGTGGATTAACCTTGGCTAGTTGAGATTTCTGTCCATTGTTCACTTAAATCAGACCATGTGGCTCTACTTTTGAAAAAGTATCTGGTCCTTATAAGTAGAAAGTCCCTAGAGGGCAGATAGAATAGGATGCTAAAAATGTCTCCAGTGATAAGATTATGAAAATTCCTGAATGCAGTTTAAGAAGTCTAGACTTTATTCTATAGGTAATGAGACTCCATCAGATAATTTCAAGAAAAGAAGTGGCATGAATTTATATTTCCTATAGTGCTATAGAACTTTGGTGGCTCAGAGGTAAAGAATCTGCAGGAGACCTGGGTGAAGAAGATCCTCAGGAGAAGGAAATGGCAGCCTACTCCAACATTCTTGCCTGGAGAATTCCATGGATAGAGGAGCCTGGCGAGTCCATGAGGTCACAAAGAGTTGGACACGACAGAGTGACTAATACATATAGTTTCTGTAAAAGATTATCTTATGCATAATGGCTTAAGACAAAAAAACCTTGTTATCTTACGGTTATGGAAGTCAGGCGTCCAAAATCAGCCTCACTAGGCTAAACCAAGGTGTCAGTAGGGCTAGGTTTCTTCTGGAGGCTCTAGGAAAGAACATTTCCTTGCCCTGTTCAGCTTCTAGAGGTTCCCTGCATTTCTTGGTTCATGATCATTTCTCCACATCACTCTACACTCTTGCTTCTGTTATCACATCTCCTACTATATGTTTTGACCCTCTTACCTCCCTCTTTAAGGGATCTTTGTGACTATGATGGATTCTTGCAGATACTACAGAATAATTTCCCCATCTCAAGATTCTTAACCCAATCACATCTTCAAAGTCCCTTTTTCCTTGTAAAGTAACATAGTCAACAGGTTTTAGGAACTAGATTATGGACATCTTTGGGGGAGCCATTTTTCAGCCTACCACACATTATTAAATTTGTGTTTGAGGAATATCACTTAGGCAGTTAATTGCAGAATTGATTTGAGAGGCATGATACAGAAGGTTAGGAAAATACTTATAGGCTGTTATAATAGTCCAGGTTTAGCCTTGAAGTAAGATGTGACAATAAGGAGAGAAAGGGGCATATGAATTTCAAAGTTATCTAAGAACTGCGATTAGCATAGTTTTCATGACCAGGAAGAACTAAGGAGTAAAGTAGTGGAAATAATCAAGGTTGACTCCAAGTGTTGTCTTCACTTAGGTGATTGTGACATAGTTAAACTATAGAGGATGCATGAAATTTCAGGGTAGGAAGACAGTTCCATTTGGGCCATGTTGTTACTCCAATACTTTGGCCACCTGATGCGAAGAGCTGACTCATTTGAGAAGACCCTGATGCTGGAAAAGATTGAAGGTGGGAGGAGAAGGGAACGACAGAGGATGAGATGGTTGGATGGCATCACTGACTTAATGGACATGGGTTTGGGTAGACTCCCGCAGTTGGTGATGGATAAGGAGGTGTGGCATTCTGCGGTTTATGGGGTCACAAAGAGTCAGACATGACTGAGCAACTGAACTGAACTGAACTGAACAGTTTGAGTAGCTTCTGGAACATCATGGTTGTGATACCAGAGGCCATTGGAAATTCAGACCTAGAAATGCTCTGAGAAAGAAGATCATTCATGGAGAACACATGGAAGGAAAAGAAATTCAAGAATAGAAACTAGCACCTCCAATATTTGAGAAGAATTGCCAGCTAAGGTGTCAATTGAGGTGTCAAGAGAGGTGTCACTGAAAGGAAGAGGTGAGAGGATATCAAGGAAGAAGCTGGCAATGATAATCAAATATCTTAGAGAGTAAAGTGAAATAAGGCCTGAAGTCTATTGGACTTTGCAGGCAGGTAGAAGGTTTTTGTTGTATTTTATTTGGAGCAATTTTAGAGGGCCTGTGAATGCTGGGACAAGATGAAGGGTGGAGGGTCAATGGGTAATGAGATAGTAGAGAAGATAACTGCAGGAATTATTTCATAATGTTTGGCTATAAATAGAAGTCAAGAGACTGTGTAGTCTGTGTATAGAGAAGCCTGTTTCCTCCAGTGATAGCAATGGCTCTCCCATTTTGTAATTTAAGGGAAAATTGTTGGAGAGGAAGACAGTGAAGATAAAGGTTCAAGAAGTTATAGAAAGATATCAAGTAGAGGATGAAATGGGTCAAGAACACATGTTTAAGTGTTATCTCATGGACAGAAGTGGAGGAGGAGGTACATCCATGATAAATAAGCACATGTATGGATACATTAAAGGGCAATATGGCAAAGATACAGAAGCTTAAGCTTGACACACTTCTTTTCTTCTCTGAGCGGGTGACAGGAGCACCTCTCTAACCAAGGAATCCAAACTTGAGTTCACAAGCTCCATCTGAGATAAGTATGCAAAGGTTTGGATCCCAGTCCCATGTATTCCCAGCTGGATGACTTCTGATGAGTTTCTTAATTTATCTCAGTCTCAGTTTCCATATCTTCAAACTATGGCTGCTAAGATTATTTACCCCAACATACCCCAATAAGTATGTGTATAGTCAGTGTAACATGCTTAAACAAGTGCTAGACATAATTATTGGTACAAACTTGAATTGACTCTCTTCTGTCTTTTATTTTACCTTCTATAATATTTTGAAAATGCTTATTTGATTTATTTAATGTTTTAAGATTTCTTCCAACAAAAAGCTTTTAAAAAATTTTAACATTTAACAGTTTACCCTTTGACTATATCTGACCTTCAGCTACAACATGATTTATTTAAATAATTTCATCCAGCAGAACAGTCCCTCAGAGATATCTGAGAGACTGTATCCTGGACGTAAGTCTTCAAATAAATGCCCCAAATAAAATATAATGCTCAAAAAAGAATTTAATCCATAAATATAATTTTAGCTCAACACACAAGAATATTAGACTCATGGGCATGCCGTGACATTTTAAGATTAACGAAATCCTGTCTTAAATTCATATCTGGAAGAACATTTGATGTAATCTTTATGCCTGGAGCAAGGAAGTTTTACAGATTAATTAGGATGAGGTTTTCATCCTATTACTTCTAATTTTGGATAGGCCTAAGGCTATCTGTGACTTTATGGGAAGGAGCTCAGGGTCTGAACTGAAATACATCTATAAATCAGTCTAACTGGTTGGCTAGCCTCAAATGCATACTAGGTTTCCACCAATCCTACATTGAGTTGAGTCTAGGAATTGAATATGGCTTAATTTTTCTAGAAATAATTTTATCCCAGCAAGGCACTTTGAAAAATGGTGCATATTTATAGCCTACTATCGTGTGTGTGTGTGTGTGTGTGTGAAAGAAAGGCAGAAAGAAGAAGAGAAAGGGAGAAAGAACAAGAAAGGAAGCAAGAAGAAATGGGGAAGATGCACAGAGAGGGAATAAGAAGGACATTAATAAATTGTTTCCTAGCATTATGTTCAAAGTATCGATGTTCTTCTTTTCCTCAGTCCAGAAAGTCCCAAGCTAATATGGAAGCTCTTATGTTTTAATCATCAACTGAATTTGAATACTGGGTGAACAAAAGTTGCTGAGTGCTACCAGAAATATAACTCTCATGGAAGGGAGAAAAGACGTGTGTCAGGAGATTAGGTAGAAAGTATGTTATGGACATAATATGCCTAAGGTTGCAAAGATAATGGTGTTGGAGCCAGGATTTGACCCCAGTCAGTCTCTGAATCCTGAGCAGTGCTCTTAGTTATTCCACTATAGGACCTCCCATTCAGATGCTGTATTAGTAATACTAGATCAAAAATAGATATGATAATGATAGAGTGACTTCTCTCACTGAAGTTGGTCATAATGGAGTGACCACAGTTTGATCCCACCATCAGCATGCACTCACAATGCATATGTGGAGTAATGGAGTTGAACTATTCTTCCCTAGAGCCAAATATGTTTAGAACTTTAGAGTTATTATAATAATGATAACCACTTTTTGTGGTATATACTCCTTTAAAATGCTGTTGAATACTTTCCAGTGTTCATGATTATTAGACTCTTTTTCCTATTTTTGCATAACAATCATAAGTGACATTGTCTCTAGTTTTTTTTTTTTTTGGAAGCATTTTTGTTAGATTTGGTTTCACTTGTTTGCTGATTTTACAGAAAAAAATTTGGAAGTTTTTTTTCTTCTCTGTGCCCTGGAACAGTTTAATATTCTAATCACTTGTCATTTAAAGTTATTATAGAATTTACCTATGAAGCTGTATGTTTACAATGACTTTTAAAGGATACACTCTGACAGTACTTAGTACTTAGCTACAGTAATTGATTTATTGACTTTATATATCTTTTGGGGTCAGTTTGGGAACTTTTTAGTTTTTTAGAAACCATCCAGTTCTTTGTTACTGAGTTTATATGCATAAAGTTGACCAAGTTATTATCTTACAATTCTAAGTTGCAACAGTGGCTATTTCTCAGTTTTATTTTCTCCCTGTCTTAATTGCTTAGGCAATGCATGGTTTGCATATTTTAATGTTTGTTCATTTTTCAAAGAACAAATTTTTAAATGCATTTATTTGTTCAAACATTTTCCTGTTTTCTGATTGATTAATTTTGGATTTTATTTTTGGTATTTGTTTTCTTCTGTTTACCTGATAATTATTTTGAGTTTCCTTTTAGATCTTTTTTTGGTTCTTGTTTAGTAGTTTTTTGTATATTAGATTGTGAGTTTTCTTCTGACTTATAGATACATTAAACTTTCACTTATTTCATTATTTTTAGGTATTCTGTAATGTCGAATTTAATTTTCATTAAGTTTCCATTTGAATTCCTCATGAATTGAGAGATATTCTAAAATTTTCAAGTGCCCAAAATTTTTTAAAAAATTGTCATTAGTTTCTAATTTTACGGAATTGTGATCAAAGAATATGATCTAAACTATTTTTAGTCTTGGTACTGAGGCCTTCTATCTAGCCTGTTATGGGTTGAATTATATCCTTTGAAAAGATACGTTGACCTTCTAACCCCCAGTATCTGGGAATATGACCTTATTTGGAAATAAGGTATTTGATGTAATCAACTTGAAATGCTAGATTAAGGTGGGTCTAATCCAATAATTGGTCCTTTTAAAAAGAAGAGTATTTGGACAGAGAGAGACACAGGAAAAACACCATGTAATAGCAGAATTTGTGATGCACTCACAAGACAATTAACGCTGCAGATCGCTGGCAACCACCACAAGCTAGAGAGAGGCAAGAAAGGATTCTCCTCTGGATCAAGTATAGTCCTGATGATATTTTGATTTTGGACTTTGAGACTCTGGATTTGTGAAAGAATAAATTTGTGTTTTTTTAAGGCCATCTAGTTTGTAGTACTTTGTTATGACAGCCCTCAGAAACGAATGCTATTATTGTTGTTCAATTTTTCAGTCATGTCCAACTCTTTGTAACCCCATGGACTGCAGCACAACAGGCTTCCTTGTCCTTCAGCATCTCCTGGAGTTTGCTCAAACTCATGTCCATTGAGTCGGTGATACTATCCAACCATCTCATCCTCTGTTGTCCCTTTCTCTTCCTGCCTTCAATCTTTCCCAGTGTCTGGGTCTTTTCCAGTGAGTTGGCTCTTCACATCAGGTGGTCAAAGTATCAGAGCTTCAGCATTACACCTTCCAATGAATATTCAGGCTTAATTTCCTTTAGGATTAATTGCCTTGATCTCCTTGCTATCCAAGGGACTCTCAAGAGTCTTCTCTAGCATTACAGTTTGAAAGCATCAATTCTTTGGCACTCAGCCTTTTTTATTGTCCAGCTCTCACATCCATACATGACTATGGAAAAGCCATAGCTTCGACTGTACAGACCTTTGTAGGCAAAGTAATGTCTCTGTTTTTCTTACACTGTCTAGGTTTGTCATAGTTTTGTTTTCTGAGGAGCAAGTGTCTTAATTTCATGACTGGAATATAAATATGGGAATTCTTTGTATATAAGTGATGGCTGAAGTCCTGTGTTAGTATGAAGCTACCAAGGAAAAATAGCCACTAGTCACATGTAATTATTTAAATTTAACGTTGAGCTAATGGGCTTCCCTGATGGCTCAGATGGTAAAGCATCTGCCTGCAATGAGGAGACCTGGGTTCAATCCCTGAGTGAAGAAGATCCCCTGAAGAAGGAAATGGCAACCCACTCCAGTATTCTTGCCTGGAGAACTCCATGGACAGAGGAGCCTGGTGGATTACAGTCCTTGGGGTTGCAAAGAATTGGACACGACTGAGTGACTAACACAATTAAAATTAAATAAAATAAAAAATTCAGTTTCTTAGTTGTATTAGTCACATTTAAACACTCAAAAGCTGCATGTGACTTATGGTTACCACATTGGATAAGCACAGATTATAGAACATTTCCATCATCATAAAAAGTCATATTGGACTGCAGTAGTATACAGAGTGAAAAGAGCAGAGGTTTGAAATATATCAGAACCTTAATATTATATATATCTGTGTGGTGACTAAAAGAGCCCAACAAAAATAGAATGAGAAAGCACCTTCATCCATTAAGTGCCTTTTAATGGGCTAAGACTAGAGGCTTTCATATGTTATTGCTGATTCTCAAGCTCTTCTGTAACTTTGGTAATATTCATTATTTTTTTATTGAGGCTTGTTATGGTTAATTTTCCTAAGACCAACTAGTAAGTGACTGTGTTGAAATTATAACCCAGGTGTACATAATATTTCAAATCCAATGATTTTGCGGTTGCCACAGGCTGTCCATCTTAAGGAGCCCCCCAGTTGCACTCAAGATAAGGAGTCCACTTGCCAATGCCCGAGACTTAAGACACGTGGGTTCAATCCCTGGGTCGATAAGGTCCCTGGAGAAGGAAAGGACAACCCACTCTAGTGTTCTTGCCTGGGAAATCCCAGGGACAGAGGAGCCTGGTGGGCTGAGGTCTGTGGGGTCACAAAGAGTCACACACAAGTGAATGACTAAGCACATGCACACTGAGCACACCCGTCATAAGAAAACACAGAGAAAATGATACCAAGAAAAAAGAGACTTTCATGAGTGCATGAATGATAAAGGGCACCAAGGATTCAAGTAAAGTCAGATCAAAAAAGTGCTCATTGGATGAAAAGGTTGTCACAGACTTTGTTGAGAACATTTTCAATGTAGTGTAGGGACTGAGAGCCCAATCACAGTGAACTGAGAGTAGCAATACAGGCATTAGGAGCATAGGACATTTTAACTTGTTCTTTTAAGAGATTACATGTAGGTGCTTCTTTACACAAAAGATGACTCATTGAAAAGACATTTCAAATTTTTATAAATTATATCTTAAATGGCCTAAGGTTGCCTCTTTCATCTTTGGTATAGTCAGAGAGACTGAGTCCTCTGATTCACTCCTTGTTCCTTAACTACTAGATGTCTGACCATTGTCTAGTCACTAAACTCTCCACAATATTTTTTCTAGTCTGTGCAAAGGGATTGGAAATATGTGCCTTGCTTACCTAAAGCAGAGTCTTGAGTATCAAATGAAATATTTAACAGTGAACTGAGACGTGATAGGGAATATAATATGCTATTCCTAATTGATCAGACAGAAACAGTACTTAAATAAGAATTTTATGCATCTAGTGGACTTATCGTTTAATGTTATCAGCTCTGTATCTCTGCAGAAGAATAGAAAAATACATGAGCATTTGTTGAATTCTCCCAACCTGGCTTCCAGCTTGACATTTGAGTTTTTGATCCATGGACATCTGTAAATAGCTCTGATTTGAATTTTATTCTGGACTTCCCTGGTGGTCCAGGTGGCTGAAAGTCTGCCTGCCAGTGCAGAGGACATGGGTTTGATCCCTGGTTCAGGAGGATTGCACATGCTGTGGAGCAACTAAACCTGTGAACCACAGCTACTGAGTCTGAACCACAACTACTGATGCCCATATACTCTAGAGCCTGTGCCCTGCAGCAAGAGACACCATTGCAATGAGAAGCCTGCACACAGCAAGAGAAACTCCCCTACACACAGCAGTGAAGCCCCAGTGCAGTCAAAAATAAGTAATAAAAATTTTTATTCCTTGACTGATCCCATCAAAGCTGGAAGAAGAGACAACTTTTCTCCTCTCCAAGATGTTTAAGATAAGAAGAAAATAGTTTAAACTTCCTTTCTGAGAAAACTCGGCTTGCTTGATATATATTTTTCATTGTTTTGTTAACTAGATAAGTACCTATGTATATAGAACCCGATAACGTTGTGGACAAACTTAACATTAGTTCTCAAGGAAGCAAATTCCATTGATTACATTAACTGGAGAACTCACAGAATTGTTTGCTTTTGTTAAAGTGAAGATAAGTGGGAAATGATGTGTATTTGTCACTACACCATAGAAAAACCTGAAAGGACTTCTCAGGTGCTTCTCCAGACCTGAAAGTTTCAGCTGAGAATATTTCCTGTCCTGCAAAAAGTTTAACTCTCACTAAGTCTTACTGCATGTATCCTAGCTATGTCTGAAGTCTTAATATTTTCAGTCAGAATAAATCCGAAGAGGAGTATAAATTTCATCAGTAAAGTATTTCTTAGTATCTTCTGAAATTTTTCTAGTTGTCTTAAGGCATATGGAACCCACAACAAGTTTACTGGAAACATCAGTTATTAAATAGACATCTTACCGTAATTGAACGTTAGTGTCACACAGTTCAGACCACAGGCCCTGCCAGCCCAGAGAAAGGGTTGCTTGTAGCAAACTGTGCACTGACAGGAAGCAAACTTCTCAATAGGTCCCCCCAACAGTGCTCTGGCCTTAAGTTGCAAGAGAAAAGATTTACAACCACTGCCCCAGCAAGTCGCCACTGAGTTGCTATCATAGAAATAGTCTATGAGGGCCAGGTAAAGTATGAAGGAAACAGAAGTCCTGGTGGGATTTTTTAAAAATCCATTACTTTTTATTTTTTGCTTGAGGTTTGTCATGTTACTGATAAATGGTCACAGTAAGGTGTTGAGGGAAATCCCCAACCTCAGTCACTGGGGTAGGCCATTGATTTGGACTCTATTTACTGACATTTTAGCAGAAGTGATATGAAATTCCTCTTTTTTAAAATGTGGTTTTAAGTTCCCATCTAATGACCAAGAATCCGTATAAGTTTGAGTTTTAGTCTCCTGACTCTCAGACAAATAAAGGAAACTTATTATCTGTGCCCTGGATAAAATATCACCATTATGTTCGCTGTGATCCTTGACCAGCTTTTGCATGTCCCTAGTCCTAGTAGCAAGATTGATTTATGAAGTGATGCTTAATTAGCCCTTATGACAACAAGGTTTCTACCTTTCTATTTAGAGCTTATCCTCTTGTCTGTGTATTGCCCCACCTCTGGCTTCCTTGGGGTGATCTACAGTTCATTCTTCTGAACTTCCAAAAGTACTGTATCCTCCTCCAACAAATAGAGAAAAAGCAGATAAATAAATGACCCTTCTACATATGTTCACTCCCCTCTACTAATAGTATCTTAAATTACAAACCCAGTAACATTATTATCTAAGGAGAATGTTTATATTTTGCCAGTCAGACCCTGTGTCCACTGTGTTAGTGCATCCCTGTATCAGAGATGAGCCCTGAATGCTGTCATAGTCTTTGAGTCACAAGTTGACTTAACCTCGTGTTAAGTAAGCCCAGAGTGTGGACTTAAGCTTTTTCCTTGATCCTGGTCTGCATTGTTTCTCTGTCTGGTGGCTCAGAATCCCTTCTGTGACTGGTAGTCCTTCATATATCCCAAATCCCCTAGGGACTAGAACTACAGTGCCTTGGTTGCTTCTTGAAAGCTCTCTTTCTCTTGGTCTGGATTTGACTTTTGTCTCTAGTGGGGATTCCTAGTACATATGGACAGATTTTCTGCAGTCCGTCATTGTCAACTCACTGTCACACATGTCATACATGTCACATCAGATAGCGTACCATCAAAATAGTAGCTAATGGGTGTCTAGGGTTATTACTAAAATGAATAGTATTTGGGCTTCATGAATTTTTTTCTGAGCCAAATGCTAAGTAAGGAAATGATGAGTTTTGGTATTCTCGGAAGCTGTTGTCTTTGTAGCCAGGATTGCTGCCAGGATTGCTAGATATGAATGCCTGAGCTGCTGCCATTTTGAAGAAAAAAAAAATGGTGCGCTGGTTTCCTTTTTTCCTACTCTGAACCCAGTTTGGCTTGGAAGGGAGTTTGGCCATTACCAGCCCTCAACACTGGAGAGAACATTCTTTTAAATCATGTAGACCCTAAAACAACTCCCTTGGCTCCTAGCATTACGGTGACTCCTACTTTCTGGTGACCAATGTGTTACTCTTGGCTTCTCTTTTATGTTGAAGTCAGCTTGGACTGCTTCTGCATTTGTCATGCATTTGTTGTTTAATCATTAAGGTGTGTCTGACTCTTTTGTGACCCCCATGGACTGTAGCCCAATAAACTCCTCTGCCCATGGAATTTCCCAGGCAGAATACTGGAGTATGTTGCCATTTCCTTCTCCAGAGAATCTCCTCAACCCAGGGACTGAACCCGTGTCTCCTGCATTGGCAGGTGGATTCTTGACCACTGAGCAACCAGTGAAGCCCTTGTCATGCATGTCCCTTTGTAATTATGATTTGGAGATACTGGCTGCCTGCATATCAGGGGTCATTCATAAGCTAGCTTCTACAACCTATGCCTACCCCTTCCCAGTTTCCTCTCTTCACCATCTGTCCTGTTGGGGTGGGGCAACAGTCCCATCTAAAGTATGATCATTTCCTCTTCCAGGTTCAGCTCAGCATTAAAAAATATGAAGAAAAAAAGCAGAAAAAATACTTTGATAAGCAAAATGAGTTAAATGTAGTAATGATGGTGGTTATTTACTCCGAGAAGATATGCCCTTATCTGTTTTTTTAATGTGTTGATAGTAACATTAATACGATAATAGCAGTTAATGCTAGTAACCACAGGTGCTACATATGCACTGTCTCATTGATTCTTCACAACATCCTGTGCTATGATTGTGTTTTTCTTGTTCAGAGGAACTTGGGGAACTGAGTTGCTTCATCTAAGCCAAAAGTCAGTAAGTTATGGAATCAGGACTTGGCTCTAATTTTGTTAGATTCTATGACCTAAATGAGCTCTTCACTTCTACACCTAAGTAAACAAATGGGGAAGAGTCCTAGTGAATCTGGTGTTGGCTGGCTAAACAGAACCATTTAAATCTTAGCCTGAGAAGTTTGTGTTTGATTCCACAGGCAGTAGATGGTTAACCACAGATTTTTGAGTCTATGGATAATGTGGTAAATTCACTTTAGGAAGACTGATTGGATATTAATGGACAGGAGAGACAACTAGATGAAAGTCAGAGATACAAAGACTCTGAAAATGTATTACAATAAAATACATAGATCTTACTTTATTTTATTTTTTTTCTCATCCCATCTCTCTTCTCTGTATTCTTTATACCCTTAAAGATGGTATAGTTCTTTTTTTAAAATTTTATTTATTTATTTTTCTTTACATTATCGTGTTGGTTTTGCCATACATTGACATGAATACATGTGTTGCCATAGGTATACATGTGTTCCCCTTCCAGAACCCCCCTCCCACCTCCCTCCCAAGTCCCCATCTTATTTTAGAAAGTTATAAAACCTAATACTGAAAAATATCTCTTAAATGGAGAGATATAGTGTGTTTTTAAATATTTATAGACAAGAAGACTCATCACTATAAACTCAGTTCTTCCTTCTCCAATCAAGCTATAGAATCAATGAAATTCAGTCAGTGCCTCACAGATTTTTGTAAAATAGTTCTTTACTATTCTAAAATGAATATGTCAAATTAAAGCAAAAAACCCCAAAACATTGCTGTAGAATACTAACTACTTGGTTATAAGACATTATGACTTATGAGTATACATCTTAGCTTTGAACAACATAGGAATTAGGGATGCCAACCCTCCCTGAGGTTGAAAATCCATGTGTAACTTTACAGTCAGCCCTGCATGTCCACAGTTCTACATCCTTGGATTCAACCAACCGTGAATGGTATAGTACTGTAGTGCATGTTTGTTGAAAACAGTTCACGTATAAGTGTACCTGTGCAGTTCAGTCTCATGTTATTCAAGGATCAGCTGCATAATAATTAAGACAGTGTGGTATTTGTGCACAGTAGCAGACAATGGAGACTCTAATAACAAACCAAGTATATATGGAAACTTGATATATTACAGAGGTGGCATTAAAGGGTTAAATATTAAAAAGGGAATTATATATTTGACAACATTAAATTTAAGAACTTCTATTCATCAAAGAGTCCAATACACTATAACTAGGGAAAAGCTGCTAGCTATAGTATTACCAAGAAAGCTTTAGTATCTCAAATATATAAAGCACCTAAAGTGATAAAGGAATAACTGCTTACTTAGTAAATGAGCACAAGAAAAACAGTAGGTATTTTATAGAAGAAAAAAATATGTGATAAATATATCTATGCAGAGGGGTGCTTAATCATCAATAATCTGAAAAGGCAAGTTAGAACCATAGTGAGATGTCATTTTACATCTGTTAATTGGAAAAAAGAAGTCTGATGGTACTAGGTGTTAGAAAAAATGTATATTAACACTTTATTGGAGCAAGTAGCATAAAAACATTGAACAAAAACATGCTTTCAATGCTATAAAAAGCATTGAAAAACAATTCAGCTTTATTTTGTAAAGCTATTTATATTCCAGGGGCTTCCTATGTGACTAGTGGTAAAGAACCTACCTGCCAGTGCAGGAGATGAAAGAGATGTAAGTTTGATCCCTGGGTTGGGAAGATCTCCTGGAGGAGGGCATGGCAACCCACTCCAGTATTCATGCCTAGAGAATCCCATGGACAGAGGAGCCTGGCAGGCTATGGTCTGTGGGATCACAAAGAGTTGGACAAAACTGAAGCGACTTAGCACATACACACATTCATATTCCGTGACCCAGAAATTATAGGCATACATCTTAGAAAAGGTTTTCTCAGGTTTCTGAAAATGAAAACACAACAGCTCAAAACCTATGGGACACTGTGAAAGCAATGCTAAGGGGAAAGTTCATAGCAATACAAGCTCACCTCAGGAAACAAGAGAAAAATCAAATAAATGACCTTACTATACACCTAAAGCAACTAGAAAGGGAAGAGATGCAGAAGCCCAGGTCTAGTAGAAGGAAAGAAATCTTAAAGATCAGGGCAGAAATTAATGCAAAGGAATCAAAAGTGACCATAGCAAAAATCAACCAAGCCAAAAACTGGTTCTTTGAGAAGATAAATAAAATTGACAAACCGTTAGCCAGACTCATCAAGAAACAAAGGGAGAAGAACCAAATCAACAGAATTAGAAATGAAAACGGAGAGATCACAACAGAAAACACAGAAATACAAAGGATCATAAGAGACTATTATCAGCAACTATATGCAAATAAACTGGACAATTTGGATGAAATGGACAAATTCCTAGAAAAGTACAACTTCCCAAGACTAAACCAGGAAGAGATAGATAATATTAATAGACCCATCACAAGCATGGAAATTGAAACCGTAATCAGAAATCTTCCAAAAAACAAAAGCCCAGGACCAGATGGCTTCACAGCTGAATTCTACCAAAAATTTAGAGAAGAGCTAACACCTATTCTACTCAAACTCTTCCAGAAAATTGCAGACGAAGGTAAACTTCCAAGCTCATTCTATGAGGCCTCCATCACCCTAATTCCAAAACCTGGCAAAGATGCCACAAAAAAAGAAAACTACAGGCCAGTATCACTGATGAACTTAGACGCAAAAATCCTCAACAAAATTCTAGCAAATAGAATCCAACAACACATCAAAAAGATCATACATCATGATCAAGTAGGCTTTACCCCAGGGATGCAAGGATTCTTCAATATTCGTAAATCGATCAATGTAATACACCACATTAACAAATTAAAAAATAAAAATCAGTGCTCAGTCTTGATAAAATACAGATTTGCAGTTAGCCGAAAAAAGATTTAAGTTTTTAAAATCCATAATTAGAAATACTGTAGAAGAGGTTGTCTTTTCTCCATTGTATATTCTTGTCATTGTTTACAATAGCCAGGACATGGAAGCAACCTAGATGCCCATCAACTGACAAATGGATAAGAAAGCTGTGGTACATATACACAATGGAATATTACTCAGCATTAAAAAAAAATTCATTTGAAGCAATTCTACTCAGATGGACGAAACTGGAGCCCATTATCCAGAGTGAAGTAAGCCAGAAGCAAAAACAACAATATAGTATATTAACGCATATATATGGAATTTAGAAAGACGGTAACGGGAACCCAACATACGAGACAGCAAAAGGAACGCAGATGTATAGAATAGACTTGTGGACTTTGTGGATGAGTGTAAGGGTGGGATGATATTGGAGAAGGGCATTGAAGCATGTTAATTTTCATATGTCTAGTCAATCGCCAGCCCAGGACTGATGCTCGGGGCTGGTGCAGCGAGATTTCCCGGGGGGGGGGGAGGGAAGAGGGAGGGGGGTTCCGGGGGGGAAGCATATGTAAACCCATGGTGATATCATGACAATGTATGGCAAAAACAATTAAAAAAAAATAATAAATAAAAAAATTAAAAAAAAAAAAGAAATACTGTAGAGAAACTGAAAAACATAATTTATTCATCCATTGAACAAATATTTATTGAGCAGAGTGCTTACTGTATGCCAGCTAATTTTATAGCATTAGGAATACAACAATGAAAAAAGAGAGGAAAGACAAAACAAACCCCTGGCTGCATGGAACTTATATTCTAGTGTACATGTTGTGAGAGAAGGAGTATTAGGCACTAAACAAATAAATATATATAGTTTGTCTGATAGTATGTCTAGATGCTTTGCAAAATATTTGACAGAGAAGGGAGACAGGGAGTTCTGCAGATGTAGTAGTTGTAATTAGGGCAGATCTCCTTGAGAAACTGAAAACTGACTAAGAACCTGGAAGAGGTGAGGGAATGCGCCATGTGATTATCTGAGGGGCAAATTGATGTACAAAGGCCCTAAGGAGAAATTATGCTTTGTGTGATAGATGAATGGCAAGGAAATTAGTGTGGCTAGATCTGAATGATTAAGAGGAAGAGAAATAAGAGATAAAATCAGAGAGGTAGAAGGGCCTCGATCATGTAAGAGCCTTGTAGACCATTGAAATGATTTTGGTGTTTATTCCGAGTCAAATGAAAAGCCACTGGAGGCTGTTAAGCAGATGAGTGATATTATGTGGTTCACAGAAAACAGCATCATTCTGGTTACTGTGTTGAAAATACACTAATTGGACAAAGGCCAAGTATAAAATCAAGGAGAACAAGTAGGAAGCTACTGTAATATGCCAAGAGAAAGATGGTGGTAACTGAAAGCTGGGAGAGTGGCAAGACAGGGATTTGTTTGGTAATATTTTGAATGTAGAGCTGGTGGAATTTTTAAAGAACTGAATGTGAGGTCTAAAGAAAATGGTTTCCTTTTGTCCTAAGACAGTGGAAAATAGTGTTGCCTTTTACTGAGACAGGGAAGACTGACTGCTGAAGGAACGCATTTGGGAAAAAGAAAGACAATCTCATGGTCAGATTTGGGGATGTTATGTTTAAGATGTTTTAAGAGGAGGTGTTTGTTATATGGGGCTTCCCTGATAGCTCAGTTGGTAAAGAATCTGCCTGCAGTGCAGGAGACCCGGGTTCAGATAATTGATTATGCCAGTCTGGAGTGAGAGAGAGGTCTGGGTTGAAGGTATAATTTTGGAAGTCATTATCCTGTAAGTGGTATATATAGTTGTAAGACTGGGTATGTTTTTTGAGGGCAAACTCCAGGAGATGGTGAGGGACAGAGTGGCCTGGCATGCTGCAGTGCATAGGATTGTGAAGAGTTGACACAACTGAGTAACTGAACAACAATAACAAGACTGGCTGAGATATCTAAGAGAAGGAGTGACAAGAGAAGACATCTAAGGTCTGAACATTCCAATGCTTAAAGCAAATATCTTACAGGCAAATAAAGAGAAAAGACAAATGGCCTACAAATGACCAGTATACTTACAGATGACTTTTCAAGAGCAACAGGGGAAGCCAGAAGAAATGGAGTAATATTTCTAAAATACTATAAGAAAGCAAAATTATATTTTTATAATAAAAGTGAAATAGAGACATTTTCAAGAAAAAGAGTTTACCATCAATAGGCAACTCTGTATCAATGTCTAAAGGATGCATTTCAGGAAGTAAGGAAGAGCATCTGAAATGAAAGAATAGACTGACTGGGGAATAAAGGAAAGTCCTCAGGTTGCCCGGCAGATATCTTAACAGTGATACTTCAGACTGTCAACTCATTTGGATGAAATTGGAAATCTTTTATCAAATACCAGAATTGTTCATTTCCAGAGACTAAGCTATTGAGAATGTAGATTTCTAATTGATTTTGAATTTACTGTTTGTCTTTAGCATGATAAGCAAAATGTTTATGCTGCCTCTAAATGTTATTATTCATTACCTTTATTGAATAAGTAAATAATAGTGTGCACATTTTTTTAAAAACAAGTTGTTGCTGTTTTATTGTTGTTGTTGGGTTGCTTAGTCATGTCTGACTCTTTCCAATCCCATGGACTATAGCCCACCAGGCTCCTCTGTCCATGGGATTCTCCAAGCAAGAATACTGAAGTGAAAACTGAGCCTCCAGATGTTCAAGTTGGATTTAGAAAAGGCAGAGGAACCAGAGATCAAAATGCCAGCATCCGTTGGATCATAAAAAAAGCAAGAGAATGGCTGCAATCCAAAAATCTACAAGTAATAAATGCTGGAGAGGATGTGGAGAAAAAGGAACTCTCTTACACTGCTGGTGGGAATGCAAACTAGTACAGCCACTATGGAAAACAGTGTGGAGGTTCCTTAAAAAACTGCAAATAGACCTGTCATATGACCCAGCAATCCCACTGCTGGGCATATACACCGAGGAAACCAGAATTGAAAGAGCCACATGTACCCCAATGTTCATCGCTGCATTGTTTACAATAGCCAGGACATGGAAGCAACCTAGATGCCCATCAACTGATGAATGGATAAGAAAGCTGTGGTACATATACACAATGGAATATTACTCAGCATTAAAAAAAAATTCATTTGAATCAGTTCTACTCAGGTGGATGGAACTGGAGCCCATTATCCAGAGTGAAGTAAGCCAGAAGGAAAAGCAACAATACAGTATACTAATGCATATATATGGGATTTAGAAAGACGGTAAGGAGAACCCAGCATGCGAGACAGCAAAAGGAACGCAGATATATAGAACAGACTCGTGGACTCTGTAGATGAGGGCAAGGGTGGGATGATATGGGAGAATGGCATTGAAACATGTTAATTATCATGTATGTAATCAATCGCCAGCCCAGGATTGATGCTCAGGGCTGGTGCATCGAGATTTCCCGGGGGGAGGGAGGAGGGAGGGAGGAGGGAGGGGGGTTCTGGAGGGGGAGCATATGTAAACCCATGGCGATATCATGTCATTGTATGGCAAAACTAATAAAAAATTAATTAATTAATTAATTTTAAAAAAGCAAGAGAATTCCAAAAGAATATTTACTTCTCCTTTACTGATTATACCAAAGCCTTTGACAGTGTAGATAAACCACAAACTGGAAAATTCTTCAAGAGATGGGAATATCAGACTACCTTACCTGCCTCCTGAGAAATCTGTATGCAGGTCAAGAAGTAACAGTTAGAACCAGACATGGAACAACAGATTGGTTCCAAATTGGGAAAGAAGTTCATCAAGGCTGTATATTGTCACCCTGCTTATTTAACTTATATGCAGAGTACACCATTCAAAATGCCGGGCTGGATGAAGCACAAGCTGGAATCAGGATTGCTGGGAGAAATATAAATAACCTCAGTTATGCAGATAATACCCCACCCTTATGGCAGAAGGTAAAAGAGGAACTAAAGAGCTTCTTGATGAAAGTGAAAGAGGAGAATGGAAAAAGCGGGCTTAAAACTCAACATTCAGAAAACTAATACCATGGCATCCAGTCCCATCAGTTTACAGCAAATACATGGGGAAACAGACTTTATTTTCTTGGGCTCCAAAATCATTGCAGATGGTGACTGCAGTCATGAAATTAAAAGACACTTGCACCTTGGAAGAAAAGCTATGACTGACCTAGACAATATATCAAAAAGCAGAGACATTACTTTGTCAACAAAGGTTTATCTAGTGAAAGCTCTTGTTTTTCCAGTAATCATATATGGATATGAGAGTTGGACTGTAAAGAAAGCTGAGCACTGAAGAATTGATGCTTTTGAACTGTGGTGTTGGAGATGACTCTTGAGAGTCCCTTGAACTGCAAAGAGGTCAAACCAGTCAATCCTAAAGGAAGTCAGTCCTGAATATTCATTGGAAGGACTGATGCTGAAGCTGAAACTCCAGTACTTTGGCCACCTGATGCGAAAAACTGACTCATTGGAAAAGATCCTGATGCTGGAAAGATTGAAGTCAGGAGGAGAAGGGGACGACAGAGGATGAGATGGTTGGATGGCATCACCGATTCAATGGGCGTGAGTTTGAGCAAGCTCCAGGAATTGGTGATGGATAGGGAAGCCTGGTGTGCTGCAGTCCATGAGGTCACAAAGAGTCAGACACAACTGAGCGACTGTTCTTAGAACTTAGACACCAGGGGATCTTCCTCACGCAGGGGTAGAAACTGTATTTTCTGCAAGTCTCCGATTCTTTATCACTAGGCCACTGGGAATTCCCAAGAAGTTGCCTGGAAGTTTAAAAATAGTATATTTAAGTTAAAGTGTTAATTCACTTGAGCTCTCTCTTCTAATCAAGTTACCTTCTGGGAAAGTATTCCATTTAATAAACTGTGTACCTGTTTCTAAGGGGGAATTTGGAAAAGTCCCGCAAGGCATTAACGATGAAAATGTAGGTAATGATCAGTACATAAAAATGGCATGTTAAGATTTTGGAAAAAATTGCTGATGAATTAATAAATTGTATTAATTCTTCTTTTGAAAGAAAAATATTACAAGCAAAATTCTTTGCATTAACTAGATGAAAGGAGGAAATCCATTTAAATTAATATTGAATAAGTATTTGTTAATATTTAACATTCATTCGCTGTTGCTAAGTAAAAAGTTCATAGCACACAGAAGAAAATTTTTGAATAGTATACCAAAACCTTACAGTTAGCATTATGCTTCATGATGCCACATTTGAAGAGTATCTACTATAGTTAGAAACAATATCAAGATGCCTCGTATCACAGTTACTGCTTAATACTGTACTGGGGGCCTGTTCAGTGTAATACCAAAACAAAAATATACAAGATATGTAGCTGTCATCAAGAAAGACACAAGAGATTATTATTTATGTAACATGTCTGATAGAGTATGTAAAAACTCTAAGAAACCAATACAAAAATTATTAGAATGAATTGGAGAGATTTAAAAGGTGATATAGATCAACATATAAAAATCACCAGCTCTTGAAAATGGCGGCAGTGAGAGGTGGGTATGGACAAGAGGCCGGGGACGTTGCAGTGTGGCCCTGTGGCCCTGGCCCCCTTTCCCAGGGAGGATGCTCAGGGTCGGAGGGGTGGCAGTGTGCGTGTGCTGCCATTGTGTGTCCGCACCTGAGTCCTGGGCCATCCCTGATGCCCAGGGTTTGATGGAGGACACAGCCATTCACAGCCCCTTGGGCTCTAAAAAGAAAAAAAAAGTGCCAGCAATGAGCAATTAAAAACATATTGGAAAAAATATTTGGCATTGCAGGAAAATATGAAATATTTAGGAACAAGCCCAATAAGGAATATTCAAGATATTTATGGGAAAACTAATGAAAATTTACTGAAGCCTATAAAAGAGTACCAGATATATTGAAAATAAATAGCTGTACACAGTATTTGAGCATGGAAAAATTCAGTACAGTTGATCCTTGAACAATATGGATTTGAATTGTGTGGGTCGACTTATATGTGGATTTTTTTCAATAAATGCATACTATGGGACTGCACTATCCATGGTTGGTTGAATTTGTGAATGCAGAATCATGGACATGCAGGTCTGACCATAAAGTTATATACAGATGTTTTTTGGTGCATACAGTACTATATGGTCTGTGTTTTTTGGTTGCAGCTGAGGATAAAGAACCATGAATTTAGAGGACCAACTATGGAACTTGATCATGTGCAGATTTTGGTATCTGTAGCAGGTTCTGGATCCAGTCCCCAGTAGATACCATGGGACAACAGTACCTATTTTCCCACTGTATGGAGGTCTAAGCCCCTAACTGCTTAGTTGTTCAAGGATCAACTGTACTTTAAAAATGTCACTTATATCCAAATTACATTATGAATTCAATACAATCCCAACCAAAATCCTAAAAGAAATTTCATAAGCTAATTCTAAAATTAATATGGGAAAATAAATGCACACGAATAGCCAAGGAAATTAAAATACAAAATGAACAAAAAAGATCATATGCACCAGGAAACAAAATATTTAGCAAATACATGGTAGTAAAAATAATATGGTATTCAACTAAGGGAAAGATAATGAATAGGAATGGGATTAAGAGTCCAGGAATGAGGCATGCAGGAATGAGGCATGCATATGTATGAGACAGTTAGTTATCCATTATAGAAAATACAATAAAATTTTATCAACCCCTAATGTAATCATGAAAATAAATTCAGGTGGATTAAATGAATAACTCTAAAATCTTTAAAGTATTAGAATATAGGAGGATATGTTTATGACTTTGTAGTGAAGTGATCTTAAAGTAAATACAATAATTCCATGATGAATAAAATATTATTTTTCAACATATTACCAAACTCCTGAATAGCACAAAAGACTACATGCACAGAAAAAAAAAAAAACACACAGTGATAAGTAGGAAAAAGTATTGGCAACCTATCAAAGACTAATGAACAATATTCAGAATTTATAAAGAACCAGTGATGATACATACGGGAAAAACAATCCAACTGAAAAATAGGCAGAGGGTATGAGAATGAGTCACAGATAAAGAGGTACAAGTGGATCATAAACACACAAGATGACTCTACTTCTGGTAATCAAGGAAATGTAACCAGCAATGGTGACATTTATTTATGGCATTGAAACTTTTTTGAGAAATTATCTTTTCTCCTACAATGTGATTTCAGTTAAAAACAATGGAATAAGTCTGTGCATATTAATACAAAAGCTTTCCAGGAAAATTCTTATTTTACAAAGTTTCATTATGCTGCATTATGTATATGCATATTATTTTACATTTATGTAAAACTTGCTTTTGTATGCATATATGGATGTATAGAGATACACTTAGTTGGATCCTCTGCAAGCAGAGCCTGAGATAGTGATTGTCCTTCAAGCAGTTTATCAAGAAAGTGTTCCCAGGATAGGGGATGTGAGAAAAGCAGAGTAGGACAGGGGAAGGAAAGCAAAGCAGGAGTGGTCTTGGGTGGAGACCTGCTCAGTCGGCAGTGGTGCTCTAGAGCACAGATTGCTCCAAGATGGTTTCCACCTTGAGGCGATTTTATATCCTTCTGTGTCAGTTCACTGTTGACTTAATGTGGCCTACTCTCATACTCCAGGGGTATGGGGAGTAGTCACAACTCTCTGTTGGCCAAGAGCAATTCTCCAGAGAAAAAAGTTCAAAGTTACTGTCAGCCACCTCTGAGCAGAAAAGGAAACCTGGGCAGGGCATCTATGACACACAGGCACACACAGGGGCAAACACACAGACAAAAGTAGGTGAGCTTTAGTTTTATATTTGCTTTTTTAATAATCACAATACATTTTATTTCTTATGTAATTAGAAAATAAGCTTTTTTAAAAAGATGTGTTTTACTTTCTCACATAGGCAATGACTCCATTGTCCCAACCCATCCAGTCTTTCTTGGCTTTCTTATACTTATCTCAAATAAAATGTATTAAAGGAACCACATATAATTGTTTTATATGCTGGGAAAAGATAAAAGTAGTCAAATTAGGTGTTTTTTTTTTTTGTCAGAAGACTCCTTTCATAGCAGTATTTATTCATGTAGCTCCCCCAGCAAGCTATGATTATGTTTTAGGCCAGTCAGTTTAAAACAGACGCCCTGGGCTACACTGCACGCAAGGCCTGGTCACACCTGTAGCAGCTGGTGCAGTAGGTTATAAATATCTTTTATGGCAACACAGAGTAGTGGTAGTTCGATATACGTGACAAACAGTACTAGAGCTCGGTATTTTATGCATTTTTAGCATTTAAAAATATTTTTACTTTAGTGTGGGAAGGTTAGGATGGGCAAAACAGTAATAAAAATAGCTGTTGCTATGACATTAGGAAAGAAAAAAAAAGATTGGAGCAGTATTCCTAAAACAATATAAGCCTCTTAAAGTGCTTAGCAGAAATAGTGTAGTGTTAAAACAGGACAATGATACTAAGGAGAAAATAAAAGAATGTATCAGGAGTAAACTGATAATGCATAATTGGATTTTTATGAATTTTATGCCAGTTGTTAAATAAAAAAGTTCATGAAAAAAAAAAAAGATTCCAGTGAGCTTTTTTCAATCTTGGATTTCTTAGGTCAAGACAATTACAGAATAGTTCTTTGAAGCAGATATCATTTCAATTTCCTGTTTAATAATAATATGATCATTCATAGTCCAATTTGTGAAATATGAGAGACATGTATTAACTAAAACAGAAATCCACTGAATATATAGTGTTCTTTCTTCCAGTACTCAGTGACTTTGATTAGAGTTTCTTATGCTGAATGTCTTGGTGCAAATATTAATAGAAAATCACCATTTATTAATCAATATCCCTTTCTGTTAGAAAGGGGAGGAAATCTGATACTGTTCCCAGTGAATTTAAGGTTCTTGCCTCCTCGAGAAAAGAATTCAAAAGTGAGGCAGGGAGGTTAGGAAAGTAAACTGAGGATTTATTTAACAAGAATACACTCTCAGAGGGAGACAGGTGAGGGAACCTGGTGTCCTGGGTTTCTTTGGAAAGCCAGTTATGAGGGGAATAAAAATGAAGAAGCCAAATAGTCATTGCCAAAGGAGGAGTTTGAATTTTATTCTAGTTTCATCTTCCAAAGGGAAGAAGGGATTTTTGTCCACATTTACTTTAGATAAGTGTCACGGTGTTGGTGCATAATGGGTATTTCTTATCTGCAAGGCTTATTGTATTTTAATGAGGGCGTAATGAGCAACAGGTTACATTTGGACGCAGGAGATTCCTGCCTTTCCTGGCCTTTCTCTCCCCCTCCCCCACACATGTCACCCAGATGTGTGGTTTCCTATCAGTCTAGTGGTTCCTGCTTTTCTTTGTCTGCTCATGGACTCCTGATGTTTACAAGATGCATAATTTCCTGCCACCTGTCCTCTGCCCCACATTTCTCTGCTTATATGTAACTACCTGCCTGCTGTAATAATACTCATTTTTATCTTTTTTATTAAGGCATCGGGGCTTCCCCGGGCTTCTTAGCTGTCAAGAATCCATCTGCAATGTAGGAGAGGAGTTTGGTCTCTGGGGTAGAGAAGATCCCCTGGAGGAGGAACTGGCAATCCACTCCAATATTCTTGCCTGAAAAATCCCATGGACAGAGGAGCGTGGTGGGCTACAGTCCACACGGTCGCAGAGTCGGACACCACTGAGTGACTGGGCATGCATAGTTAATTTACAATGTTGTGTTTGAGTGTACAGCAAAGTGATTCAATTATATGTGTGTGTGCACTGTGCTTAGTCACTTGGTCGTCTCCGACTCTTTGCAATCCCATGGTTTGTAGCCCACCAGGCTCCTCTGTCCATGAGGATTCTCCAGGCAAGAATACTAGCATGGGTTCCCATGCCCTTCTCCAGGGAATCTTTGCAACCCAGGAATCAAATCTGGATCTCCTGCTTTGCAGGTGGATTCTTACCATCTGAGATGTATATGTGTGTGTGTGTGTGTATTCTTTTACATATTCTTTTCCATTTTAGGTTATTACATGACATTGAATATAGTTCCTTGTGATATACAGTAGGCCCCTGTTGTTTACCTGTTTTATATATACTAGTGTGTATATAGTAATCTCAAACTTCTATTTTATCTCCCCTGCCTGCCTCCCTGACACTTTCCCTTTTGATAACGATAAGTTTATTTTCTGTGTCTGTGAGTCTCTTCTGTTTTGGAAATATATTTTGTTTATCATTTTTTTAGATTCCACAAATAAATGATATCATATGATATCATTTTCTGTCTGATTTATTTCACTTAAAATGATTATCTCTAGGGTCATCCATGTTGCTTCAAATGGCATTATTTCATTATTTTCTGTGACAAATATTTCATTGTGTATATGTACCACATCTTCTTTATACATTCATCTGTTGATGGACATTTAGGTTGCTTCCATTTCTTGGCTATTGTAAATAGTGTTGCTGTGAATATTGGGGTGTATATATTTTTTTGAATTAGAGTTTTCTCCAGTTATGTATCCAGGTGTATGATTTCACAATCTTATGGTAACTGTTTTTATTTTGTAAAGAACCTCCATATTCTTATTCATAGTAAGTGCATCAATTTACATTCCCACCAACACAAAGCGAAGGCGGGTTCCCCTTTCTCCACACTTTCTCCGGCACGTATTATTTGTAGACTTTTTGATGATGGCCATTCTGACTCATGTGAGGTGATACATCATTGTAGTTTAGATGTGCATTTCTCAGGAGACATGGGTTTGATCCCTGGGTTGGGAAGATTCACTGATGCAGGAAATGGCAATCCACTTCAGGATTCTTGCCTGGGAAATCCCATAGACAGAGGAACCTGGAAGGCTACAGTTCTTGAAGTTGCAAAAGAATCAGACATGACTAAGTGACAGAAGAACAATAACAGGGATAATTAGAGATATTGAGCACCTTTTCATGAGCCTGTTTGCCATCTGTATGTCTTCGTTAGAGAAATGACAATTGAGGTGTTCTGCCCATTTTTTTGATTGAGTTTTTTTAAATATATATTAAGCTATATGAGTCCTTTGTATGTGTTCTTTGCTGACAAAGGTCCATGTAGTCAAAACTGTGGTTTTTCCAGTAGTCATATGTTGGAAATGTTCTCAAAATGGTGTCGGCAGAATAGAACAGACAATCAAAAATGGCTCAGGCAAGGCAGTTTTTACTTCTGCAGAAGGATGTGCTGCAGATAAAAGATCTACACCGAGTGGGCAGCTCACTCGGGTTTTATTCCTAAGATCCAGGTTCCCTCCCCTGGCTCCTCATAGGCCAAGAAGCACAGAGTTCCAATCTTCCCAGATACTGTCTAGGATTCGTATTAGTCAGTGGGGTCATGAGTAATACTTGCAAGCCCTGAGTGAAGGACTGTATTCTATACCCTTGTAGTTCTCTCTCTGCACATGCCCTGGGTAAAAAGCCCATGAAATTGTCCTGCCAAATAGTTTTTATGAGGAAGGGGAACCAGGAAGGGGAGAGAACTAGGGACTGGCAATGAGCTATTTTTTAGAAATCTTATTCACAATCTGGGTACACACACACAAATATATATCTTCCTATTCAGCTAAAAAAATGAATAGGGATCATTTCTCTATTCCTCATATCTTCCCCTTTGATAGAAAACACTATATTTTCCTACATCATGTATGAGTATGAGAGTTGACCATAAAGAAGTTTGAGCACCAAAAAATTGATATGTGGTACTGGGGAAAACTCTCAAGAGTCCCTTGGATGGCAAACCTCTTGAGAGTCCCTTGGATGGTCAATCCTAATAGAAACCAACCCTGAATATTCATTGGAAGGACTGATGCTGAAGCTGAAGCTGCAGTACTCTGGCCACCTGATATGAAGAGGTGATTCATTGGAAAAGACGCTGATGCTGGGAAAGATTGAAGGCAAAAGGAGAAGAGGACCGCAGAGGGTGAGATAGTTAGATAGCGTCACCAACTCAGTGAACATGAATTTGAGCAAACTCTGGGAGATAGTGACCGATTGGGAAGCCTGGCATGCTGTAGGTCATGGGTCCCAAAGAGAGGACTCAGCGACTGAACAACAACTGTCACATCATTTGCAAATATTTTCTCCCAGTCTTTTGGTTGCCTTTTCATTTTGTTTATGGTCTCCTTTTCTTTGTGAAAACTTTTAAGTTTGATTAGGTCCCATTTGTTTATGTGCATTTTAATTTCCACTGCTCTAGGAGATGGATCCAAAAAAATACTGTTGCCTTTTATGCCAAAGAGTGTTCTGCATATGTTTTCCTCTAGGGATTTTATGGTATCCGGTCTTAACATTTAGATCTTTAATCCATTTTTAGTATATTTTTGTATATGGTGTTAGAGAATGTCCTAATTTAATTCTTTTACATGTAGCTGTCCAGTTTCTCCAGCACCACTGATTGAAGAAACTGTCTTTTCTCCATTATATGTTCTGGCCATCTGTGTCATAGATAAATGACCATTGGTATATGGGTTTATTTCTAGACTTCCTATCCTGTTTCATTTATTTATATGTCTGTATGTCTGTTTTTGTGCCAGTACCATACCATTTGGATAACTTTAGCTTTGTAGTATTGTCTGAAATCATAGCATGTGATTCCTTCAGCTCTGTTATTCTTTCTCAAGATTGTTTTGGCTATTTTGGGATTTTTGTGTTTCCATACAAATTACAAACCTTTTTGTTCTAGTTCTTTGAAAAATGCCATTGATAATTTGATAGGATTGTGCTGAATCTGTAGCTTGCCTTGGGTAGTGTGGTCATTTTAACAATATAGATTCTTCTCGTCCAGTACCATGGTATATCTTTCTGTTTGTGTTGTCTTCAGTTTCTTTCATCACTATCTTATAGTTTTTGCAAGTCTTTGCCTCCTTAGATAGATTTATTCCTAAGTATTTTCTTCTTTATGATGATGCAGCAAATGGGATTGTTTACTTAATTTTGCTTTCTGCTATTCTGTTGTTAGCATATAGAAATGCAAAATTTCTGTATATTAACTTTGTATCTTCCAACTTTAATGAATTCATTGATGAGGTGTAGTGGTTTTCTGGTGGCATCTTTAGTGACAGTTTGCTTCTTTTCCAATTTAAATTCCATTAATTTTTTTCTTCTCTGATTACTGTGGCTAGGACTTCTAAAACTGTGTTGAATAACCGTGGCAAGAGTGAGCATTCTTGTTGTGTTCCTGGTCTTAGAGGAAATGCTTTCAATTTTTCACCACTGAGAATGGTGTTAGCTGTGGGTTTGTCATATACAGAATATATATATGGCCTTTATTATGTTGAGATCGGTTCCTTCCATGCCTACTTTCTGAAGAGTTTTTTTCCCCCCATAAATTGATGTTGAATTTTATCAAAAGCTTTTACTGTATATATTGAGATGATCATGTGGTTCTTATACTTCAATTTGTTAATGTGGTATATCACATTGATTGATTTGTGGATATTGAAAAATCCTTGTGTCCTTGGGTTAAATTCTGCTTGATCACATTATATGATTGCTTTAATGCATTGTTGGAATTGGTTTGCTAGTATTTTGTTGAGGAGTTTTGTATTTGTGTTCATCAGTGATATTGGCCTGGAATTTTCTTTTTTTGATAACTTTGTCTAGTTTTCATATCAGAGTGATTGTGGCCTCATAGAATGAGTTTGGGAGTGTTCCTTCCTCTGAATATTTTGAGAATAGTTTCAGAAGGATAGATGTTAGCTATTCTCTGAATATTTTGTAAAATTCACCTGTAAAGCCATCTGGTCTTGAAATTTTGTTTGTTGGGAGCTTTTAAATTAGTGATTCAATTTCAGTACTGGTAACTGTTCTATTCGTATTTTCTGTTTCTTCTTGCTTCAACCCTGGGATATTGTACCTTTTGAATAATTTGGACAAATCTTTTTTTCTAGGTTGTCCATCTTACTGGCATATAGTTGCTTGTACTGGTGTCTTATGACCCTGCAGTGCTGGTTGTAACTTCTTCATTTCTGATTTTACTGATTTGGGCTCTCTCCCTTTTTTCCCTCAATGAGCCTGGCTAAAGGTTGATAAGTTTTGCTTATTTTTTCAAAGAAGCAGCTTTTAGTTTCATCAATCTTTTCTGTAATTTTTTTAGTTTCTATTTCC
The DNA here is from genome assembly GCA_007570785.1 of Antilocapra americana. Taxonomy (NCBI): domain Eukaryota; kingdom Metazoa; phylum Chordata; class Mammalia; order Artiodactyla; family Antilocapridae; genus Antilocapra; species Antilocapra americana. The sequence continues at coordinate 10,030,149 of ML663563.1, read as the reverse complement.
TTTACTTATGCTTAACCTTTACGATTTCTTTCCTTCTGCTATCTTTGGGTTTTGTTCTTTTCTCTAGTTATTTGAGGTTTGTCTTGTTTCCTTAGGGAAGCTTTTATCACTGTCAACTTCACTCAGAACTACTTTTGCTGCATCCCATTGGTTTTGAATCATTGTGTTTTCATTTTCATTTATTACTATGTATTTTTTTATTTGCTTTTGATTTCTTCAGTGATCCATTTGTTGTTTAGTAGCATGTTGTTTGGGCTTCCCAGGTGGCCCAGATGGTAAAAGAATTTGCCCACAATGTGGGAGACCTGTGTTCAATACCTGGGTTGGGAAGATCCCCTGCAGGAGGGCATGGCAACTCACTCTACTATACTTGCCTGGAGAATCCCCATGAACGGAGGAGCTTGGTGGGCTACAGTCCATTGAGTTACAAAGAGTCAGACACAGCTGAGAGACCAAGCACAGCACAGCATACAGCATGTTGTTTAGCTTGTGTGTGGTTGTTTTTTGCAGTTTTTTTCTTGTAGTTGACATCTAGTGGTATTGATATTTTGTGACATCATAGTTGGAAAAGATGTTTGATATGATTGCAGTTTTATAAATTTTCTGTGGTTTGTTATGTGGCCCAGCATAACATATGTGATCTGTCCTGGAGAATGTTCCGTGTATATTTGGCAAGTATGGGTATTTTGCTGCTTTCAGATAGAATGCTCTATAAATATCAATTAAGTCCATCACATCTAATGTCATTTAAGGCCTATATTTCCTTATTGATTTTCTGGGTGGTCTGTCCATTGATGTAAGTAGGATGTTAATGTCTGCCATTGTTATTGTGTTACTGTTGATTTCTCGTTTTATGTTTGTTAACATTTACCTCATATATTGAAGTGCTGCTATGTTGGGTGCATATGTATTTACAGTTGTTATATCATCTTTTTGGATTGATCCTTTGATCAATATGCATTGTCCTTCTTTGTCTCTTATAACAGTCTTATTTTTAATTTAAAAATAAAAAAGTTTTAAATTAAAAATGTTAAATTTTTGTAAAATTAAACTTAATTAAAATTTTTAATTTAGAAACTTAATTAAAATTTATATATTTATTTTTGTGACATATGGCTTGTGGATCTTAGTTCCCCAATCAGAGATCAAATTCATGATCCCTACAATGGAAATGCTGACTACTAGCCACTAGGCTGCCAGGGAATCCCCAAGAGTCTTTATTTTATAACTTAATTAGAGAATAATTACTTTACAATATTGTGATGGTTTTTACCGTACACCTACATGAATCCACTTAGGTATACAAATGTTGCCTCCTTCTTGAACCCCCCTCCCCCCACCTCCCTAGGTTGTCACAAGGCACCACCAGCTTTGGGTTCCCTGCATCATACATGAAACTAGATACCTGTTTTACATATGGTAATATATTTTTATTGCCATTCTCTCAAATCATCCCACCTTCCCCTTCATCCACTGTGTCCAAAAGTTTGTTTTTTATGTCTGTGTTTCCTTTGCTGTCCTGCAACTAGGATAGGCACAGTAAAGGACAGACATGATAAAGACCTAACAGAAGCAGAAGAGATTAAGAAGAGGTGGCAGGAATACATGGAACTGTTAAAAAAAAAAAAAAAAAACCCTAATGACCTGGATAACCGTGATTATGTGATCACTCACCTAATGCCAGACATCCTGGAGTGTGAATGCAAGTGGGCCTTAAAGAAGCATTACTGCAAACATGCTAGTGGAGGTGATAAAATTCTAGCTGAGTTATTTAAAATCCTAAATGATGATCCTGTTCAAGTGCTGCACTCAATATGCCAGCAAATTTGGAAAACTCAGCAGTGGCCACAGGACTAGCAAAGGTCAGTTTTCATTCCAACCTCAAAGAGGAGCAATGCCAAAGAATGTTCAAAGCTACTGCCCAGTTACACTCATTTCACATGCTTGCAAGGTAATGCTCAAAATCCTTCAAGCTAGGCTTCAACAGTATGTGAACCAAGAACTAGATATACAAGCTGGATTTAGAAAAGGCAGAGGAACTAGAGATCAAAATGCCAGTATCCATTGGATCATAGAAAATGCAAAAGAATTCCAAAAAAACATCTGTTTCTGCTTCATTGACTATGGCTTTGTGTGGATCACAACAAACTGTGCTGTGTGTGGTGCTCAGTTGCTTCAGTCCTGTCCAACACTTTGTGATCCCATAGACGGTAGCCCACTAGGCCCCTCTGTCCATGGAATTCTTCAGGCAAGAATACTGGAGTGGGTTGCCATGCCTTTCTCTAGGGGACCTTCTGTGCAGGAATTGAACCTGCATCTCTTGCATTTCCTGCATTGGCAAGTAGGTTCCTTACCACTAGCACCACTGGAAAATCCTTAAAGAGTTGGGAATACCAGACCACCTTGCCTGCTTTCTGAGAAATCTATATGCAGGTCAAGAAGCAACAGTTAGAACTGGACATGGAACAACAGACTGGTTCCAAATTGGGAAAGGAGTACATCAAAGCTGTATATTGTCACTCTGCTTATGTAATTTCTATGCAGAGTATATCATATGAAATGCCAAGCTGGATGGCACAAGCTGGAATCAAGATTGCCAGGAGAAATATCAACAACTTCAGATATGCAGATGATAGCACTCTAATGGCCGAAAGGGAAGAGGAACTGAAAAATCTCTTGATGAAAGTGAAAGAGAAGAGTGAAAAAGCTGGCTTAAAACTCAACATTCAATAAACTAGGATCATGGCATCTGGTCCCATCACTTTATTGCAAATATATGGGGAAAAAAATGGAAACAATAGCAGACTTTGTTTTCTTGGGCTACAAAATCACTGCAGACGGTGACTGTAGCCATGAAATTAAAAGACACTTGCACCTTAGAAGAAAAGCTATGACCAACCTAGATAGCATATTAAAAAGCAGAGTCATCACTTTGCCAACAAAAGTCTGTATAGTTAAAGTTATAGTTTTTCCAGTAGTCATGTATGGATGTGAGAGTTGGCACTCATGCGAGAGCTGAGTGCCAAAGAATTGACGCTTTCAAATTGTGGTGTTGGAGAAGACACTTGAGAGTCCCTTGGACAACAAGGAGATTAACCCAGTCAATCCTACAGGAAATCAGCCTTAAATATTCATTGGAAGGACTGATGCTGTTGCTGCAGCTCCAGTACTTCGGCCACCTGATGCAAAGAGCCAACTCATTGGAAAAGACCCTGATGCTTGGAAAGATTAAAGGCAGGAGGAGAAGGGAGTGACAAAAGATGAGCTGGTTGGATGGCATCACTGAATCAATGGACATGAGTTTGAGCATACCTGGGAGACAGTGAATAACAGGGAAGCCTGGCATGCTGCAGTTCATGGGGTCACAAAGAGTCAGACATGACTGAGCGACTAAACTACAACAGGAAATGGTAGTTTTAATCCTAGTTTTTTTGTTTTTTGTAGGACTATCCATACTGTTTTCCGTAGTGACTGTATCAACTTGCACTCCCGCCAGCAGTGTAAAACGGTTCCCTTTTCTTCACACTCTCTCCAGCATTTATTGTTTGTAGACTTTTTGATATTGGCCATTCTGACCAGTGTGGGATGATTCCTCATTGTAGTTTTGCTTTGAATTTCTCTAGTAATGAGCAATGTTGAGCATCTTTTCATGTGTTTATTAGCCATATGTATGTCTTCTTTGGAGAAATGTCATTTTAGGTCTTCTGCCCACTCTTTGATTTGGTTGGTTGTTTTTCTGGTATTGAGCTGCATGAGCTGCTTGTATGTTTTGGAGATTAATTGTCAGTTGTTTTGTTTGCTATTATTTTCTCCTATTCTGAGGGTTGTCTTCACCTTGCTTGTAGTTGCCTTCATTGTGCAAAAGCTTTGAAGTTTAATTAGGCCCCATTTGTTTATTTTTGCTTTTATTTCCATTACTGTAGGAGGATCTTGCTGTGATTTATGTCAGAGCACGTTTTGTCTCTGTTTTACTCTTAAGAGTTTTATTGTTTCTGGTCTTGTGTTTAGGTCTTTAATCCATTTTGAGTTTATTTTTGTATAAGGTGTTAGGAAGTATTCTAATTTCATTCTTTTACTGGTAGTTGACCAGTTTTCCCAGCACCACTTGTTGAAGAGATGTGTTTTTTTCTATTATATATTTTTGCCTCCTTTGTCAAAGATAGGGTGTGCATAGGTGCATGGACTTATCTCCAGGCTTTCTGTCTTGTTCCATTGGTCTATATTTCTGTTATTTTGTGCCAGTGCCATCCAACAGTCTTTATTTTAAAGTCTATTTTGTCTGATATTGCAACTCCAGCTTTCTTTTGATGTCTATTTGCATGGAATACCTTTTCCTGTCCCCTCATTTTCAGTCTGTATGTGTCTCTAGATCTGAAGTGAATCTCTTATAAGAAGCAAATATATGGGTCTTTTGTTGGTGATACTAATTCTTTACCTTTTGATGTAAATGCTGTGAAAACCCACTTCTCTGCCCTCTTACTTGTTTAGCTTGCTCATCTGCTAATTACTAATGTAAACAGGAAGGGCCCCCAACCTCTAAGCAGGTCCCTCTTAGCTTCTCTATCTAACCTCAGCTCTTGGTTGTAGATACCATGTGTGGGTTTATGGGTCCCAGATGTTAGTTTCTCCCCAGCCTTTTTCAAGAAGTCTGTATTCAGCTGCCTGGTTGACCTTTCAACTTGTACATCTTCAGTTAGCATTGCTATCTAAAGAGAACTCTTTAGCATTGCTATCTAAAGAGAACTCTTGATTCCTCTTCTATCTTCACCTCCTGCATACCTGTTCCTCATCCATCTCAGTAGAAAACATCATCATTTTTTCATTTGCCTAAGCCAAAAATCTGAGTAATTCTTGATTTCTTTGTTTTCATCATTTCCCCCAGACTCAGTTCATCAGAAAATCCTCTTGAAGATGCCCCTAAAACATCTCAATCTGCTTTTTTTTTAGCTCTAATTACCCCCTCCTAATCTTTTCTCATGAGTTGTTATAATAACCTAATTATTCTGTATCATTTTTTGCTTTCTATTGTGTACAATAACTGGAACAGTCTTTTAAAAATGTAAATTGGATCATTTATGTTTTCTGGGTAAAACCTTGTGCTGCATTTGTCATAAAATCCACATACAAAACTGGGTCCAAAATCCCAAGAACTTTTCCCTGCTCTTTTCCCTTCATTTCATGTCATACTCCTCCTCTCTCACTGTACTTTAGCCATACAGGGCCTCTGCTGGTTCCATAGTACCTGCCAACCCAGTTCATCATTAAGTCCTTGGTCATTCAGGTCTCTGTTAGACAGCACCTTCGCAGAGAGGTTGCTGTCTCCCATTTCAGTGTAGCTGCTCAATTTCTCTCTATGATGTTACCCTAGTTTAATTTTCTCTGTCGTATTTTTTCAGTTCAGTTCTTTTTCTTGTTTTTTCTACCATCCCATCTCATTTAAATTTAAACCCGAGAAAATTAAAGATTTTGTGCAGCCCATCTCCTCACCATATATATAGAATGAATTCTGGCACATATGGTGAATGAATGGATGGATGGATGCATGTAAACTCGGCTACTTTGTAAAAGCCATTGTGGAAGATACATGACTAGTGTTACCAGGGTGGTCCCTGTCACAGATGGAGCTTCCAGTCTGTTTGGACACCCAGACAATAGAGGATTGCATGACTAAGCAGTGAGCTATGTGGTATTGACCATAAGTGATACAGGAGTTCAGAGAAGAGTGTGGGAAATGCAAGAGACCTAAGTTTGGGGCCTCTGTTCCAGTATTTGTGTATTGCTCCAGTATGCAAATCATTTAACTGAATGTATAGAATTTCCATTCTCATCAGTGTGGTTGCGAGCAGGAGTTGAATGATGCTAAAACTGTCCTGTGGTAGTTTATGCCCCAACAACCTGTCTGGACATTTTTCCAGTGACATTCAAGTATGATTTCAACAGAAATATTTTGAGTAAGTTTTAAACCTTATTCAAACTGGGTATATGCTTTAGCAAATGTCTACCCTTTTAGAATAACATGCTGTTTGGGGATGACCTTAAGGATTTTTTACATTAATTCTTACTCAATAAATTAAGGAGACATAGTGAAAACTTAATGATATCAGCATATAAAGAACATTGGATATATCTTTTTTTTCACTTAATTGGCTAATATTTTTCAGTCTTAATTGATTATACTACTTTGGCTTTTTGAAACATAGTTGGTTCTCTTTAGAATTTCCTATTACTCATGTATTTAACACCTGTTGGAATTAAAGCCTTATTGGTATTTTAAGCCAGTTTATTAAAACAGTCTTGTCATTTATTCATGTGGAACTTGTACTCACTTCCCAGGGAGTTCTTACTGTTTTTACAATAGATACAAGAGTCAACAAATAAATACTCCTATTGTCTTAATCTTATGGTTTTCTGTTAAGGAAATAAACAAGGTTTAAAGAATCTGCCTGGAAGAAACGAGTGAGCAATAAATACACTGGAAGGAGAAGCTTAGTGTTTCTTTATCTTGTCTTTTGTTCCGGAGTAATCCTAACATTGTGAAGTCTTCAAAAATTTACTGCCTTTGCTTTTCAAATAAATGACTTGGGTGTGAAAAGCAGCACATCCGCCCTGTGGTTGAGCATTTTTTCTGAGTTGACTTATCTTTGAACTTCTCTGTAGTGGTGGGCTGGTGGCACTCCCCGGGCCTCTCTTGGAGATTCCTTTTCATTCAGTTACTTTCAGTTTACTGAAAGACCCCAGGATGGCCCCAGGAAGACTCCTCATTTCCTGAATTCAGGCTGCAGTGATCACACCTTCAAAAACAAAATTCTATACTTATGGAAGTATATTGTTGTTGTTGTTTAGTCACTAAGCCGTGTTGACTCTTTGTGACCCCATGGACTATAGCTCTCCAGGTTCCTCTATCCATAGGATTTCCCAGGCAGCAATACTGGAATGGGTTGCCATTTCCTTCTCCAGGGGATCTTTCCTACCCAGGGATAGAATCTTGGTCTCTTGCATTGGCAGGTGGGTTCTTTATCACTGAGCCACCAGAGAAACCCCTAAGGAAAGTATACCCATGTCCTATCCTATCAGGAAAGTGAGATCCCTGTTTATTGCATTTACAACTTCATATAATAAAATCTCCAATAACCCAATCCATTCCTGAATCTTTGATCAATAGCCCCCCCTCCTAAATTCAGTTTCTAGGGAAAGTAGAGAATAGGAACTGTTTCAGGAATATATTTATTTACTTTTAAGGTATTATTACATATAGGCATAAAATACAATGATTAATTTTTAAAAGTAAGACTCCACACTCTGTTCCAATTTACAATAAAATGATATTATTAGTGGTTTCCTCCCATTCTTCAGGACTCTAAATAAGAAAAAATATATATGAGGAATATAATTAGATGAAAGTTAAAGTATTACTATATTAAAAGCCCTATAATGCCTAAAATGAAGCTTCTAGTAAACAAACGAGGCCCTTAAAAGCCAGTGTTCAATATATACTTAGTTTCTGTAGACATGGGGTTAGTGACCAAGGTGAAATTAGAAGTGGGACAAGATTGTATTTACTCTTTTCTCAACTCTCCAGCCCTCCCCACACTCTTTTCTTAAGGTTTTTTTTTTTAAGTAACAGTTTATAAAATTGTATTTCACATGTATAACATTGTATTTTTATTTCTGTATACCCTACAGTGTGCTTACCACCAAAAATTTAATTTTCTATCTGTCATCATACAGTTGGTCCCCTTTACCTATTTCACCCCACACCCACCCCTTCCCCTCTAGTAATCACTACTTTGTTCTCTGTATATATGTTTGTTTTTGTTTGTTCATTTATTTTGTTTTTTCCTTGTTTGTTTTATTCTTTATATTCCATACGTCAGTGAAATTATATATTTGTCTTTCTTTGACTCATTTCACTTACTGTAGCATATACTTTTTTCAAACAAATTGAAGAAGGTATACTTGAAGTGCAAACTTACTGACAACTTCAGCCCTCTAGAAGTAAAAAGACGGTGGCTTCCCACCGTCTTTTTACTCTTCCCATTTCTATTCCTAATCAGGGAAGTCCCTGACCAGGGATGCAGAAACCTGAAGAGCACTTACTAATTTCCAGTAAATGGACAGGGACCTAACTTCTCTAATTAAATATGCAGCACTGAGTATTCAGCTCCAAATGATTAGAACAAGGAAAGAAGAATTCCAGGGTGGAGGTGAGAGATATTACACACAAAGTTTTACGAAGTGTAGAAGAGAGAGGCACGGTGCCATCTCTGATGGTACAAGTTGTGCACTGCATATAAGGTGCACAAGGGTTTCGTTTATATAGAATGTGAGGTCAGTATGTCCCTGTGGACTGGGCAGTAACAGGAGAGAGTTTTACAGATTTCTTAGGACCTATATAAGAAACTAAGTAGTTATGTTACCCTGACCAAATGTTAATAATTAAATCTTCATTAGCCTGAGTTTCTTTGGTTAGAGACCCCTGTTTTCCTAGTCAATAATCATTCTCCTCTATTTCCTTAGTAATAGATCTCTATCGATAGGGATAGATTTGTGTCTACATTTGTTAAAAAAATTAAAGGCCATTTCTTAGCCTTCCTTGCAGAAAGGAGTGGCCAATGGGGAATCTCTAAATGCAAGTAAGTCAGTTGGGAGATATATCCTTTCTCCTTTCTTCCTCCTCCTTCCCAGAGCAGGACTGTGATTGCTGGAACTCCTGTAACCATACAGGAGGTCACCTGGTGGGTGAAACCCACTGAAAATGAGGAAGCAGAAAGAGTCTGGGTCGGGGTCCCTGATGTCAGTGGAGCCACCAGATCAGCCGTGCACTCTGAGGTTTCCTGTTTACATTAGACAAAAATACAATTCTATGTTGATTAAGCTATTGTTGGTTGAGTTTTCTCCTATATGTATTTAATAATAATCGATAGATACTTTATCTCCAAAAATACTTTTGTGGGTCAAGAGGAATAAGTGAGGGAAAATTGGGAAACACTTTGTTAAGTGTAAAATGCCACATTAATGTAATGACTTTGTAAGAATCTGGGCTCCAAAAATACCGGTTTGGGGCACAATCTTGATGACAAAGATTTTTTTTTTTTTTAATTTTCTTTATTGTGTTGGTTTTGCCTTACATTGACATGAATCCGCCATGGGTATACATATGCTCCCCGTCCAGAATCCCCCTCCGTCCTTCCTCCCGATTCCCTCCCCCTGGGACATCTTGGTGCACCAGCCCCGAGCATCAATCCTGGGCTGGCGATTGATTACACATATGATAATTAACATGTTTCAATGCCAGTCTCCCATATCATCCCACCCTTGCCCTCTTCCACAGAGTCCACGAGTCTGTTCTATACATCTGCGTTCCTTCTGCTGTCTCGCATGCAGAGTTCTCGTTACCGTCTTTCTAAATTCCATATATATGCATTAGTATACTGTATTGTTTTTCCTTCTGGCTTACTTCACTCTGGATAATAGGCTCCAGTTCCGTCCACCTGAGTAGAACTGATTCAAATGAATTTTTTTTTTTAATGCTGAGTAATATTCCATTGTGTATATGTACCACAGCTTTCTTATCCATTCATCAGTTGATGGGCATCTAGGTTGCTTCCATGTCCTGGCTATTGTAAACAATGCGGCGATGAACACTGGGGTACACATGGCTCTTTCAATTCTGGTTTCCTCGGTGTGTATGCCCAGCAGTGGGATTGCTGGGTCATATGGCAGGTCTATTTGCAGTTTTTTAAGGAATCTCCACACTGTTTTCCATAGTGGCTGTACTAGTTTGCATTCCCACCAACAGTGTAAGAGGGTTCCCTTTTCTCCACATCCTCTCCAGCATTTATTGCTTATAGATTTTTGGATTGCAGCCATTCTGACTGGTGTAAAGTAATACCTCATTGTGGTTTTGATTTGCATTTCTCTGATAATGAGTGATGTTGAGCATCTTTTCATGTGTTTGTTAGCCATTTTTATGTCTTCTTTGGAGAAATGTCTGTTAAGTTCTTTGGCCCACTTTTTGATTGGGTCGTTTATTTTTCTAGAATGGAGCTGCAGGACTTGCTTGTATATTTTTGAGATTAATTGTCTGTTGCTTCATTGGCTATTATTTTCTCCCATTCTGAAGGCTGTCTTTTCACCTTGCTTATAGTTTCCTTTGTTGTGCAGAAGCTTTTAATTTTAATTAGGTCCCATTTGTTTAATTCGTGCTTTTATTTCCAATATTCTGGGAGGTGGGTCATGGAGGATCAAAGATTAACACAGAACCGTGAAGTGGGTCATTTTATTCCTGCCCCCATTTTGCCCCAGACCATAGGGCGTCTTCCCTAAGGCTTACCATGCTCATTCCCTGAGGTCACATCTGCTTGACCTAGTTGCATTTTCTGCACCTCAACAGAATTGGTCTTGAGATCCTTGGGAGGAGCTGGAAAGAGAATAGGAGTAGACTTGTCTTGAGATTAATAGGGCTTGCCTCCCATAGATTTCCCAGCAGTAAGAGTCAGAGCTCTAGGAGATGCTAAGAAAGATCCTGAAGTTGTGCTGATGAGACTAGACCATAAAGACTTCCATATATGCCCTAGAGGATCCTTGGACATTTAGATATTCTAACTTGGTCATCTGATAGTGATGTGTAAAAATGATCTAAAGTGAGCAAAGGAGAAATATTTATCTCTTCCTGGAGATTCCAGGAAAACTCCTCATCCTTGGGCCTAGAGGCTGGTCAAGAAGTCCACTTGCCCTTGAAATAGGGGAAAGAGGCTATATTGGTATAGTGAAAGCTTGTCCTCAAGATCCTGCTGAGGACAGGAAGAGATAGGGACATCCTGGAAGCAGTTACATGAATCTCTTTTTCTTTCATTAAAGTATACTTGGTTTACAATATTATATTAGTTTCAGGTATACAGCCTAGTGATTCAGGATTTTTACAGATTATACTCCATTAAAACTTATGCTAAGATAATGGCTATAACTTCCCATTTTATACAATGTCCTTGTTGCTTATCTGTTTCATATGTAATAGTTTGTATCTCTTAATTCCATTCCCCTGACTTGCCCCTCCTTCCTTCTCTCTCCCCATTGTAACCACTCCTTTGTTTTCTGTATCTGTAAATCTTTTTCGCTGTATATATTCATTTTTATTTTTTAGATTCTGCATGTAGGTGATATCCAACAGTGTTTGTCTTTCTCTGTATGACTTATTTCATTAAGCATCATATTCTCTAGGTCCATTCATGTTGCTGCAAATGGCAGAATTTCATTTTTTTGTGGCCAAGTATTCTATCTCTCTCTCTCTCTCTCTCTCTACACACACACACACACACACACACACACACACACACACACACACACACACACAC
>ML663563.1:10006806-10018785 GCA_007570785.1 Antilocapra americana | reverse complement strand
CACACACACACACACACACACACACACACACACACACACACACACACCCCTTCATCCATTTGTCTTTTGATGGACACTTGCATTGATCCCATATCTAGGCTATTGTAAATAGTGCTGCTATGAACACTGGGGGGTGCATGTGTCTTTTTGAATTAATGTTTTCACTTTTTCTGGGTATATATACCCAGAAGTACAGTTGCTGGATAATATGGTAGTTCTGTTTTTAGATTTTTGAGGAACCTCCGTACTGTTTTTGAAAGTGGCTATACCAGTTTATATTCCCACCTAAATGAAAGATTTGATACTCTAAAGTTTGTAGAAGAGAATATAGACAGAACACTTTTGTCATCGATCATACATAAATCTCTCTCTGCAGTGTCCTCAACAAGCTGTCATCTAATCTCTGCATACTATCAGAGGTGAAGGGGTTAGGGAAATTGTAGGATTTACTGCCCCTTTGAAGAGACCAATCTGCTTTTGAGCTTCTTTCCTGTTGGTAAAACATTTCTTCTTTATAGTAAACCTCAGAGAACTTCTCTGCAGCTTCTGCCATGGGATACAGAACTGTTTTTGAAAGCAACAAAGAAAGCCTCAGTTCAGTAGTAAACCTCAGAGAACTTCTCTGCAGCTTCTGCTCATGGGATACAAAACTGTTTTTGAAAGCAACAAAGAAAGCCTCAGTTCAGTTCAGTCACTCAGCTGTGTCTGACTCTTTGCGACCCCATGGACTGCAGCACACCAGACCTCCCTGTCCATCACAAACTCCTGGAGTTTACTCAAGCTCATGTCCATTGAGTCAGTGATGCCATCCAACCATCTCATCCTCTGTCATCCCCTTCTCCTCCCACTGTCAATCTTTCCCAGCATCAGGGTCTTTTTAAATGAGTCAGTTCTTCTCATCAGGTGGCCAAAGGATTGGATTTTCAGCTTCAGCATCCAATAAATATTCAGGACTGATTTCCTTTAGGATGGACTGGTTGGATCTCCTTTCAGTCCAAGGGACTCTCAAGAGTCTTCTCCAACACCACAGTCAAAAGCATCAATTCTTTGGCGCTCAGCTTTCTTTATAGTCCAACTCTCACATCCATACATGACTACTGGAAAAACCATAGCTTTGTATGGTTTTGTATACGGACCTTTGTAGGCAAAGAAATGTCTCTCCTTTTTAATACAGTGTCTAGGTTTGTCATTGTTTTTCTTCCAACGAGCAAGCCTTTTAATTTCACAGCTGCAGTCATTGTCCACAGTGACATTGGAGCCCAAGAAAATAAAGTCTGCCACTGTTTTCCATTGTTTTCCCATCTGTTTGCCATGAAGTAATGGGACTGGGTGCCATGATCTTTGTTTTTTGAATATTGAGTTTTAAGCCAGCTTTTTCACTCTCCTCTTTCACTTTTATTAAGAGGCTCCTTAGTTCCTCTTTGCTTTTTGCCGTAAGGGTGGTGTCACATGCATATCTGAGGTTATTGATATTTCTCCCCACATTCTTGATTCCAGGTTGTGCTTCATCCAGCATGGCATTTCTCATGATGTACTCTGTATATAGGTTAAATAAGCAGGGTGACAATATACAGCCTTGATGTACTCCTTTCCCAATTTAGAACCAGTCTGTTGTTTCGTATCTGGTGCCTACTGATACTTCTTGATCTGCATACAGATTTCTCAGGAGGCAGATAAGGTGCTCTGGTATTCCTATCTCTTTAAAAATTTTCTACAGTTTGTTGTGATCTACACAGTCAAAGGCTTTAGTGTAGTCAGTGAAGCAGAAGTAGATGTTTTTCTGGAATTCTCTTATTTTTTCTATGATCCAGTGGATGTTGGCAATTTGATCTCTGGTTCCTCTCTGCCTTTTCTAAATCCAGCTTGTACATCTGGAAGTTCTCGGTTCACATATTCTTAAAGCCAAGCTTGAAGGATTTTGAACATTACTTTGCCAGCATATGAAATGAGTGCAATTGTGTGGTGGTTTGAACATTCTTTGGGATTGACTTTGACTTTGATTTGGCTTTGACCTTCTTTGGAATTGGAATGAAAACTGACCATTTCCAATCCTGTGGCCTCTGCTGAGTTTTCTGAATTTGCTGTCATACTGAATGCAGCAATTTAACAGCATCATCTTTTAGGATTTGAAATCGCTTAGCTGCAGTTCTATTACCTTCACTAGCTTTGTTCACCTCCTAATCTTATCAGCACCCCTACCTTTGAACCACTGCTATAAAATTCGTCATCAAGTCCTCACAGGTTGGGACACCCAGTTCCACAAACAAGACCCTGCTGTGGTCCCCTTTGCCTGGAAGAACAATAAAGCTTTTCTTATTGTGCTGCACCTAAAACTCTGTCTCTGAGATTCAGTTTGTCACCAGTACACAGAAGCCACACTTTGAGCATCAGCATCATAGTTTATTTACACATTTACAAATTTCGTAAGCTTTATGCCAGTGAGAGAAATTACTTATAGATAGGAAATACAAAGTCACTTTGAAATTGAATCTGTGAATCTATATAAGGAGAAATTGCCACTGATACTGTGTTTTGCTCCAATACTGCCAGCTGATGGAGGCTGCAGGTCACATCATGTCATTATCTTCCAATAATTTTTTCCTTTAGATTACTTTTAGGTACAACAAGCCACTAGTTGCCAGAAAGAAACTACAGAAAAAGTCTTTTCCTTCTTTTTTAACCAAAAATCTATTCCTGATTCCACCAATGTTTTTTTGATAATCTAAATCATTAAATCTTTTGGTCCGTGGATATCTGAATTATAAAACAGAAATAAAATTCTCTGTGCCTCCCACCTTACAATATTTCACATCGCAGAGAAAAAGTTGCTTATTTCCAAAAATGGGCTTCTGTCAATTGGAAAGCCATTTAAAGGGGAAAACAGAGTCCATCTCAGTTCATACACCAAATAAAATACAACTGACTCAGCATTTAAATGTGTGAAATAAAACTATAGATTACCAGAAGATAGACTGTTTTTATAGAGAGGCTGTTGAGTTTTAATATTCGTCTTTATTAATTTAAACCTGAGTATGCATAGGAGGTGTTCTGGGTAGGAGGGAGATTTCTTGTAATTACCTCACAATATAATAATAAGTGAGATCATTCACTTATTCCAGACCTTGCCCTAGGGGTAATGAAATGAAAGCTAGGCCAAATGTCCTACAAGAGAAGCTATAAACTACTGTGGGGTTTTTTTTTTTTTTTTCTATTTATGTACAGGAAAGAGCCATCTGGTAAATACAAAACGTATATCCATCTGGGAAAAAACAAACAAACACAACTTATGCTCCTTATTGAGGTATAGAAAGAATTCTAAGTTCTCTAATTGTTTTGGAAGGTAATTATGTCCTTCCAAGGATCAGAGAAACCATGGGTGTCTCCACTGTATACCCTGATCTGATCAGCAGCTGTATGCATGTATGCTAGGTCACTTTAGTCATATGTAACTCTTTGAGACCCTGTGGACCGTATGTAGGCTGCCAGGCTCCTCTGTCCATGGGATTCTCCAGGGAAGAATACTGGAGTGGGTTGCCATGCCCTCCTCCAGGGGATACTCTGGACCCAGGAATCGAACTTGAATCTCTCATATCTTCTGTATTGGATGGCGGGTTCTTTACCACTAATGCCACCTGGGAAGCCCCATATAAAGATGTGTCCAAAGTCTGGACTTCATGCCTTTTAAAACGTAAATACTTAAGAGTTCCCATCTTCCTGACTCCTTGAGGACTACCCTGGAGGCCTAGACCAGACTGTAACCATTTGAATTAGAGCAATTAACTAGACAGTTGGTTACAGAATCTAATTCTCTTGGTATGTGCAGAGCAAAGTTCTTCTAGGAAAAGTGAAAATAAACATACCCTGTCTTAGATACATTTCCATGTCTCAGGAGGCTTAGGACATTTTTACAAGGGCACTAAGAAATCAGGGAAATTTTATTTACCTATAGTGGAGAATATTTCTCTAAAAACATAAAGGCCAAAACACACCTAAAATAACTGACAGATTCGATGAGAAAATAATGAAAAGAAAGTTGGAAGACTAAGGATAAGCTGGAAACCCCCTCAGATTTATAGTATATATGCTTGGCACAAGATTAATCTCTCTTAACTCTTAGAAAAGCAAACAAAAAGACCTTTAAAATTTTTGCAGAGGGTACCAATTTTCTTTGCAAAAGAAGAATAAAACTCTATAGGAAAGGTTCTTAGGCTTTTTAGTAATCAAACAGGTGCAAAAAAAAGACCATTTGTGATATTGTCTACTGAAAAACTGAAAAACAATTCCTAGAGTTAGTGAAGTAGTGGTGAATAGTCCTTTTCATACTATATTGGAGAGAGTATGATGTTTCTACAGGAGAGTTTGGCATTATGCGTTGTGGGAGGCAGATCCCCAAACCCCAAAAATGTCCACATCCTAGTGCCCAGAACCTCTGAATATATGTTACAGGGCAAAAGGGAATTACAGTTACAGGTGGAATTAAGGTTGCTAAATCAGATGACCTTAAAGGGATTATTCTGGATTGCCTGGGTGGGCCCAGTGTGATCACAAGGGTCTTTAGAAGCAGAAGGGGGAGTCAGAAGATGAGGTCAGAGTAGAAGGGTGTAGGAGGCTCTGATTTCTTGTTTCTGGTTTTGAAGATGGAGAAAGGAAGTAGAAAAGCCAGAAGCTGGCAAAGATAAGGAAACAGATTCTTCTCAAGAGCCTTTTAAAGGGACATGATGTTGCCTGACAAGGTAATGTCATCCTAGTGAGACCAGTGTCAGACTGCTAGCCTACAGAACTGTAAGGTAATAAATTTATGTTACTTTTAAGCAACTAAATTCATAGTAATCTGCTATAGCAGTGATAGAAAACTGGTATGTTTAGATTTTAAAAAGTATTCAGTCTTTGAGATAGATATTCCATTGCATAGATATTCCATGTCCTAGATCCTTCCATATCTTGACTATTATAAAAATGCTGCTATGAATGTTGGGGTCCATATATCTTTTCAAATCAGTGGTTTTTTCCTTTGGAAAAATACCCAGAAGTGGAATTTCTGGATAGAATGATAATTCCATTTTTAATTTTTTGAGGAACCTCCATACTGTTTTCCATAGGGGCTGCACCATTTTGCACAGCTACCAACAGTACATTAGAGTTCCCTTTCTCCCCATCCTCACCAATATTTTCTATTTATTGTCTTTTTTGATGATAGCCATATCCCTAATTCTTTGCTCACCTTGAAAGCAAAGCGTAGTGAAGTTATCTATACTTGCTGTCACAATTCTTTTCTTTCTATTATTCTTGAACCATGTCTTAACAGGCATGTCTAAACAGGCCTTTACTCCCCACTACTCCATACATGCTGCTTTTGCCAAAGTCTCCAGTAACTGTCAATTTCTTCAAATTCAGTGGTCATCTCTCTACCCTCATCCTATTTATTTATTAACTGCATTTAACATAATTGATCACTCCTTGCTTCTTGGATATTCTTCACTTTCCTAGAAGGTTTCATTCTCCTGTTTTCCTCTTACTTGACTGGATACCTCAGACTCCTTTGCTGGAACCTCTGTATTTCCCCAGTCTCTAAATCTCCATGTATTTGAATCTCCCATGAATTCAAATTCTTTTAAAAATATTTATTATTTTATTTGCTTATTTTTGACTGTGGTGGGTCTTTTATTGCTGCTTGCGCTTTTCTCTAGTTGCAGTGAAGTGGGGCTACTCCCTAGTTGTTGTGCATGAGCTTCTCATTCCAGTGGCTTCTCTTGTTGTGAAACACAGGTTCTAGGGTGCCCAGACTTCAGTAGCTCTGGCCTCTGGCTCCTGGGCTCTACAGCACAGGCTTTAGAGCACAGCAAAACCTCAGTTGCTCCATGGTATGTGGGATCTTCCCAGATTAGGGATCGAATCTGTGTCTCCTGCATTGGCAGATGGATTCTTTAGCACTGAGCCACCGGGAAGCCCCTCGGAAATTCAAAATGTTCAAAACAGAATTCCTCTATCTTACTCCTTTCCTGTTCTTCACCATTTACTCAGGGGAAGATTTGATTCTCATATACCATGTTCACTGTCTTAACAAATCCTGAAAGCTCTAATTTCAAAATTCACACAGAATTTACCCACCACTTTTTTTTTAAAAAATAATAATAAACAGCAACATCTTTTATCATTCTGGTCTCATCCACCAAAACTCTCTTACAGAAGATTCTTAATTATTCTCGTCCATATTTATTCTCAACAAGGCAAGCCAGAGCAGTCCTTTAAAATGCAAGTTAAGCCAGTACTCCTCCACTATCCTGTGATAAAGATCTATTTTAAAAATTTCGTTCTGCTCAACATCACTTACTATCAGAGAAATGCAAATCAAAACCACAATGAGGTGCCACTTTACACCAGTCAGAATGGCTGCCATCCAAAATTCTACAAGCAATAAATGCTGGAGAGGATGTGGAGAAAAAGGAACCCTCCTACACTGTTGGTGGGAATGCAAACTAGTACAGCCACTATGGAAAACAGTGTGGAGATTCCTTAAAAAACTGCAAATAGACCTGCCATATGACCCAGTAATCCCACTGCTGGGCATACACACCGAGGAAACCAGAATTGAAAGAGCCACGTGTACCCCAATGTTCATCGCCACATTGTTTACAACAGCCAGGACATGGAAGCAACCTAGATGCCCATCAACTGACGAATGGATAAGAAAGCTGTGGTACATATACACAATGGAATATTACTCAGCATTAAAAAAAAATTCATTTGAATCAGTTCTACTCAGGTGGACGGAACTGGAGCCTATTATCCAGAGTGAAGTAAGCCAGAAGGAAAAACAACAATACAGTATATTAACGCATATATATGGAATTTAGAAAGACGGTAACGAGAACCCTGCATGCGAGACAGCAGAAGGAACGCAGATGTATAGAACAGACTCGTGGACTCTGTGGAGGAGGGCAAGGGTGGGATGATATGGGAGACTGGCATTGAAACATGTTAATTATCATATGTGAAATCAATCGCCAGCCCAGGTTTGATGCTCGGGGCTGGTGCACCGAGATGTCCCAGGGGGGAGGGAATCGGGAGGGAGGAGGGAGGGGGGTTCTGGAGGGGGAGCATATGTAAACCCATGGCGGTTTCATGTCATTGTATGGCAAAACCAACACAATAAAGTAAAGAAAATTTTAAAAAAATAAAAATAAAAATTTTGTTCTATCATGGATTGATGTCTCTGTAAATACCTTACAGAATGAACTACTGGAAAAATTAAATTTAAAAAGACAAGCAGAACACATCACTTTTATTATTTGATTCAAGAAGTATAAAATTAAATTTCAATTACAGATTGCTTTGTCACCAACCGATAACACACTACTTACAGATGGCACAGACCCGTGGACCCCACTTTGGGTAGTACCAGCTTTGAGCATGTTAGTTTCCTGCTCAAGCCTACTAGTGACTTTCTCCTTGCCCACAGCAATAGTCAAAGACTTAGTGGTGGCCTCAGAGGCCTCTGTGATTTGGCCTCCTATCATATTTTTCTGCCTTTTTTCTGGCACCTTGCCTCTAGGCCAGCCATATTAGGCTACTGCTGTTTTCAGAACATGCCATGCATCTTCTCACCCCTAATCTTTGTACTTGAAATTTTCTCTGTTTATAATGAGTTCTCAGAAATTCACATAGATCTTTCTCATCTCCTTCAGGTTGCCAATAAATGTCTCTTTTAAATACCTTCCTCTTTCACCAGTTATTTAAAAGAAGCTATATTTTTATTCCTGGGTTTCAGCACACAATACAAGACAAAAATTGCCATTTTCACTCCTTCCCCCATACATTTTACTTTATTTATTGCCTGTCTTTCCACAATAGAACAGCAGCTCCTCAAAGTTGGGGTTTTTCTGTTTTGTTCACTGCTATTTTTCTAGTGTTTAGAATATAGCCTGGGATATAGATACTCAAAATATTTATTGAGTGAATAGATAAATTGGATAAATGAAGCATAGGAGTATACCATAAGGATATACCTGGGTCTCCTGCATTGCAGGCAGATTCTTTACTGTCTGAGCTACCAGGGAAGCCCAAGGATATTATCAGATAAATGGTAAAAGTTAAATATATAAGAATGTTCAGAGTAACAGTAATTTAAAATAATTGTTGAGCATTTACAGCACTAAAAATTGTAAGCCTCCTCTATGGTCATTAATAGGATATTGATTATGTGAGTTATGATGAACATCTATACTTCTGTCTGATGAGTACCGCTGTTCTTCCAGGTCCTGCATTTGTCCATTCCCATGGCTACTATGGAGTTGCTGCATTCTAATAGCTGATTGATACAGGGGTGGAAATTAAGTAATGAACCCCTTCCTTGAGATTTTGAACATTGTAGCCTAAAAAGTATAGTCAGTACAGTCAGAGCAATGTTTCCTACTGTGTGGAGAAATCCAGAGTGCTTTGAAAGAACATGAAATGGACCCAAGAAAGAAAACAGATGAGGAGAACAGAACCCTTAATGTTGTTTCAGTCCCTCCTCCTAATTTTTTCCTGAGGTTCCACTGCATCCTTGCCCTTTTCTCAGTTATTTAGCCTTTCCTTGGATTCCACAATCTAATTTGCCTCCTATTTTGTTAAAGTCAGTTCATATTTGTGTTTTGTTGCTTGAAGACAAATGCACATACAACACTGTACTGTGTAGTGGTAGAAAAGATGATGTATATCAATGTTCTTGGATTTGAGAAAATTTCCATAATAGATTCCTGGGTGGAAAAGCAAGTTTTAAGTAAACATGATCCTATGACATAAAAGAGTATATATTTTAGCTACATATGTGCATTTAGAAATGAATAACAATAAATATATGCCAAACTATGGTTATCTTTGGGTAGTGAGATTTTTGAGGACTCATTTTTTTTTTCTTTATCTTTTCTGTCTTGTTTTGAATTTTCTATAGTGAACAGTATAAAGGTAATAAATATTTGTAAATACAAAAGACTAGGCATAACTTCTCTTCACCTAGTTTATTATCTTGATATTATCACTAAAAATGCATCATATATAGGAGAGAAAATGGGGAAATTATGCATACTTTTTCTGGGATTTGATCCATTTACCCTCTTGGTTGCTTTAGTAATTTGATATTCACCAGACTGCCTTCTCCAGTCTCCTCCCCCAATTTCCTAATGAAAGATTCAATTAAAAATGCAGTTACAACTTATATCTTCTGCAGTGTTCTTTTATTCCTCATTTCGTCTCTTTTTAGAGAATTACATGGAATTTTCTTACAATTAAATATATTAATTTTTTATGCCCCAAACATGTAAATATCAGGCATTTAGAAGAGGGACACAGGGTTTCTGGCAGGGATGGTCAGGGAAACTTCATGGGAGAGATTGGATTCAAGCAGGACAGAGAAGAAAGAATGGACACTTCAGGTTGGTGTGTGTGTGTGTAGGAGGCTCTGGAGTGAGCACAGATGAGCATATGAGAATAGTACAGAATACTTTGGGGGCCAGTGAGAATACTGCTCCAAATGGAGCCAGAAGAGGTAGGTTGTGGCCAGATTGTAAGTCCTTTATGACAGTATAATTTTTTAAGAAAACAGTTTTTATTTTTTATTGAGGTATAGCTGATTAAAAATGTTGTAGTAGTTTCAAGAGAACAAGATGGCATAGTAGTAGGTGCATGTGGAGTGCATCTCCACGGATATACATCAGGAATACACCTTCAGACACAGAAGTGCACGCAGAACACCAGCTGACAGCAGATAGGAGTACCTGACCAGTGGAAAAGAATATATAGACTCATGTAAAACTTAGTAGGAGGAAGGAACTAGGGGGGAAAACAAGAGTGTTAATGTTGTAGCCACACATTCTGGGAAACAAACTCACTCAGAAGGACAATGCAGATAGTGGAGTGCATTCCATTACACTGGCGGGCCCAAGGCAGAGTCTCCTCTTAACCAAGGACCCTGACCAGTTTTCATGAAAACTTTATATACCCTAAGTGTACGTGTTCGGACCCATCTCCCCAAATTCCTTGAAACTAGTCTGGACAAGGTAAAAGAGAGATACGATCAAAGTTAACACATGATTCATGTGTCATAAGCCTAGATAGTTGAACAGTGGACATTTATCAATAGGCCTGTGGTCATATCCTGATAAACATAATGGAATTTCCAACTTTGTTTTGTTACAGAGATAATTAGCATATTCTTTTAGGTGACGGAGAGGCCAAGTATAAGTCCTGAGGCTCTTTTATCTGGGGGGCGTCTGGTTTTCCATTAGTATGCTATTTCTATAGACACCAGGTGCAAAGTTCAGAGTCCATTGGGAAGGTGACCATGCATGTAGCCTAATGTTCGCAGCTTGGCCTAAGATGCAGTCCAGCTCTGTCTGTTTCCTCCTTCATTAGTAGAACTGAATCTGTCCTCGGCTGGTGGGGGAACTGAATGTCCAATCCCCACATTGAGGCAATTGTCTGAATCAGAGGAGAAACATTTAAGGCTGAGAGTGACACAGCTGATCTGTGGCAGCTTAAATGGAATGAGAATCAGACAGTCCTTGCGGCAGCCATACATACCCCTTGCAGGGATGTAGATGCCCTGGAAGATGCAGCAGCTGGGAGCTGGAGTTTAGGAATTGTGGAGCAATCCCAGGGCAAGGGCTTCTGTTGACTGCGGAGAGACAGATCAAGGGGATGTGAAGAAGGAGATTGTAGTGGGAAATGCCTGTGGAGGAAAGCCAGGCAGCCACAGAAGCAAGGCGATACTGCTGAGTCACACATAGGAGGTGGAGCCATCACCATAGCCTCTCTCTACCCACATGCCAGCACTGGCAGCTGAACAATAGAGAGGCTGGCCCATCAAATGCCTGACACAATGAAATACAGAGTAGGACCCCACCCAGGGTGCCCCATTAGGTGCCTGATGTGCCAATTACAGAATAGGACCCCAGTCAAGAGGAGGGGGTCCCTCTATGTTCCTGACATGCTGAACAGCAGAGAAGGAACCCAGACAATGGAGCCCTCTTAAGTGCCTGAACGGGCAGACCTACAGAGAAAGATTGGCCAAAGAGGCCTTCTGATAGCCAGCTACAAGAGGCTTGAAAAAAGACTCTGAAAGGGCCATAACTCTTGCGGTGGAGGCAGTCCATGTCCCTGCACACTTAGCTCCACCAGAGTCCCTGAAAGCCAAGCAGCTGCGCCACCTTCATGCTCAACTCTCACTGGGGCAGAGCTGCCACAGGCAAAAGACGTCTTGCATCTATGCCCACAGGGTTGCTTCAGTAGTGTCCAACTCTTTGTGACCCTGTAGACTGTGGCCTTCCAGGCTTCTCTGTCAGGGAGGGGGGTTTTCCAGGAAAGAATACTGGAGTGTATTGGCCAATACTGGTTGCCATACCCTTCTAGAGCACTATATTTCCTGCTGCCCTAGCTGCCAACTCCCCAAAGTACCTGATGCTGCCAGAACCCCTGCAACTCAAGCAGCTGCACCACCTCCACACCTAGCCCTCACAGAGGCAAACCCAAATCCTCCAGGGCAGCCTCAGGAGCAAACCCCAGTGGACCACCCACATGTAGAGGTGGAGATAAAACCACAGTTGAAACCCAGGGGCAGTGTGACTAAGAAAGAAGACCCCAAACCTTCCCACCAGCTGTACAAGCTGCAGATTAAATCCACATGATCAACTAGGCAGACTCTGTGTCTGTGGAATATATAAAAGGTCATTGAGAGCTCCCACAAAAGAAAATGCATTAGGTCTGATAGCTGTGGACATCGGAGGCAAGAATATGGAGAATTAGGACCAGATTAGAATCTGAGCTGCTCCCACAACTGGTCCAGAGATCAGCACAGTGTTGGAGGGCATCCTAGGGAGGTGAGGTGGACTGTGACTCCCTCCCCGCAAAGGGAAAAGACTCTATTAGCAGTGACTCAAGAAAAACATTTATTATTCTTATGTTTTGACTTGTTCTGTAGATTCTTTTGAATTAAAAAAAAAA
>ML663563.1:9634188-10006030 GCA_007570785.1 Antilocapra americana | reverse complement strand
TTGGAGAAATGTCTGTTAAGTTCTTTGGCCCACTTTTTAATTGGGTTGTTTATTTTTCTAGACTCAGTCATGTTTTTAATTGTTGTTATAAACCTCTGCCTCTCTACATTGGGCTTTTGCAGTTCTAGGAAGTTTTCTTTTTGTTTTTCCTTTTCTCTTTTTTTAATTTCAATTTTTAGTTTTTTAAACCTATTATTATTTTTTCTACATTTATTCCTTTGCTTTTCCTACTATTCTTTTCCCCTTGCAGTTAATCTTTAATGTATATAAATCTTTATCTTCTTCTATTTAACTTTGCATATCTATTCTTTCTTTCCTTTCCTCTCAACATATTTGTTAGTTTTATTTTCATTGCTTTATTCCTCAATTGGCACCTTGCTTTAGTTTTGTTTTCCAGTTTGTCCTGGTAGATATAATTTTGGTTTCCTTTGTTCTCCAGGTCAATCTATTGTATTTTATTTTTGTTGGATTGTTCTGATTTTGCTTATGGATGTATGTGTATATGTGTATATTCAGTCACACTTTTTATTGTTGTTATAAACCTCTGCATCTACATTGGGCTTTTGCAGTTCTGTGGAGTTTTCCTTTTTTTTTTTCTTCTTCCATTTTTTTCTTTTCTCTTTTTTATAATTTTAACTTTTCATTTTTTAAGCCTATTATATTTTTCTACATTTATTACTTTGCCTTTCTTACTGTTCTTTTCCCCTTGCAGTGAATCTTTAATGTATATAAATCATCTACCTCTATTTAACTTTGCATATCTATTGTTTCTTTCTTTTTTTCTTTCCTTTCCTCTAACATATTTGTTAGTTTTGTTTTCATTGCTTTATTCCCCACTTGGCACCTTGCTTTAGTTTTGTGCTTTAGTTTAAAGCACTTTGTTTTTTAGTTAGTTTTGTTCTTAAATGGTAAATATTACTTTTGGTTTCCTTTGTTTGCTGGGTCAGTCTATTGTACTTCATTTTTGCTTGACTGTTTTGACTTTGCTCATGGGTATATATGTATATGTGTATATTCCACGATTTTAATTATTATTTGCCTGATTTTGTAGCTGCCATGTGTTTGGGGTTCATCCTTGGTTTCTTGTTTTTGGATATTTGTTTTAATCTCACTTAATACCATAATAAACCACTTGTGGAATCTTCATTCCTGGCCAGAGAGCAAGCCCTGACCCTTTGGAGTGGGAGCACTAACTCCAAGACCCTAGACTACCAAAGAACTAACTCTAGGGAGTATCAAATAGTGAGAAATCGTGCAAAGGAAACCACTTGAATATAAGACCTGGCATTACCCAACCATCAGTAGTGCCCTGTGCAGGATACCTCATCTAAACAACAAACAAAACAGAAATACAAACCCAATCATCAGCAGACAGGATTACCACCTCATGCAGCCTTGCCCATCAGAGGAAAAACAAACAAACCAACAAAAACTCGGCACAAATCTCACACTATAGGAAGCTTACACAAACCACTGGACCAGCTTTAGGAGGGCAGAAACCAAAAGGAAGGAAGAATTCAACCTTTAAGACTGGGAAAAGGAGACCTCAAACACAATAAGTTAAAAAGAATAATGAAAAGGCAGAGAAATACTACACAAATGAAGGAACAACCTAGAAACACAGAAGTCCAAATAAATGAAGAGGAAATAGGCAAATTCCCTGAAAAAGAATTCAGAATAATGATAGTAAAGATGATCAAAAACTTTGAAAACAAAATGGGGAAAATGCAAGAATCAATTAACAAAGACTTAGGAGAATGAAAGAATAAACATCCAGAGACAAACAACACAATTACTGAAATTAAAAAAACTCTAGAAGGGATCAATAGCAGAATATCTGTAGCAGAAGAGCGAATCAGTGAACTGGAAGATAAAATGGTGGAAGTAACTTCTGAAGCGAAAAGAATGAAAAGAACTGAGGATAGTCTCAGAGACCTCTGGGACAGTATCAAATGCACCAACATTCAAATTATAGGGGTCTCAGAAGAAGAAGAGAAAAACAAAGGGCATGAGAAAATTTTTTAAGAGATTATAGTAGAAAATTTCCCCAACATGGAAAAGGAGATAGTCAATTAAGTCCAAGAGGCACAGAGTCCCATACAGGGTAAATCCAAGGAGAAACATGCCAAGACACACACTAATCAAACTGACAAAGACTAAACACAAAGAATATTAAAAGCAGCAAGGGAGAAGCAACAAGTAACGTACAAGGGAAACCCCGTATGCTTAACAGCTGATCTTTCACTGAAACTCTGCAGGCCAGATGAGAATGGCAGGATATATTTAAAGTATTGAAAGGGAAAAATCTACAACCAAGATTACTGTAGCCAGCAAGGATCTCATTTAAAATTGATGGAGAAATAAAAAGCTTTTCAGACAAGCAAAAGTTACGAGAATTCAGTACCACCAAACCAGCATTACAACAAATATTAAAGGGACTTATATAGTTGAGAAATACAAGAGAAGAAAAAGGATCTACAAAATTAACCCCAAACAGTTAAGAAAATGACAGTAGGAACATATATATCAATAATTACCTTAAATGTAAACGGATTAAATGCTCCAACCAAAAGAGACAGACTAGTTGAATGGATACAAAAACAAGACCCATATATATGCTGTCTACAAGAAACCCACTTTAGATCTAAAGACACATATAGACTGATAGTGAAAGGATGGAAAAATATATTCCATGCAAATGGGAAGCAAAAGAAAGCTGGAGTAGCAATCCTCATAGCAGAAAAAATAGACCTTAAAATAAAGAAGATTACAAAAGTTAAGGAAGGGCACTACATAATGATCAAGGGATCAATCCAAGAGGAAGACATAACAATTGTAAATATCTATGCACCCAACATAGTAGCACCTCAATACATAACACAAATGCTAACAGACATAAAAGGGGGAAATTTACAGTAACACAATAATAGTAGGAGACTTTAACATACCACTCACACAAATGGACAGATCATCAAAACAGAAAATTGATAAGGAAATGCAAGTCTTAAATGATACATTAGATGAGATGAATCTTATTGATATCTTCAGGACATTTCATCCAAATGCGGAAGAATACTCCTTCTTCTCAAGTGCACATGGAACATTCTCCAGGATAGACCACATCTTGGGTCACATATCAAACCACAGTAAATTTAAGAAAATTGAAATAGTATCAAGCATCTTCTCCGACCACAATGCTATGAGACTAGATAATCAGTTACAAGAAGAAAACTGTAAGAAACACAAGCACATGGATATTTAGCAACACGTTTCTAAATAACCAACAGGTTACTGAGGAAATAAAAAGGGAAATCAAAAACGTTCTAGAAACAAATGACAATGAAAACACGACAACTCAAAACCTATGGGATGCAGCAACAGCAGTTCTAAGAGGGAAGTTTATAACAATACAGTTTTATTTCAAGAAACAAGAAAAACATTGAAAAGACAACCTAACTTTATACCTAAAACAACTCGAAAAAGAATAAAAAAAAAACCAAAATTAGCAGAAGGAAAGAACTCATAAAGATCTGAGCAGAAGTAAATGAAAAATAAATGAAAGAAACAGTAACAAAGATTAGTAAAACTAAAAGCCGGTTCTTTGAGAAGATAAACAAAATTGACAAACCTTTAGCCAGACTCATCAGGAAAAAAAAGAAGAATCAAATCTGAAAAAGGAGAGGTTTCAATGGACAATGCAGAAATACTAAGGATTATAAGAGAATATTATGAACAACTGTATGGCAATAAAATGGATAACCTGGAAGAAATGGACAGATTCTTAGAAAAGTTCAATTAGAACTTTTAGAAAAACCCAATTAGAAGATGGAGAAGGCAATGGCACCCCACTCCAGTACTCTTGCCTGGAAAACCCCATGGACGGAGGAGCCTGGTGGGCTGCAGTCCATGGGGTCGCTAGGAGTCGGACATGACTGAAGCGACTTAGCAGCAGCAACAGCAGCAGCAGCAGTTAGAAGCACCGAAATTGAATCTGTGATCAAAAATCTCCCAAAGAAAACAAAAGCCCAGGACCAGTTGGCTTCACAGGAGAATTCTGTCAAACATTTAAAGAAGAGCTAATGCCTATTCTTATAAAACTCGTTCAAAAATTTGCAGAGGAAGGAACACTTCCAAACTCATTCTATGAGGCCACCATCACCCTGATGCCAAAACCAGACAAAGACAACACACAATAAGAAAAGTCAAGGCCAATATCATTGATGAACATAGATGCAAAAATCCTCAGTAAAATTTTAGCAAACAGAATTCAACAACCCATCAAAAAGGTCATACACCATGATCAAGTTTGATTTGTTCCAGGAATGCAATGATTCTTCAATATATGCAAATCTATCAATGTGATTTCCATATTAACAAATTGAAAGATAATGATAATCTCAATAAATGCAGAAAAAGCCTTTGACAAAATTCAGCACCTATTCATGATTAAAACTCTTCAAAAAATGGGGCATAGAAAGAACCTATCTCAATATAGTAAAGACCACATATGATAAGCCTACAGCAAACATTCTCAATGGTGAAAAACTGAAGGCATTCCCCCTAAGATCAGGAACAATACAAGGGTGTCCACTTTTACCATTATTATTCAACATAGTTTTGGAAGTCCTAGCTACAGCATTCAGAGAAGAAAAAGAAATAAAAAGAATCCAGATCAGAAAAAGAAGAAGTAAAGCTCTCACTGTTTGCAGATGATATGATACTGTACATAGAAAACCCTAAAGATAGTATCAGAAAGTTACTAGAGCTAATCAGTGAATTTAGTAAAGTTGCAGGATACAAAATCAATACAAAGAAATCACTTGCATTTTTATATACTAACAATGAAGAATCAGAGAAATTAAGGAATCAATTCCATTCACTATTGCAACATAAATAATTAAAAATCTAGGAATAAACTTACCTAAGGAGACAAAAGAACTGTGCATAGAAAATTATAAGACACTGATGAAAGAAATCAAAGACAACGTAAACAGATGGAGAGATGTTCCATTTTCCTGGATAGGAAGAGTCAATATTGTGAAAATGGCTATACTACCAAATGCAATCTACAGATTCAGTGTGATCCCTATCAAATTACCAATGGCAGTTTTCATAGAACTAGAACAAAAAATTTCAAAATTCATATGGAAACACAAAAGACCCAGAATAGCCAAAGCAATGTTTAGAAAGAAGAATGGAGCTGGAGGAATCAACCTTCCTAACTTTAGCTTATACTACAAAGCTACAGTCATCAAAACAGTATGGTACTGGCACAACAGAAATATTACCAATGGAACAAGATAGAAAGCCCAGAAATAAACCCATGCACCAACAGGCACCTTATTTTTGACAAAGGAGGCAAGAATATACAATAGGGCAAAGACAGCCTCTTCAATAAATGGTGCTGGGAAAACAGGACAGCTACATGTAAAAGAATGAAATTAGAACACTTCCTAACACCATACACGAAGATAAACTCAAAATGGATTAAAGACCTAAATGTAAGACCAGAAACTGTAAAACTCTTAGAGGAAAACATAGGCAGAACACTCGATGACATAAATCCAAACAAGATCCCCTATGACCCACCTCCTAGAATAATGGAAATAAAAACAAAAGTAAACAAGTGGGACCTGACTAAACTTAAAAGCTTTTGCACAGCAAAGGAAACTAGAAGCCAGGTGAAAAGACAAACCTCAGAATGGGAGAAAATAATAGCAAATGAAACAACTGACAAAGGATTAATTTCCAAAATATACAAGCAGCTCATACAACTCAATACCAGAAAAACAGACAACCCAATCAAAGAGTGGGAAAAAGACCTAGAAAGACATTTCTCCGAAGAAGGCATTCACATGGCTAACACATGAAAAGATGTTCAACATTGCTCATTATTAGAGAAATGCAAATCAAAACCACAATGAGGTATCACATCACACCAGTCAGAATGGCCATCATTGAAAAGTCTACAAAGAGTAAACGCTGGAGAGGGAGTGAAGAAAAGGGAACACTCTTGCCCTGTTGGTGGGAATGTAAATTGATACAGCCACTATGGAAGATGGTATGGAGATTCCTTAAAGAACTAGGAATAAAACCACCATATGACCCAGCAATCCTACTCCTAGGCATATACCCTGAGGAAACTAAAATTGAAAAAGACACATGTATCCCATTGGTCATTTCAGCACTATTTACAATACAATTGTAAATACAGTACTGCTTCTGGCATTTACAATAGCTAGAACATGGAAGCAAACTAGGTGTCCATCAGCAGATGAATGGATAAAGTTGTGGTACATATACACAATGGAATAATACTTAGCCACAAAAAGGAAAACATTTGAGTCAGTTCTGATGAGGTGGATGAACCTAGAACCTATTATACAGAGTGAAGTGAGTTAGAAAGAGAAAGATAAATACCATATTCTAACTCACATATATAGAATCTAGAAAAATGATACTGAAGAATTTATTTACAGGGTAGTAATGGAAAAACAGACATAGAGAATAGACTTATGGACATGGAAGAGGGGAGGAGAGGGTGAGATGTATGGAAAGAGTAACATGGAAACTTACATTACCGTATGTAAAATAGATAGCCAATGGGAATTTGCTGTATGGCTCTGGAAACTCAAACAGGGGCTCTGTATCAACCTAGAGGGGTGGGATGGGGAGGGAGATGGGAGGGAGGTTCAAAAGGGAGGGAATATATGTATACCTATGGCTGATTCATGTTGAGGTTTGATAGAAAACAACAAAATTCTATAAAGCAATTATCCTTCAACAAAAAAATAAATTAAAAAAACAAAACCAGTGTTGTAGTAGTTTCAAGGGACTTGGGCATACGTATACGTGTATCCATTCTCCTCCAACCCCCCCTCCCATCCAGGCTAGCACATAACATGAGCAGAGTTCCATGGTTGGATTCCTGGGTTGGGAAGATCCCCTGGAGAAGGAAAAGGCTGCCCACTCCAGTATTCTGGCCTGGTGAATTCCATGGAGTGTATAGTCCATGGGGTTGCGGAGTCGGACAAGACTGAGCAACTTTCAGTTTTACTTTCACTTTCTGTGCTCTATTATTAGAACAGTGAAACCTGTATTACAGCACATCTGTTCACAACATTATTTACTAAATATTTTCAGCCCACTGTTGAGACCCACTGCTCCAAATAAAACATTTCTTTCAAAATGTTACTGTTCACTGACAACGTGCCTGGTCACCCAAGGGCTCCAACAGAGATGTACAACTACCAGATTAATTTTGTTTTCATGTCTGCTAACATAGCATCCATCCTGTAGTCCATGAATCAAGCAGTAATTTCACTTTTCACATCTTAATATTTATGAAATTAATTTTGTACAGCTATAGCTGCAAGAAGATGGTGATTCCTCTAATGGATCTGGGCAAAGAAACTTGAAAAAAAATTTTTAAAGGATTCAGCCCTAGATGCCATTAAGATTACTCATGATTTATGGCCAGAGGTCAAAATACTAGAATTAATAGAAACTTAGAAGAATTTGAATCCAATTACCATGGATGACTTTGAAGGATTCAAAATTTCAGTGGAGGAAGTAGCTGTATATATGTTAGAAATATCAAGAGAATTAAAAGTGGAACCTAAAGATGTACCTGTGTACATTACATAAACTTGGTTGACAAAGCAGTGGTGGGGTTTGAGAAGACTGATTCCAATTTTGAAAGAAGCTCTACTGTGGGTAAAATGTTATCAAACATCATTACATGCTACAGAGAAATTGTTCATGAAAGAAAAAGTCAACTGGTTCAGCAAACTTCACTGCTGCCTTATTTTAAGAAACTGCCGCAGCCACCCCAGCCTTCAGCAAACACCACCCTGATGAATCAGCAACCATCAACATAAAAGCAAGACCCTCTACCAGCAAAAAGGTTACAACACACTAAAGGCGCAGTTTAGGATTAGCATTTTTTGAGCAATAAATTATTTTAATTAAGATATGTACATTATTTTTTAGACATAATGATATTGTACACTTAATGGACTAAAATATAATAGTATGAATGTAACTTCTATATGCACTGGGAAACCAAAAACTCCTGTGACTTGCTTTATTGCTATAGTTGCTTTATTGAGGTGGTCTGGAACCCAATCTGTCATGTTTCTATGGCATGCCTGTAGATGGGAAACATGAGTTGCAAAAGCCTACAAACAGTATAACACCATTTTAATAAAGTTCAAAGCAACCAAAACTACATGATTATATGTATGTGTGTATGCTAAAATTACCAATTAAAACAGGTAAAGGAATGATACCTACAACTTACAGGATAATGGTTGCCTCTTGGAGGGAGGCAGGAGAAGGAGAGAACATGATACAAGCAATGCATTGGTAATGTATTATTTTATTTTGGGGAGGAGAAGTCATGGGTGTACATTTCATTATTATGCTACTGTATTCTTTTATATGTGCCAAATACTTCATAATAAAAACAGGCAAAGAGTGACCAATAGAGCTAGAGTAGTTAGTTAAAATCAGTAGAAAACAGGCAATCTTTTGGATTGACACAGATTCTGTGTCCTCTAGGGGAAGGGTGCCTGGATCCAGCCTTTCCCTTTCAGGTATTTGACACCTGCTCTCAACAAGCTATGATAAATTTACCCATGCTGCCAAAACATACCAGAGCCAGAGAAAGACATACCAGGATGCCATTGAACATGGTTATAATGAGGAGCACAACTCTCACATACTAGACATACTCATCTAGCGTGATTAGCAGATCCTTTACCTATAGGCAATCTGCACAGGAAGTCAAATTATATCAGAAGTGTCATTACTAGGTTTTTACAAGAATTCTTGGTCAGAAGGATGGGCTTACTAGATTCAGCAACTCATCAGATAAGAGTGAAAATAAACTGAAACTTCACAGAACAATATATCTTAAAAACACAAGTAATACAAAAAGCTAGTTTCACTCTCATATCTATGTAGACAAGTCTGCATGGGAATCAAAACATGAGCATGGATCAGAATTCAAGAAGCAGACTAAGTGAGAATAAAACAAAGCTAAGCCTCAGTTTCTCACCGTCTTCAGTAGAGTTTAACATAGCCAAGCACATGTGATGTCAGTCTCACTCTTCGTGCCCAGGACAGACACCATTCATTCATCAGGGTTTTTTTTTCCACAGGGACTACTCAGGACTCTTCTAAAAGCACTCCAGATAGCCACTATTAACTGAGTTGGTACATGAACTAAAAGCTGTTATTTATAAACATGGACCAACAGTTAAAATGGTACAAATTAACTTACTTACAAAACAGAAAGAGACTCAAAGACTTAGAAAATGAAATCATGGTTGTCAGCGGCAAGGGAGAGTTGGGGACTTTGGGAAGGTCATGTACACACTGCTATATTTAAAATGGATACCCAGCAAAGACCTATTGCATAGAAGGATTCTTTACCAGCTGAGCCAGGAAGAGTAGATTTAGCCCTTAAGGACCCAGGATTTTCAGAATAATAAATTAGCTTTGGCTTCAACTTAGAATCACCAGCTGCCTAAGAACATCAGCCTGTTCCTTTGGTGCTTTGTAGTCAGGTGTTGACTTCTCCTCTTTAGCTGTGAAAGTCCCACGTGGCATTTTCTTCTAATATAAGGCTGTTTTGTCTACACTGAAATCTGTTCAGTGTAGCCACCTTTGTTAGTTATGGAGACATCTCGTTTCCTTAAACCTCATGAACCGACCTCTCTTAGCTTCAAACTTTTCTTCTGCAGCTTCCTCACCTCGTTCAGCCTTCATAGAATTGAAGAGTTACAGCTTTTCTCTGTATTAGGCTTTGATTGAAGGGAATGTTCTGGCTGGTTTGATCTTCTATCCAGACCACTAAAACTTTTTTAATATCTTCAATAAAGCTGTTTTGCTTTCTTGTCTTTCATATGTTCACTGGAGTAGCACTTTTAATTTCCCTCAAGAACTTTTCCTTTGCACTCACAACTTGGCTAGCTACCATAAGAGGCTGAGCTTTCAGCCTATCTTGGCTTTTGACATGCCTTCTTCATTAAGCTGAATTATGTGTAGCTATTGGTTTAAAGTGAGAGATGTGCAACTCTTCCTTTCGCTTGAACACTTAGAGGATGTTGTAGGGTTGTTACTTGGCCTAATTTCAAGATTATTGTGTCTCAGGGAATAGGGAGACTTGAAGAAAGGGAGAGACAGGGAATATCTGGTTGGTGGAGTAGTCACAACACATACAACAATTTTTAAGTTCACCATCTTATATTGGCATGATTTGTGGCACCCCAAAACAGTGACAGTAGTAACACCAGAGGTTGCAGATTATAGATCACTATAGCAAATATAATAATAATGAAAATGTTTGAAATATTAGAAGGATTACCAAAGTGTGATAGAGACATGAAGTGAGCAAATGTTTTAAGTCTGTAGGATCTACCATCTCCTAGTGCTGGCTCTGAGACTGGGAAACCACAGGCAAGGAGAGAGACCAAACCTCTAATATAAGAGTGGTCCTGAGAAAGTAAATGCCCTCACAAAAGTGGGTAATGTTTTCATATAACATTTAGGTTCAAGACTTGCTGCTTGTTACTTTAAATTCCTTATAACAAGATTAGTGTTATTTTATCTATTTGGGTGCTCAGAGAGCTTAAACAACTCTCTGAAAATCCCCTTGCTATTTGAACCCTGAATTTATCCCACATTCACACACTTTCCGCTCTAATACTCACAGGGATTTCATTAACAAAGTCAGCTAAGGTGATGTAAGGGGGTCCAATCCAGTGGGTAAAGATTGAATCAGGAGAACCTTGTGCAAGGAGATGCCCAGGGCCCTCTGAGATGTGTTTAGAATTCAGAAGTCCATCAGTAGGGTAGATGAGTGAGCATGGAAAACGCTTGGAGATGCAGGCAGAGAATCACTTGTGAGCAAATCGAGTTCCTCTTCCCCAGTGTTGAAATTACAACAGAAATTAATAAATTTACCAGCCAGAATTTCTCCATGTTTTACTAAATTTTGTTAGAAAAGACATTAGTGATAGAATGTTCAAATCCCTCTGGTTAATTGTCCTCTGAAGCAGGGCTTGGATTCTTTGAAACAAGGCCAAGTGGGTTCCCCACTAGCTTTATGGGAACCCTCAGGTGATGTGCCCAGAGATAAACCTGCTCACTTGGGACCACCGCCTTTCTGGCATGCACCTGCTGGGTGTTGCCTCAGGAGATCCTCTGTGGTCACCGGGGCGTCACAGAGTTTGTAAGCTCCCTGCCTGTCACCGTCATTGAGTTCTGGAGATTTATTGCAAAGTGGGCAGAGGGATCGGTAAGCACCCCCACCCCTGTGGTAGGGGCACCAAGTCCCACCTCAACCAAAGAAATCCACTTTTATCCAGTTCATAAGGGATTTGTCTCTGTGTTTTTGTTGTTGTTGTTGTTTAGTTGCTAAGGTCTATTAAACTCTTCTGTGACTCCATGGACTGTCCAATTAGAACTTCTAAAAGTTGTTTCAAGACAGTTTTTCGGGTGTCTCTCTGGTGAAGGAGCCTGCTATGTTTCAACAAAAAGTGGGCAGAGGCTCAGTTTCCTGCTCAAAGTAGAATTCTGTCACCTGGAGAACAAAGCACTTCTGTTCAGACTCTGAGTCTTACAGACTTGCTTATTAAAATAATTTCTGCCATTTTGGCTTCCAGCTTCTTTCTTCAGAGGTGTTGGGCATGGTCTCTGGGTTAGACTGGAAATAAATAGCCAGTCCATCCACCCCCACACCATCTCTGTCAGAGTTCTCAGTTGCAGCTAATTGAAACAGTGTGAGCAGAAAAGGAATTTATTAGTGAATACAGGATATCTCAGGAGGCCAGAAACTAGACTGGGAGGCTCCCCTACCAGGATCAGTGCCCAGAATTGCACTAAAGAATTGCTCTGCTAGAAACTGCTCACTTGCCTCTGCTTGCCACAGACTCACTGCTGGTGTTCAGTCTTGGCTAGTGTGTGACCTTAGCCACCCCTCCCTCGGCAACTGGAATTGCCTGCTGTCTGTCACTCTGGAGCGGACCCCACGTGGCACTTGTTCCTCTGCAGTGACTCAGTGCCTTTCTGGTGTATGTGTTTGCTGGGGCCTGTGTTGTAGCCCAGTGTCATAGCTGCCAAGGAGGTGGAGAATATCCCAAGCGTAGCATGTTTGATGGTGCTGAGAAGCCCAGGAAAGTGACAGCATGTTCACTTAGCCATCACTATCCTCAGATTCCCTTCCTGTCCCCATTCCCTACCTCTCCCATTTACCCCAACCACAGCCTCCTTTATCTTCAACCATTCGAAACTAAAAACTTCATTAGAATTGAACTCTCTGAGGCATCACCATCAACTCACTAAACAAGCCCAGACATGATTCAACTTCAGAAGTATAAACAGCCAGTGTCAAGCTGAAACCTCTGAAGTGTACACACTGAAACAACCATCTATTCCCAAGCTAGTCCACAAGACCACAGGATCCTAGGAAAGAATTGCCCATGACTATTAGGGAGCACAAACATGTTTTCATTAGAGTGAAAGTACAGCTTACTTTATGCCACATTCAATCAGAAGGACACAAAAAATGTATTTCTTTCTTAAAAAAATTCTTCAATCAGTGTTCAGCAAAGCTATTTATTGAATGAATCAAGGTGCTATTAGTAAAAGCAGTGAACAAAACCCAAAGTCTTGTCTGTGAAGTCCTCATATTCTAGAGGGAAGAGCAGACTATGAACAAGGAATCAAATATATAAATAACAATCTGAGTGATAAGAAAAGCAGAGTTAAGGGAAAGAAGTGCTCATTATATTGGGTGATCAAAGAGGTGGTGTTTGAGCGAAGATGTGAGTAATGGGGTAGGGGCAGATATAAAGCGATTTGGGAACAAAAGACCCTGAGACAGAAACACCTCCAGGCATCAGCATTAGAGGAAGAAGGTCAGTGTGCGTGTGCTGGAGGGAAAGGTGAAATGAAAAGGAGAAACAGAGATCTGAATACAGGGGGTCTTGTAGGCCACCATTAGAGTCTAGGCTTTTATTTTAAGGATGATAGGAAGCCACCGGATGGTTTTAAGCTGAGTAGTGTGACATGATCAGTTTAACATTTTTTAAAGTTTCACTGGCTCCAGTATAACTGAGAGATATGTGTGGCTAAATTGAAAGTGAGGAAGCCTCTCAGGAGGCTTTACTGTAATCCAGGAAGAAAAGCATGTCAGCTTAGACTCCAGGGGAAGCGGTGGAAGTGAGATCAAATTAGTTTTAGAATGTATTTTGCCCCCAGACTTGCTAAGACTTTCTCAAGCTTTGCATGTGAAAATGAAAGACAGAAAGAATCCAGTATAGATTTCTAGGATCCACTTTATGGTTGATTATATTTTTTAAAAAGTGGTTATAAGAATACTTCCCCATATGCTTTTCCAGAACTTGCCACTCCCCATCAGGAGCTGGCATCTGTGTCTTTTCCCCTCAAAATTGGGTGGACTTGTGTTACAGCTTTGACTATTAGAATATGTAGAAGTGACACATGTGACTTTTTAGGCTAGATCAGGAAAAGCAATGCCACTCTACCTATCCTTTCTGGGATGCCTACCCTGGTACTCAGCTACCATGCCCAGACCACATACAGAGGTCCAGGTGGAGAGATACCAAAGGCGCTGGTCCTTACCTGAGCTCCCAGCCAGGAGCCAGCATCGACTCACTGGCCATATGAGTAAGCCATCTTGAAAGCATGAGTTCCTGGATCCTTCTGATTACTTGAGGGATTGATTTTGACGATACTTGTGTCTTGAACCGTTAGCCAGAACAGAATAGCAAAGTCTAAGTGACCCTGAGCTCAGCTTCCATTTTGCATGATTCATAGAAGTCTTCTTCCTGTTTTGTTTTTTTTTTTCCAAATCAGACAATACATCTTTGATAACTAATGTGAATCTGGCTTTGTGTAATTCCACATCTGTTCTTATTCCAATGCTGCCCTCTTGGGGCCACAAGCCACGTTGCCCTACTTGTATGCCAGGCAGAAAACAAGGAGCACTTGTTGTTACCTGGTGGGTACTATTTTGAACAGTTCACATATACTCACTCCTGTGTTCTTGACAATCCTATGTGATACTTCTAACCTCTTTTTAAAGATGGGAAAACATGGATACATAGATACAGGAAACAAGTTACCAAGATGCAAGAATCAAGGTCCTACAATGGCCAAGCTGGAATTTCAACCAAGAGTCTAGTGTTGCACTGTCCCTCTCTTCTTTGGTATGCCAAAGCTGATCCAGTAGGCATCCACGTGAGACTTGTGTACTTTCATTACTTGTAAAAGTAAATGTACTTTGAGATATGGGCTTTTATCTCTTGACTGGGTGATGACACTAACTGTCTAACTAATCTCCCCATTGCTAGTCTTTCTCATTTCAGTCTATTTTCCATACAGTAATCAGAGGGGGTCTCTTGAAAAAAATGATGATATCTTATCTTTTCACCTTATCTAACTATACAAAAAATATAAGAGCCAGTCTTACCAAAGGGGTAAGATGAGTGAGCTAAGCCAGTAGACAGCCTAATACTCTTGAAATCACAGTCAAAAATGGAGTCTATTGATGTGTGGTTATAACACTTAATATGCAGTGTTTATCTCTGAGTAAATTTAGCTTTTATCTTATTCACCGTCACAGTTATCCTGCAAGGAAGAAAGCACATCTCTATTTTATAAGAGGAGAAATTCTACCACACAAATAGTGCTCTGGCATAGATGGAGTTACCCAAAGAATGTAGCTGAGGGTGGTCAGTGTCATGCAGAACAGAACTCTGACTCCAGAAATCTAACTGGTTTTCAGAAACCGGATGAGGTGCGTTAAGTGGAACCCTTTAAATATAGTCTGAACCAGAAGGTTAATATTTAAAACAGATAAAGCCGCTCAAGCTGTGTAGAGGGCAGTAAATGTCGTGGGCATGTGCTTGGCTCTCTGCAAAGACTTTGGAAGCATAGCTGAGAAACCTCTTGGGCTCAGCTTCAGAAACATTCCTGGGAAGCCTGTGTGGTGTCAAAAGCCGTTACCAGCAGTGGAGATGGGGAATCCAGAAGTTGCCAGTCCCAAAGCCACAGTCAATATCGTACTTTTTCCAACATCCTTGAGTTACTTTCCTTATCTCTGGGTGGTCGAGGCTTCTCTACACATCAAAGAAAGGGAAAAATAAAAAATGTTGAAATTCACACAAAGTGAATTCAGGATCTCACCGGGAGGAGCGACAGAACTGCAGTGTCTCCCTGCCACAGCCATCAGCTTTGCTTCCCCGCCCGTGTTTAGTAGTAACAGATCGCTGAAGTCTAACCTTCCTTGTCTGGGAAGTGGGAGTGGAGAGAGGAGGTGGCTTATCTGGTGTATATTCCAGGGGTTCTTTTCTGGAATCAGAGCTGTTCACCAGCTGACTCACCAGTTGATATGTAAATAGAGAGCTTAAAAAGACTCAGAAGAGGCAGCAAGTCACTCTGTCAGGATTCTGAGATCATTTCCTAAGCTTCCTTTCCAGTCCTTTTTTACTGAGCAAAATCACTGTTATAACTTCAGCCTGAATCTAGATCACTACAGGAAGATGATTTGAGATAAAGATTCTTTACAGTTAAGTAGATTTTTGTCTGCTTGTTTTGTTGTGTTAAGACGCCTCCAGGGTGACTCCCATGCAAGCAGGTCTGTTGCAAGCAATGCTGGATATAGGTTTGTCAGAGAAATTGGAATTTATTAAATAGAATTAACATTATTTCCTGTATTCTTTCAGTATTGGTCATTTGCATTCCTCCAAAGGGTTTTGTTTTTATTTTGTTTTAAACATAAATAGGCTTTAGATTTGTGGGAAAAACAGTTTACTATGATCACATTTGGCCTTGAAGATCAAATTATTTCCAGATCCATCTGTTCTGACAGACATAAGTGATTATTCTTGCTCTGTTCTTTAAGACACTCCAAATGTGTTTACCTGCCATGCCATTTCTTTCTCTTTATTTTCTACTGTGAGCTTTAAAAATCTGTAGTTATAAATCTATAGGTCTAAGACTGGTGCTCCTGCTTATTTTCATCTCTGCCTTCCAGTATTGGTATCTTTGTGACAGTGTAATTACTCCCACCTCTGACATCCCTGCTCCATGGTGATATCTGTAAGGAAATAATTTGGATAGGGAGTAATACTCATGCATAACAGGTATGAACTGGAAGACTCAGAAAATTTGAGATGTTGAAGCAGCTGAAGAGATGTTGAAGCAGTTGAAGCAGCTCATAAACTAGCTGAGTCCCTAGTTTACGAATGTAGTGCCTTGAGGAATTTTTGAAAATCTTGTGAAGCATTTATTCTCAGTGTTGTACTACATTTTGGAATCTGCAGCTTGTCAGTGGAAAATACAATGCTCTGAGAGCCAGCCATGACAGTGGTTGGGTTGTAGTGGTGGGTTATCTTTAAAGATACTTCTGCTTCATTCATAATGTCCTATTCCTCCAAGGTACTATACTTCTCTTTATTTTTCTAGACTATTGGGTTTCAAGATACCTAGTCTGATTTAGGGTCAGTCTTTCAAGAGATCACTAAGGTATATGAAGTACAAAGCATAGGACCTAATTGGGTAGCTTTATAGTGAAGAGCTCTGATTTAGCTATGAACATTTATAGATAGGTCCTTTCATTAATATCAGCTGACCAATGGGCTATAACAGACTATAGCCTAAACACTGATAATACTACTCTGTACTCAGTTAAGTTTTCTTTTACTTGTTCAAGTGTGACATTGTGCATACTTGCCATTCTTGTTAGTCATATGAAGTCATATGAAGGCATAAATCAAGACTGGAAAATTGATCCAGAAAGTTCCAGTTGATTCAGAGTATATAGTTTGAGGCTTCCAGGTTTATATATTTATGAATCTGTTATTGATCCTGACCCACTCAACTGGAAGTTGAGGTAGAGAAATGCTATTGCATTCAAGTTAAATGGCTCAGAATGGGGAAATGAGTCTAGCTCTAGGGAAGGTACAAATGGGGAGACTACAAGCCTAGAGAAAAAACACCTCTGTTTAGATCTTAGAGTCCTTAGGCATATTATTAATTTGAAAAATATTTCTTGGGTTGGCCAAAAAATTCTCTTGGGTTTTTCTGTAAGATATTATGGAAAAACCTAAAGAAACTTTTTGGCCAATCCAAAATTTACTAAGTTACACATGGCCCAGGATCAGAAATGAGTAAGATTAAAGATAGAGAACAGTGACTTTGTAACAAGGATTGATAAAATATCACTTGTGTCATCTTAGGTTTGGCTTTCCTCTGAAGGGCAAATTTGTGGAAAGTTAGAATGGATGGCCCTAGAGTGGGACAGTGAAACACCTCTTTATTAAAGGCAGCTTTTGGCCTTTCCTTTTGGAATTATTTAAGCAATTAACTCCTATTTTCTCTGGGATTTGTCTTTTTGCTGAATCTGGCTCAGTGGACCACTCTTAATATGCCATTGCATAAAACTGAAGTAACAGTACCTACTTTGAAGAGTCATTGTGATGATTGGAAAATGCTAGGTATGATACACATAGAAATACAGCCAGGACCCTCAAAGCCCCTTTGTCACAGGCTGGGTTCTTTAAAAGCAGAACCTGGGATAGATTTAAGCCAAATGACTCATTGAGAGAATGTTATTCTGGAAAAACCTATGACAAAGACAGAGGCAAAACAGGAAAGGGCCCATTGTTCACCATGTATATAGTCACAGGTAAAATCTAGTCTTGGCCTGATTACTGGAGGACTCTGGAGCATAAGTGATACACAGAGTTATGATTGGAGAAGATTGGCCTTTTGTAGTCCCGAAGAGTCAGCCATTGGCATTTGAAGACCTGTAGTGGAAGGTGGTGGTTGTGTTGATGGTAGGGTGATCTCCTAGGCATATCAAGGTGAGCTGACTTCTGTCAGCCAAAGTCCATTCTCATATACCTCTAACTTCTGTTCTTCAAATGAAAACTTGTAACCCTTAGGATGGTGTCCCTGAGGACTCCATTCTGTCTTCAGTACTTACTCCTTTGATCTCCAGTTAGAAAGTATCTTCGAGCTTCACTTGGAGTATCAAGTTTTTGTGAAACAGAAGCAGTGTTCTTCAGGATTCTATTGCAGTGCTTGGCAGATATTAAGGGTTCTACAGATGCTAGCCTCTGTTTTTTAATCTTTGGCCTCTAAAACTGTCTCTCATTTTAGAGAATCACTGGCAAAGCATCCTCCTGTCAAGCCATGACAAGAAGAGACTGTAATCAAACCCCTTAGCATTTAGTACATGGTTAAGAAGTGCTCATTAGCTTTATCTCAGGATCATTCATGTGTTTTGAACTTTCCTATGGTATAGAACTAACTGCAGTCAGTCAA
Source organism: Antilocapra americana (assembly GCA_007570785.1). Classification (NCBI taxonomy): domain Eukaryota; kingdom Metazoa; phylum Chordata; class Mammalia; order Artiodactyla; family Antilocapridae; genus Antilocapra; species Antilocapra americana. The sequence goes on along the minus strand of ML663563.1, from coordinate 9,987,667 downwards.
TTATCGTGGATATTATTATTAGCATTAACATCATAAATATTAAGATGTATTTACAGAAATAGTTAAGTTTTACCTTTGAAAAAGTATTTTATTTCTGATTCTTTTAAAGCACATACACTAGACATTATCACCCAATTTGGTACCTAAATATCTGTATTTTTCTTTCTTTTTTTTGAATGGTCCTAAGGATAAGGACTTTCTGTTCTATCTTTTGGCTGTTCCCATACCATCTGCCCCTGTCGTTTGCTCACTGTCAGAAGCAAAAAAGTGCTCAATTAAAACTTATCTTGATCAAGTACAATAGTGGGCAAATTAAAACATCAATGAACCAACTGAAAATAATCCCTTAAAAAAGAGACAACATGAGGAATTTTTTCTAGAATTTTCTGCCAGTAATGTTGCCTAACTATTTTAAATGCTCATATATGTTTGCCTACTAATTTTTTCCAAGAATGTGTCCTTAAAAACTTGGAACCAAGACCCATGTCCATAAAAAAAAATAGTTAAATAAATTGTTACATTCAAAGGTCACTAAACAAGAATATGATACATATACTGATGAAAAAAATCCAAAGTGTAAGTGAAAGAACAAAAATTGCATATATATACTTTATATACACACTCATATATGTACATACTTCATATATATGTGTATATAAATTTTTGTATTTAATTGTAAGATAAAGATTAAACAGATTTTTTTCTAGTGAATCAACAATCATAATACAATTTATAAATAGCCTGATTTTTCCCCACTATATTGAAAATGTTAATTTTGTTATATGTAAAGTAATCACTGGTAATTGGATCTTTTACTGGTCACTGCTGATTTGTCTCTTTCTTTACCAGCATCACATTTAATCTGATGACAGTAATTTTGTAGGCAGTTTTAATAGCCATATAATGAGTACTGTACCCTGTCTTGCTTAATTTTCTTCTTTAAAAAAATGTACAGCAATCTGCTACATTTATTTTTGTCTTAATGTGCAAGTTTTCTCTGTAACTTACAACTTTCCTCTGTAGTTTAAAAAAACAAAAGCATTTTATCTGATTGAAATTGCATTCAGTTCATTTCAGCTCAGTTGCTAAGTTGTGTCTGATTCTTTGTGACCTCATGGACTGCAGCACACCAGGCTTCCAAGTCATTAAAAAAATCAATAAACTAAAAGTAATATCAGCCCCATTATCCAAACACAAAGATTCTCCACTGTGCCATCGTTGCATCTGCACTGAGTATTATTATTAGTTAGAAAAATACCATTGCTATCTGCCAAACAGTGATATCTTAGTGTTGTTTTATTTCTACTACTAACAATGAATATAAGTTTTATATGCGTATTGACTGGTTACAAATACAATAATTTTAAATTTCTCTGCTGAATGAATCACAAGCTAGAATCAAGATTTCTGGAAGAAATATCAACCTCAAATATGCAGATGATACCACACTCATGGCAGAAAGCGAAGAAAGAGCCTCTTAAAAGTAGTGAAAGTTGCTTAGTCATGTCTGACTCTTTGTGACCCCATGGACTGTAACCAACCAGATTCTTCTGTCCATGGGATTCTCCAGGCCAGAATACTGGAGTGGTTAGCCATTCCCTTCTCCAGGAGATCTTCCCAACCCAGGGATCAAACCAGGTCTCCTGCACTGCAGGTGGATTCTTTACCATCTGAGCCACCAGGGGAAGTCCAAAGAGCCTCTTAATGAGAGTAAAAGGAGAGTGAAAAAGCTGGCTTGAAATTCAACATTCAAACAACTAAGATCAGGGAATCTGATTCCATCATTTCATGGCAAATAGATGGGGAAGAAATGAAAACAATGACAGGTATTTTCTTGGGCTCCAGAATCACTGTGGACAGTGACTTCAGCCATGAAATCAAAAGGCACTTCTTGAAAGAAAAGCTATGACAGACATAGGCAGCATAGTGAAAAGCGGAGACATTGCTTTGCCAACAAAGGTCCATATAGTCAAAGCTATGATTTTTCCAGTAGTCATATATGGATGTGAAAGTTGGACCATAAAGAAGGCTGAGGGCTTAAGAATTGATGCTTTCAAACTGTGGTGTTGGAGAAGACTCTTAAGCGTCCTTTGGACAGTAAGAAGATCGAACCAGTCAATCCTAAAGGAAATCAACCCTGAATATTCATTGGAAGGATTGATGCTGAAGCTGAAGGGGGCGATAGAGGATGAGATGGTTGGATGGCATCAGTGATTCAATGGACATGAGTTTGAGGAAACTCTGGGAGATAGTGAAAGACAGGGAAGCCTGGTGTGCTGCAGTCCATGGGGTCCCAAAGAGTCAGACAGCTACTAAACAATAGCAACAATTTAAAATTTTTAAGGTATGTTAGCCCTCCCTTTTTTTATGTGGCGTTTTTGGTCAAGTTATGTAAGCTCCTAATACTATAAAGATATTAATGCTTTTAGTATGTTCTGTAGGCATTTCTACAACTTGATACTAAGCTCATTATTTTCAGAGTTTATATATGAAGTTTTGTATTTTCATATAATGTAATCTTTCATTCTCTCCTTCATGTCATTTATCATTTTTAAGCTTAGTAAATTGTTTTGCCTCTAGACACTTGATATTCATGCTGCTTCTTTCTCCCAACTAATTTCTGATTTTTTATGCTTTATTTCTTTTTTAAAAATTTTATTTATTTTTTAATTGAAGGATAATTGCTTTACAGAATTTTGTTGGTTTCTGCCAAATATCAACATGAATCAGCCATAGACATACATATTGATTTTTTCATATTTACTTCCTTAATTTTTCTATAATTTGTTTTGGTTGAGTGAAATGAAATAAGGTTCTAAATAGATTTTTTCCAAATTACTAAGTAATCACTCAGACAACAGTTATTGGCCAAACCTTCACTTTCTTAATGATTAATGGTGTCTCCTTTATTGACTATCATGATGCTATATCTAATAGCTTCTACTTCTGGGCTGTACATACTGTTTATTTTTAGTGATAAATTGTTTTTATTTTAAAGACGATAGAACATATAGTGGGGTATACATAATAGAGTTAGTTCAATCTTCTATGGGAAAGACTAGAGATCTCTTCAAGAAAATTAGGGATACCAAGGGAACATTTCATGCAAAGGTGGGCTCAATAAAGGACAGAAATGGTAGGGACCTAACAGAAACAGAAGATATTAAGAAGAGGTGGCAACAATACACAGAAGAATTGTACAAAAAGATCTTCACCACCCAGACAATCATGATGGTGTGATCACTCACCTAGAGCCAGACATCCTGGTATGTGAAGTCAAGTGGGCCTTAGGAAGCATCAATACGAACAAAGCTAGTGGAGGTGGTGGAATTCCAGTTGAACTATTTCAAATCCTGAAATATGACACTGTGAAAGTGCTGCACTCAATATGCCAGCAAATATGGAAAACTTAGCAGTGGCCACAGGACTGGAAAAGGTCAGTTTTCATTCCAATCCCAAAGAAAGGCAATGACAAAGAATGCTCAAAACTACCGCACAATTGCACTCACCTCACATGCTGGTAAAGTAATGCTTAAAATTCTCCAAGCCAGGCTTCAGCAATACATGAACCATGAACTTCCAGATGTTCAAGCTGGTTTTATAAAAGGCAGAGGAACGAGAGATCAAATTTCCAACATCTGATGGATCATCGAAAAAGCAAGAGAGTTCCAGAAATATCATCTATTTCTGATTTATTGACTATGCCAAAGCCTTTGACTGTGTGGATCACAACAAACTGTGGAAAATTCTGAAAGGGATGAGAATACCAGACTACCTGACCTGCCTCTTGAGAAACCTGTATGCAGATCAGGAAGCAACAGTTAGAACTGGACATGGTACAACAGACTGGTTCCAAATAGGAAAAGGAGTACATCAAGGCTGTATATTGTCACCCTGTTTATTTAACTTGTATGCAGAGTACATCATGAGAAACGCTGGGCTGGATGAAGCGAAAGCTGCAATCAAGAATGCCGGGAGAAATATCAATAACCTCAGATATGCAGATGACACCACACTTATGGCAGAAAGTGAAGAAGAACTAAAGAGCCTCTTGATGAAACTGAAAGAGGAGAGTGGAAAAATTGGCTTAAAGCTCAATATTCAGAAAACTAAGTTCATGGCATCTGGTTCCATCACTTCATGGCAGATAGATGAGGAAACAGTGGAAACAGTGGCTGACTTTATTTTTCTGGGCTCGAAGGTCACTGAAAATGGTGACTGGAGCCATGAAATTAAAAGACACTTACTCCTTGGAAGGAAAGTTATGACCAAGCTAAGCAGCATATTAAAAAGCAGAGACATTACTTTGTCAACAAAAGTCCGTCGAGTCAAGGCTATGGTTTTTCCAGTGGTCATGTATGGATGTGAGAGTTGGACTATAAAGAAAGCTGAGTGCCGAAGAATTGATGCTTTTGAACTGTGGTGTTGGAGAAGACTCTTGAGGGTCCCTTGGACTGCAGGGAGATCCAACCAGTCCATCCTAAAGGAGATCAGTGCTGGGTGTTAATTGGTAGGACTGATACTGAAGCTGAAACTCTAATACTTTGGCCACCTCATGCAAAGAGCTGACTCATTTGAAAAGACCCTGATGCTGGGAAAGATTGAAGGCAGGAGAAGAAGGGGACAACAGAGGATGAGATGGTTGGATGGCATCACTGACTCAATGGCCATGGGTTTGGGTGGACTCCAGGAGTTGTTGATGGACAGGGAAGCCTGGCATGCTGCGGTTCATGGGGTCGCAAAAGAGTCGGACATGACTCTGCGACTGAACTGAACTGGTTTGTACTAATTTCCTTTAGTTTATCATCTTTATTACTTTGCTGATTTATTTTGGAACAATTTTGTTGTGTGTGTGAAATTTTGATACTGCACTTTCTCAGAGTACACTAAAGGGTTTGAAAATGGAAAATGCAAGCAGGTTGATTGTGGTAGTGAATAACTGGTTAGCATAGTGACATGGACACTTTGATCAAGTTCTATAGCATGATCCTGTTTTGTCATCATTATAGTCATCATCAAAATTTCATAGTAAGCACAAAATGATCACAGCATTTTCATTCTCAATCATAAGATCAGTAGGCTAAAATTAATTACTGGTTAGGTGCTAGGTGTTGGGGGTACCAAAGGTAGAAGGTTCTTCAGTATGGCCTAAGGCTTAACATGCTCTTTTGTACCTTCAGGTTTTATTCTCTCTGCTTGAAATGTCATGCTTTCTGCTTCTCACCTTCATAAATTCTTTCTAATCCATGAAGATTGAAGTTTTATATAATTCTTTCTGTTGATCTTCAAAGACCTTGGCTGTTAGACACTTCCTTCTCTTTAACCCCAAGTACTTTTTTAAACTTCTCTGATCACCTTGTCTCTGAATTATAGGTACTTGTATATGCTCCTGTCCTACACTAAAGTCCATGAGTGCATGAAGCTCAATTTTTCATTGTTATAAGCTGAGTGCTAAGTATTGAGGATACATTTCAGCATTTTCTTACTGAGTGAATATGTAAATGAATAAAATAAAACATTTTTATTTCCCGAACATTTCTATAAGAAAATTATTGAAACAAAATTTCTCAGAAATTTTCAATATGTTTCAAACATTCCGAAGTCAACTAAATAGAACTCGGTGAAACTCAAAAATGTTAAAAAGTGATTGTGTGCATATGTATATGTGTTTTGTAGGCAGTAATTTCCTCCTAAGATTTCAGTATGACATGTGTGGTTTAGTTGGCTCATCACTTTTGTTTTCCAAATAATGTTCAGCTTTAAAAAATATCACTCTGAAGCACAGGTAACTTTGTGAGCTGGACCGAAATGTCATCACCAAGCTGGACTTTCCCAGGTAGAGGGCCTGTGTGCTAAATAGAAACTGCAAAGACTACCTGTGAAAAACATTTTCACATCAGCAGAACTGACTTATGTGTGGATGATGTTGATAATTCTCTACCTGGTATTTACTTCTTCCAAAAAAATCTTCCCTGTCCAGCTAAGAGGGGACTTATCACTCTCACCATTGTATTATTCTGTTAGGAGTGCTGAAACAAACTAAATCATTATGACCTCGAATGAAAAATCAGGCATGGGTTGTATTTTATATATTTTTAAGTGGCCATTCTACACCTGAGCATATTCCAAATCTTTTGTAAAATAAAACTCTATTTTTATTCCATATCCACAACATTGAACAAAAATTCTGATTCCAGCTGTTCTGGACATGAACTTGTCACCCACTGGTACTTTACATCCTGGACTTAATCCTTGGTTTCATTAATCTGGTTATATTTTTGGCTCTTTTTCCTCAGTCTTTCTAGTTTTTCACTTTCTGGGAGTTTTAAGTTGTCTCCAGTCATTGCAAATAAATACCATTTCTAATATCTTTATGCCTTGGAAACGTGATACCCTGTTGTGCCTAGTAGTAGATGAAGCTTCTTCAGGCTTTCTCTGACACAGGCAGGAGTTAAATCCTGTAAGATACCATCAGTCAGGAAGACAAGGACTGCAGATGGCTGATCCAGGGGAGACCAATGCTTTGGAAAAATGTTAAATATTAAGTATTTCTGGCATCACAATCAAGTCAGGACCATGACATTAGGAATATCATATTATTCTAAGGTCCTACCATTAAACATTACATTTTGTTTATGACAATAAAACTGAGAGATGTGTAGTAAAAGGGTTTGGTGAACTCCATTGTACTTCAGTGATCACCCCACAACCAAGCAAGGTTCCCACATTTCTCTGCGAGCCCTCCCTATCAAAATCTGTTTTATCAAAAGTCTGTTCTTTGTAAGAAGTACATATAGAGCAGAATACGTCAGAAATGATGTGCTAAGAAATGACTAAGTTTTCACAATATTTGACTTATAATTTATAAATTATAAAATACTTTCATTTGCATGTCATTATTTGGTTTACTTCTGTCTAACCTTACTCTGCTGAAATATGTTCTCAACAAAATGGATTGCCAGAGTCAAGCCATGATATTATACCACTCCTCTGCTCAAAACTCTGTTATAGCTTCTCAGATTTAAAGTCTAAGGCTTTACATTGAGCTCAACAGTTCTCTCTGGTATTCACTCTCCCCTCGAATCTTCCTTTTTTGCCTATAAAAGGGTCTCAAATTCTCACCATTAGTATTGTGCATTCAGCTTAAGGCCACTAAAACCAATTAAGTTAAGTAATCTAGAGCCTATGCTGTGGCTCTCATGACCTAGTTCCTCTTCTCAGATCTTAGCTCATTTTCACAACTCATTTAGTCTAGGCACCTGGGCCTACTTGCTCTTTTTCTATTAATAACACTGTACGTCTGGGATAAACCCCTTCTTGACCCTGAGCTATTACCTTTTTTATATGTTGTCACAGTCAACTTGCTAAAGTTTTGTTAAGAATTTTTACATCTATTCTCACAAGAGCTTTAGTTTTCATTGCTATCTTTGCTTGGTTTTGGTATCAGATAATCCTGATCTCAGAGAATGAGTTGGAAAGTACTGTTGTTCCGTCACTAAGTCGTGTCCTACTCTTTGTGACCTCATGAACTATAGCACACCAGGCTTCCCTGTCCCTCACAATCTCCCGGAGCTTGCTCAAATTCATGTTCATTGAGTCAATGATGCCATCCAACCATCTCATCTTCTGTTGCCCCCTTCTCCTCCTGTCCTCAATCTTTCCCAGCATCAAGGTCTTTTCCAGTGAGTTGGCTCTTTGCATCAGATGGCCAAAGTATTGGAGCTTCATCTTCAGCATGAGTCCTCCCAATGAATATTCGAGTTTGATTTCCTTTAGGATTAACTGGTTTGATCTTCTTGCAGTCCAAGGGACTCTCAATAGTCTTCTCCAGCACCACAGTTCGAAAGCATCAGTTCTTCAGCCCTCAGCCTTCTTTATAGTCTACCTCTCATATCCATACATGACTATTGGAAAAACCATAGCTTTGACTATATAGACCTTTGTTGGCAAAGTGATGTCTCTGCTTTTTACTGTGCTGTTTAGGTTAGTCATAACTTTTCTTCCAAGGAGCAAGGATCTTTTAATTTCCCTCCTGTTAAATTTTTTAGAAGAGTTTGTTTAGAATAGGTATTATACTTTGCTTAAATGTTTGGTGGAATTCACTAAAGAAATCATCTGGTCCTAGATGTTTCTTTGTGGAAAGGATTTTCACTCAACTTTAATAGATGGCATTTAAAAATAGATTTGATTTTGGTGCTCTTGCAGGAGGAGATGAGCACATGTCCTTCTATTCCACCATCTTGAACCATAGATATAGGGCTATTCACTATCTGTTCTGTTTTGGATAAGCTATGGTAGCTCACACAATTCCAGAAATGTGTACGTTTCAGCAAGGTTAGTTGCATTCCTTGGCATAAAGTTGTTCATAATATTTCTTTATTTTTCTTTTAATACCAGTTGAATTTGTCATGTAACTTCTCTCCTTCCTAATATTGGTAGCTTGTGTCTTTTTTTTTTCTGATCTTGCTTATGAGAGGTTTATCAGTTTTATTGATTTCCTGAAGAGTAAGTTTTTTTTTTTGTAAGTTCTTTGTTTTTTGTATTTTCTGTTTCATTATTTTCTACTCTGATCTTGATCAGTGTATTTTATTCTCCTTACTCTGGGCTTTATATGCTTTTATTTTTTTGGCTTCTTAAGACAGAAGCTGAAGTCATTAATTTCAAACCTTTGTTCTTTTCTAATACAGGTGATTTAGTTCTATAAATTTCAAAAAAATTGGATATTTTGTGTCTTCAATTTCATTCAGTTTAAAGTGCTTTCTAATTTTCCCTTTAACTTCTTCTTTGATCCATGGGGTGGTTAGAAGTGTTATTCAGTTTCCAAATATTGGGGAATTATCCAGAGATGCTTTGTTATTTATTAAATTTATTATCAGTTCAGTTCAGTTCAGTCACTCAGTTTTGTCCCACTCTTTGTGACCCCATGAATTGCAGCACACCAGGCCTCCCTGTCCATCACCAACTCCCAGAGTTTCCCCCAACTCATGTCCATTGAGTCAGTGATGCCATCCAACCATCTTATCCTCTGTGGTTCCCTTCTCCTCCCACCTTCAATTCAATTGTGATCTGGGAGCGTAGTCTGATTTGATCCTTTTATATTTACCGACACTTATTTTATGACCGTTAGTAATGTAGCCTTGAGCTCTGTAGACCGTGCTCTTGTTTCAGGGCCTTTGCCTTTGTTGTGTCCTCTGAAGGGAATGTTCTTTCCCCAGAACCTCCTACCTGGCTTGTTCCCTCAACACTTTCGAGTCTCTGTTCAAATGTCATTGTCCATGTAAGGACTTTCCTGACCACCAGCTGTGAAATGTGATATGCATTGCACCAGATACTCTTCACCCTTCTTTGTTGATTTAGTTCTCTCTATTGCACTTAGGGTGTATGTGTGTGTATGTGTTTAAATATCTCCCCTTTACTAGAGTGTAAATTCCATGAAGGCTGAAATCTTCATCTGGTCTACTCACTGATGTATTCCCACCATCTGGGATGGTGCCAGGCACATAGCAGGCACTTTATAAATATTAATGAATTTGATTTTTTGAAAAAGTGATAAACCTGTGGGATTGGTAGGGATAATTTTATTATCACCATTTTATCAACATAGTAGCAAGCCAGTTAAATGTAAAATGCAGACACTTTATGCTCTCTGCTTTATATAATAATTCCTGCCACTTAATGTCAGTTGCTTTGTAGCCATTTTGTGCCAGGTACTATGCTAGAGGTCAAACATTCCAAGATGAGTGAGCATGACTCTAGTCTTAAAAAGGTTATTAGGGGCTGGAGCCCAGGCCCCAGGCTGGAGTAGTTAGAGGTGAGACTGAAGAGTAGGAAGACTTTATTATATACCACGTAAAATGCTAAGATTTTAACAGGGTGAGAAGTCAGACACTGGAGCACTTAAGAAAGGAAGTAGCATGATCAAATTTTCTGTTTTGTGCTAAAGGACTGTTCTCAGTACAGTAGAGAACAAGAAGCTTCTCGAAGCTTCCAGTCTAATAAAAAAGACAGTAAACAACTAATCAAATACAAATCAGTTGTAGTTTCAGGTAGTCATAAATGCTTTGAGGGAAAATAGAGGAGGATAAGGGTGTGGAGAGTCATGGTGGGGGGGAGGTGTATTGTAAATAAGGAAGTCAAGGAAGATTCTATTAGGGAAGTTACAATTGTAGAGATATAAATAAAATTAAAAGGGGAAAACAATCCTACAGAGATCCAAGCAGAAGGACAAGGACCACCACATTGCAGTGGTTGTGACACAGAAATGAGCTTTTCTGCTTTAAGAAAATCAAGGAGGCCAAAGTGACTGAAGTTGAGGGAATGGTAGGGAAGCATGATGTGCAGTTAGGACAGCGAGATAAGGGATAGAGCATGGTGAGTCAGAGACTATACTGGGTTTTATTCTAGAGTAATGAGAAGCCACTGGAGTGTTCAAATCAGAGAAGCAGTAATATCTGACTTACTTTTAAAGATACCTGTGATGGATATATGGAAGATACACTACGGCAGGGCAAGAAAGGAAGCAGGAAAGGCAAGAAAGGAAGCAGGAAAACTAGTCAGGAGACTGTCTCAATAGAGCAGATATAAGGTAATGGTTGAACCTGGAGTCTAATGGAGGTGGTGGGATACAGAAATGGTGTTAATAACTTGCTAATGTGCTGGATATGTCCTATGCAATTCCTAAAGTTTTGGCAACTGGCCAATGGTAGTGCCATTTCCTGAAATGGGGGCCAGATTGTGGAAAAATGTTAATGCACTGGATACTATCTTTCTCCCAGTTTCTCTTTGGAACCTCTAATTCCCAATGTGACTGTAGTTGGAGATAGAGCCTTTAAAGAGGAAATTAAGGTTAAATAAATTCATAAGACAGGCTCTAATCTAATATGGCTTGTGTTCTTATAAGAAGGGAAATACATCAGGGATGCATGTGCACATAGAAAAGGCATGTGAAGTGAATGAGAAAGAGGCTGTCTGCAAGCCATGGAGAGGGACTACAGGAGAAACCAACCCTGCTGGCACCTTGATCTTAGATTTTCAGCTTCCAGAACTGTGAGAAAATAAATTTCTGTTGTTTAAGCCTCCCAGCCTATGGCCTTTTATTATGTCATAGCAATTCCCAAGCAAACTTAGCAAACTAACACAGAAGTGAAGAGGATAAAGAAAAACTCAAGTTCTCTATTAGACATGTCGAATTTGAAATGCTTATTAGACTTTCAGGCAGAGAGACTGGGTAGGTGAGTGGCCATGTAAATCTGAATCTCAGGGAAGAGGTTGAAGCTGGAGATGCAGTGGAAAGTCATTAAAGTAAATTGGTATGTTGTATCCAACTCTTGCAAGCCCGTGGACTGTAGCCTTCCGGGCTCCTCTGTCCATGGGATTCTCCAGGCAAGAATACTCGAGTGAGTTGCCATTTACTTCTTCAGGGGATCTTCCTGACCCTGCATTGCAGGAAGATTCTTTACCGGCTGAGCTACAAGGGAAGCCCAACTGCCGTCAGTGCCCCAATCCTGACTTCTTACTGTTCTCGTAGTCACTGTTCCCCAGGGAGGAGGGTTGACATAACTAATTGGTCATTTTGGAAAACAGAATCCACTATTCATAGTTAATTAATTTCTTGTATCTTTTGGGGATGTCTATCTTCTGAGAATATACATTTTCTAATCTTTCATATTGTGAGTTTTTCAAGAGTCTGTTTGCTTTGGGAGAAACCTGTGGTTGTCTAACTGTTAACTATCTCTGAATAGGTTAGTCACTAAAATATTAGCATGCCCAGTTATCTGTGACTCAACCATATTCTCCAGTATAAGTATATTAAAAATCAGTAACAAAGTGACATTTTAATCTCCTCTTCTTGACCTTGTATAGATTCTGTAATTGATTCTAAACTTGAGAGTATATTAGATAAGGTCATGTATTCAGTAAATACTGAAAGATAAAATCACTAGGGCCAAACAGAAAGTTTGGGCTTTCCAACATGAAGATAGACAATGAAAGGGGAGTCATCAAAAAAAGTTGAGAAATTAAGACTAGAGAAAAATCAGGAGAGTGTGAGGGCTGGAAACCAAGTGAAGACAACATTTTAAGAAGCACACCACAGTCATCTATTTCAGAAGATGCTGGTAGGTTGATTTAAATGAGGATATAAGAGTCTGGTGGTATTAATTATCACTCCTCTTTCTGGTTAGTTTTGTGAAAGGGAGAGAGAGAAGCCATAATGTCAGCTGGCTTCAGTGGAGCCTTCCACATTGAAGTCACTTAGTTAAATCCTGTCCTCAGTCACTCCCTCTGGAAGGCTGACCAGTTGTCAGGTTTTGCCTGGAAGGCAGCAGTTTTCTGGGATGCAAGACTCTTAGTGCTAAAATAGGGGAAATTTGGTGGGGCAAACTGGAAGGAATTGGTTGCCCTATCCACAAGCAACACTTACCTCTTACACATACACGCACACAAACACACACCCACAAGCTCCAATAGTCATACGTAGTCATACTCATACCAGTATGGCCAACTATCTTGTACCTAGCACGGTATATTCTCCTGGCAAAGTATATCCTTAATGATGTAGGTATGGATTGAGGGAAAACAAAAAGATAGTGAAGAGGAAAAGTGACTCACCCATCCAGTCACAGGTAAGGAGACTAGCAGAAAGCCTGTTTGCAGTTATTTAAGATGAAAATAATGATATCCTGATGTAAGGCAGTGGTAGTGAGATGAATGAAAGTGCATGGATTCCAGGGGGTGAGGTTGCTCATCAGAATGTGTGGGAAGTTTATTCTTTGGGCATGTAAGTAAATGGTATTTATCAAAGAAGGGAATGTGAGGTTTGTAAGATAAAAGGATGAGTTTGGTTTTGAAATGTAAAGCTTGGCGTGCCTGGGGGGTTGCAGGGTCACCTGGAGAGTTTTTACAGCCCAGTGTAAATTTTAAGGGTTTGAATTTGAGCCTTTGCCTGCATTCAAATCCTAGCCCCATCAACCATTACTAGCTTTGTGACTTTGAGTAGACTTAATCTACTGTACTTCAGCTTTCTCTTATATAAAGATAACAGAACAATGGTGTCTGCTTGATAAGTTGATGGTAAGAAGCTGACAGTTTCTGGTACATAGTAAGTGATGGCTGCTCTTCATAGACTGAAGAAGCTGGAAATATGGGAATGGGACTAATTAAAAGGACTGAGCTAGAAATATAGCAGTATAGGCACAGAGAAATGGAAAGTCCAGAAGAACATCTGATAGAGCAGGCAAGAGACTGAAGAATGTGTGCATGCATGATTTTGTTGTTGTAGTTATGGCAGTAGTGAAAGGGCAGTTAGACACTGTACTTCTCTTGAATGGTTTAATGGTGACTGTTGAAGAAGATAGTATGTTGTATCATAGTAATACTTTAAGAGATATTAATATTCTTTTCTCAATTTTCACTTGGAGTTTTTAGAAGTTATCTGTTTCTTCATAACAAACCTTGCCGAAATCTATTTAATATTATCTGCTCATAAATTACTACGTCTTAGCAATTTGGGCAGGGAAGGTCTGAGATCTGAGGAGCTAGGGCTCAGCTGGGTGATTCTTTTGTTACCCTGCCTGGGGTCACTCCTGATACAGCTGCAGTCATCTGTCACCACAGCAGAGACAAGAGGACCTCACTCACATTTCTTGAGGTTGGTTCTGTGTGTTGACTGCAGTGGTCTCTCTTCTCATGGAGGCTGGCCAGGCTCTCTTATGTGGTGGTCTCAGGGTAGCACAGTAGTTTGATAATGGGCTCACTTGTCATGTCATTACCAGAGGCTTACCTAGTAGGGCCGCAGGTGTCCTGTTAGAATCTCCCTGCTGCCCGTTATGCCCAGAATAGGCCTTGTGCATGATACATGATGGGTATGATAAGGGTAGGAGTGAGTTAAGGTGCAAGTTGGTCCAGAGTCTATACTCTGATAAGATATTACCTATGGGCAACCCCTCCCTTCATGAGAATGTGGTGAGCTGGCCTGGTACTCACGTGAGCACAGGGATAGAACTAGAGAAGAGAATATGCTGAAACCTGAGCGTTAGAGAGGAAAGTTAAGGCCAAGCTGTACCCTAGAAAAAGTGAAATTGAGACACAATGAGTAGACCACTCAAAGAACACAAAGCCTCAAAGACCAGGACAGCTTGGAGATAGTACCTATAGCTTTAACAGCTCAGCCCTGCTTTCCAGTGGGGTGTGCTGTTCTGGCTTAAAGGAAAGCAGGTACTTACTGTGATGGTAGACGAGGGACTCAGTGCCCAAGAACAGTACCAGACCTGATGTTGCCCTGTTCTCTGCTCCAAACTCCTGTGGGGGCCACTGAAGTCATTTCTCCTCACTCTTCTCACATGCCAGTCACAGCCATTAACTAAATAGAAAGTGAGAGAAGAGTTTATTGTTTCAGTGAGGAGTGAATATGTTTTCTGTTTGATATGCTTCTTCTACTTACCACCACTGTATTTGCTTTATTCACATTATTTTCAGATCACAGTAAGTGACAGCAGATTAAAATAGAGGCAACAGAGTGGAGGCAGAGGTCCAAGATACCATGTTTCCCCTGGTGTCCAAGTTAAAGATGACCCTGTGTATGATGGCCCATTAGATCTTTTGGAGGCTACGAAAAAAATTGTTTCTCAGATTCTTAAAAAACCAAACCTTACTTGATCCCAGACCATGTCTCCAGTTCCTACCTAGCACCTCTGATTTTCAGATTTCCTTTTGAATTCGAATTCAAAGAAAATAATATATTAAATGGTACTTTGGAGCACAATTCTGGTCTCAGACTTCCTGAGATCATATGTGTACAAGCTGTGTAACTGTGGTAAAAATGATTACCTCTCCTATACTTCAGTTTCCTCAAGTGTAAACGGGGCAATAATGGCATCAACCTCATGTAGTTGTTGTAGTGATTAATACATGTGTAGCTTTTGAAACAATGCTGAAAACATGGCTAGCATTCAAACTGGCTTAGCTGTTATTGTTACTGTTGCTTTATTGTTTTTTCTTTTTGTATGCCCCAATGAAAGTATTATAAAAATATACCCAAATATTCCCATTTTAAATGCTTACTCTTAAATTGGAGAAACAAACTATGTATACATAAAATATTTAAAGAATAGTTAAAAGGCCCTGTTTGCAAAGAACAAATATTTAGACTAATTACCCATACAAGTAGTGAGAATAATTAGTATGGGGAAGGATATTCAGTGAGGGGACATGTCACTTAGAAAGAGGGTCTTGGGAGGGACCTTGAAGAAACAGTATTTTGGCTTTGGATTCTGTGGAGAATTAATGGCCAGTGTGGACGACCTAAGTTAGCCAAGTTCCTGTCTGTGCCCCCAAGGTCAGATGTGGATGAGGGGAAGTGGTGTGCTGTTTTCTATTATTCAGACTTGATTCTTTTGAAACATTCTCTCCACTTTTTTGGGTGTGCAGGTCAAAAGTTCAGTGACTTGTCGCTTTGACATAATACCAGTTTCCTCACATCGGGTTGCAGTTTTCGTTGTTATTTCAATAGTTGAATTTTCCACAACACTATCAATTTTTTTTCAAGGAAATACAAGAGCCAATTCAAAGAAAACAGTGTTGGCCCTTCTTGGTGAAAAGCAAGGCATTTCTTAAAATCTGAACACTGTTTACTTCTTTGCTTACTTCGCTCACTTCGTCCAGATTCCATTCTCTGGTGGAAATATGTGCATATTTCTACAATTATTTCCTTCATGTGTCTAAAATTTTATGTGGCAGTTTTGCTAAGAACTACAGTTTTTTAATATAATATCATTAGAGGCAAGTAATGGTTTATTTTCTCTTAGTGCAAATAATATTTGGTCCTTCTCTCTCAAGATTTTAATACAGTGGTGTATTTTGGTGTATATTTTAATATACTGGTGTGAAAAAAAATCCCCTTATACTTTCTGCCTCAAAATTGGTCTCCCCCTGATGGCTATACCTTCCACTTTAATCCATACACAACACTGCACAAATTGTCTTGCTAAAGCACAAGTCTGACGTCCTTTCCAAAACGCTTGGTGGCTCCCTTTCACACATAGAATGAAATCCGCACTCCACTGTGTGTCTTCCATCACCCTGTCCAGCCTCCCAGGCCTCTGTCATCCTCGCTGTTGCTCACTGGTCAGTCTGCTCTAATCCTGAGAAAAGGGAGTCCTCATTCACACCGCAGTGCCTTCGGTCATGCAGGTTCCTCTCATTACACTGGCCTTCCCTCTTCTCTTCTGGAAATGTTCTGATCATGCATCAGGAACTTTTCTAGAACTGGCTGCTCCAAATCTAAATAACTGCTTTCCTTCAGGCTCTCCCACCTTTTGACTTATACCTCCACCTGTTTGTTGCTCTTTGGTAGGCTTCTGTTGACAGCAAAAGCCATTGTTTATTTAGAAGTATTGAGATAAATGACTTTATAGACTAAAACTGCCTTCTGGATCAATTAAAATTTCATAAAATTACATCTGGAGCAACCAGTTTGTCCAACCCACCCACCCATACATTTGGTGTTCTTAGATATTCTAGATAACTGACTTCTATTAGCATTTTCTTAGAATTCACATAATACATTATGAGCATACAGGTTGAAAATTAAAGGCACTTGACCTAGTCTAGGTGCTCCTTTGGTACCCAGGGTTCTCCTTCAACAAATCACTAAGGTTGGCCTCATTATACCCACTTGAATTATACCCACTTGACAATGAAACATAGATTCTCAAAGTTAGATTAGGTACTGAGGCACATGGAAGCAGAGAAATGCAATGGATATAAGCGTGATGTTTGAAGCCAGACTACATGGGTTCAGAACCTACACTGCCTTGGTTTGAATGCTGCCTTTACTGTTTACTAGCAGGTACTATTTACTCAATCATTCTAACAGTGAAGAACTGTTTGTTTCATTGTAAAATATGATAGACATGTCTTCCTTGGTGTATTTTATTTTTCTCAGGACTAAGATGAGTTAACATATGTAAGGCACTTAGAACAGTCTGGCATGTAATAAACGTATGTAAGTGTTCAGTTCAGTTCAATTGCTCAGTCGTGTCCAACGCTTTGTGACCCCATGAACTGCACCACGTCCATCACCAACTCCCGGAGTTTCCCCAAACTCATGTCCATTGAGTCGGTGATACCATCCAACCATTTCATCCTCTGTCATCCCCTTCTCCTCCTACCCTCAATTTTTCTCAGCATCAGGGTCTCTTCAAATGAGTCAGCTCTTCGCATGAGGTGGCCAAAATATTAGAGTTTCAGTTTCAACATCAGTCCTTCCAGTGAACACCCAGGACTGATCTCCTTTTGGATGAACTAGTCAGTGTTAGCTGTTGTTATTATCATTATTACTTTGGATTAAGTTTAATGAGCATAGGAACTAAAAAGTGAACGAGTTAGGACTGGACACAGATTTGTTTGGCCCCAAAACTGTCAGTTTATACATTTCGAACTGCCTCCTGCCATGCCTGGTTATTTGCCTTGAGATTAAAGAAGAGAATGACAGATTCTTTTCATCTTTTCTCTCAGGGCTCCAAACCTTTTATCAGGTTATTTCAGTGTCAGATACCTGACCACTATTTCTGGAGATTGAGGTCTCCAAAAGCGTTAACATGAGTGAGGTCAGATTCTGAAGTTACTTTGATTTAAAGTGTACACCAGTCCATCATGCATGTTTTTTGGAGGTTGAAGGCTCCGAAAGCTTTAGCATGAAGAGAAAATCAAGTTTTGCTTCCATACAAAGTCATGATGAAAACCATGGGTCTCCTCTAAAAATTGTTCTGGGCCAGTTTTCTCTGCCTGTAATGTCACTGGTATTTGCTTACTGGTGTTTGACTGGCTATACCAAGCCACAGGGGTACAGAGGACTCAAACCAATCTGACATGCTTCTTCTAGCACATGCAGCAGCTCTCTCTACCTTCCTTCCCCCATTAAGGAGTGAAGGAAGGTTTTGTAAAGTTGTAGGAGTATGTCTCTTCCTCCCCAACTGCCTTCCCCTTCTTCTGTTCCTCAGAAAGGCATGGGCCCCACATTGCCCAGGAAGAGCAAAGCAGAGGTGAGAGGCAGATAAGAAAGGTGTTATGTTTGGCATGACTGGTTTAGGCTTAAGTTTGCGCCTAAATAGCCATTTAGGGTGAATTTTTTATATCCCTTGAGTGTTAACTTGCTGTGTTTGCATCCATGTGGCAACATAATTAAATTAGAGTTTATGAGATCTGTTCCCTGAGAGTAGCATGTTTTTTAACTTAGCTAAATTCAATTAAATCCAACAAGTTCACTCTGGATTTCAGTCCATGACATCAGAGTAAGTTCTGTGGACATAACGTTTGTATAAAGATAAGGCCGGTTACTTCCAGATGTTTAAAGTCTTGTTCAGGAGACAAACAAATAAAGAAATAATTGTAAAGACCCTGATGCTGGGAAAGATTGAAGGCAGGAGGAGAAAGGGACGACAGAGGATAAGATGGTTGGATGGCATCACCGACTCAGTGGACATGAGTTTGGGGAAACTCTGGGAGTTGGTGATGGGCAGGGAGGCCTGGTGTGCTGTAGTCCATGGAGTCGCAAAGAGTCAGACACAACTGAGTGACTGAATGGAATGGAATGTGTTAAATTCTATGATCATGCACCAGGAGAAATGGCCATGATGATTGGCTGGGGATGGTGGTAGTGGGGGAATAGTCAAGGAAGACTCTCTCTGAAGAGAACATAGGATATCGCAACATGTAAGAAGCAAAAGGAGGAACAAGAGCTTGGAGATGTGAAAACACCTGGCTGATTCAACTGACTGGTATAAGAAGGGTAGCTTGAAAATGTTCCAAATATTTTATAAATGGTTTACAACAGCTCCATGACATATGTTCTGTTGTTATTCTCATTTTATAAATGAGGAAGCCAACTTCCCCAGTAACAAATTTTGAACAAGGCAAGCTACCTCCAAAGAAAGATACAATCATTAGTCATTAAACTTAACTACTGTCCTCTATCCCACCCCTCTTGTTTGAGTTTTCTCAACTGGGACTAGCCATTGGAATCATCTAGGAGGTTTCTAGAAATATACAGATCCTGGTCCTTTCCCCAGACAGTGATTTTGTGTCTCTTCTTGGTAAATGACTCAACTATTCAGCCTGATGCTCAAAGTTGAGCTTGGGAATAATGATAAAGAATCTGCCTGCAATGAGGGAGACTCAGGTTCAATCCCTGGGTCAGGAAGATCCCCTGGGGAAGGAAATGGCAAACCCACTTCAGTATTCTTGCCCAGAGAATCCCCATGGACAGAGGAGCGTAATGGGCTACAGTCCATGGGGTTGCACAGAGTTGTACACATCTGAGCGACTACACATTCTCTCTTCTTTATTTTCCACATCTAGTTCTTCTCCAGATTCTTTCCATTTTCCACCAAAAACTTATCTCAGATTCTTCTATTTGTGTGTCTACTTCCATTTTCAGCATCCCAAACCAAACCCCCCTAACCAACTGATCTCTCAGTCTCTCCCAGCCCACGTCTAATCCATCTAATCACAGCCACGGTGATTGTATCATTTCTGGCTTGGAGTCCTCCAGCAGCCCCAAGTTGCCCTTGGAATTCAGTCTACACCTTCAGCATGATTTACAAGGCCCTGTATCACTAAGCCCATGCCTATTCTCCTGTTTCATTTCACACCACCCTTCCTATTGTTCAGCTACATGGATGCTGTTTTATTTCCTTCAATGTGAGAAGCTCTTTTCTACCTTATGGTCTTCCCACTTGCTGCTGTTCTTTCTGTAGGAAGGAACCTGCCTTCTCTGGTCCCAGACACTCCCTGACACCCCTTGATGAAATATCCCTTCTGTCACTCTCTTTTAGGGCATACTGTTATTTCCTTTGATTGTTATAATTTCTTAATATGGTTATATGCAGTCATTGTTGAAGTCAAAGTCCAAGCACAAGCCTGAATGCTCCATGAAAGTAGGGATTGCACCTGACACATTCACCATTGTGTACCTTACATGTGGCCCACTGTATGGTCCAGAGCAGTTGTGCAATGCAATTTTAATGACTAATTGATAGGCAAACTGGATACAGAGATGAAGGAGATTTGGGGAAAAAAAAAAGGTCATTGGATTTGGCAAGGAGGCTGCTTAGGCTATGCACTTGCAGTTGAATGATGGGGAGGAAACCAAACCTAATAAATCCTGAAGTTGAATGAGAAAGCAAAGAGGAAATAAAATTAATGTCATGTGGAGGTAATAATAATTACCATGTTCCAGACCAGACCATGAACTTGGCACTGTGCATCCATTATTTAATCATTGTAATAACCTTACAGGGTTCTGTTATCTCCATGCTTTGGATAAGGTAGAAGATCTCAGAGAGGTTAAGTATATGACCCGGGTCACATATTAGAATATAGCAAAACTTCAGGGTTCATCCTTCTAACCAGTGAGCCAATGGCTCTTGAGTGTGAGGAGGAATCATGGCAGTGAGTGGTTTATCAAAAACCACTACTGTCAAGAGATTGTAATTCTGCTACCATCAAAAGATTGAACTTAAAAACAGGTCTGTGTGAAATTAAATAGAAATCATCAGTTTTAACAGGTGATTTTAATTTTGAGAGATTCTAAGGCTGGTTGACCCAGGTACCCTGCTCTCTGGAGCATTACTCCATGCTATGCTTCACAAGAGAATAGATTTTATATCATTTGCAGCTTCTGATCTAAGCCTTGGAGCCATGGAGCCGCTAAGACTCTATTTCATGTGTATATTGATAAAAATGTTTTCTCATAGGTTTATGGTGATTAAATGAGATCATTTATAGAGTGCCAACTAATAGTTGGTACACAATAAATGTTGCTTCTCCTTTCTCTCCTAAACTTTTCTTCCAGGAATTTTCACTGGGTTGGGAATGGAGAAAAAACCAATAATTTGAAGTTGTGGTAAGTTGGAGGGAAAGTTTAGTTTTTTTCCCCCTGTTATCTCCATTCTGAAAATAGAGGAAGAGAGACACAGAGCAGTTAAGTAACTGGATCCTAGGCCACAACTAGAAGTGGCACTCCTCTTAACATCCATGCTATGCTGCTGAAGCAGATTTGTAAAGAAGTCTCTAGTTAATGCTTTGAAACTTAGCTGTTTTTCTATTGCTTTTTTCTTAAAATAGAATATAATCTCGCTTTCCACTTTATTTGTTGACTTTTTTCCTTTGACTTTTTAAGAATATATGCCTTTGTGTTTTTATTGTAAATATCACATTTTTTTAGGAGACCACATAGTATTGAAATCAAATTAATATAGTTTATGTGCCCGGTAATGAGTGGACTATAAGTACAGTTAAGCAAAGCTGTGGTGTTCAGATACTTAGAAAAAGTATCTGAAAAATGGCTAAAAAAAAAATTGCTAAGAGAATCTTTAAGAAATGTAGAGGTATCAAAGTAGCATGGATAAAGGGAAAGTGAAGTCATCCCACCTCAGGGTACAGAGTGAGATGACTTGCTTCTGGTACCTTGTCTTGTGCTCAGTGAAAAGATCAGCAAGGGTCCTGGGAATGATCTCAGGCCTTTCCCTTCCAATCCTTACATTGACTCTATGTTTTCAGGGTGTTGGTTTCTCCAGTTTTTCTCTGGTTGTGCATTTATCATGCAGAGCACATGATTCCACATCCCTCTTTCTGTGGCTCTATTTTGAGATCATGAACACATCAGCCAGCCCTGAGTTGATGACTCTGCCCGCATGTCAGCTTAAAGCTTCATGTCTGTCTGGCTTGCCTTAGATAGACCATCAGTAAGAATCTAGAATTTTTTTTTTCATTTGCTGTCTTAATTCCTTACTTCTTATGATGGTGCTTTTTCCTCTAAGATTTACTTTGTTTTTACATGTTTCACAGTTGATCACAGTGCCTTGTTTTTAACTGCCCTTTATCTCAGAATCTATTTGTATAAAGTATTAGAAATGTGTGTGTTCTTATTGCTCTTTTTACAATGGGTAACAGTCTATCTGGAAATAGACTCCATTATGTTTTCTGAATTCACATTAATTTAATGTGTTAGTCAAGGTTCTCCAGAGAAACAGAACCAGTATATATGCACACACATATATAAATAAATTTATTTCAAGAAACTGGTTTCTGCAATTATGCAGGCGTGGTGTATCCAAAATCTGATGGGGAAAATCAGCAGGCTGAAGAATCAGTAATCAGTTACAGTTCAAGTCTAAAGGCAGTTTGCTGGTAGAATTCCTTCTTGCTCGGGGGAAGTCAAGCCTTTTGTTCTAGTCAGCTTTTCAGCTGATTGGAAGAGGCCCACATACCTTAAGGAGGGCAATCTGCCTTACTCAAAGTCCACTGATTTAAATATATAGCTCATAGAAAAAACACCCTCACAGGAACTTTAAGAATGATGTTTGACCAAATATTTGGGCACTGTGGCTCAGCCAAGGTGATACATAAAAGTAACCATCACACTTGGCATTTTTCAAGTTGGATTCTGCAGAACCGTATTCTAGTTGTTAATAGGTTAGCAGGAAAAATGAAGCAGAGCAGTTCAGTAGTTCACTGATTAAACATATTTGTCACGCACACACACACACATACACACACATACATATAGTATGTGTGTATATAGATGTATTTCTGAATGTTACACATTCATCTGTTAAAGACTGGAGATTCCTGAGGTCAAGAAAGCTGCTCTGTGTAACTGCGACACCAGGAAGTTAAGGCTTCCATAACTATGTGGTGTTTCACTTGTAGCACCCTCCTCCACCACCACACTGGGAGGAAGTGGGTCTGGGCTTGTCTCCCTAAAAATCCCAAATCCTGAACCCTGATTCTCAGATCTAAATTGTACAGAGATGTTTGTCTAAATACTAAAAATAAGTCATCAGGCGCTGGTTCCTGGTGGCTCCCATTTCTACACTGCAGCAACCAGTTGAATAATCAGACCCTGTATCTGAAAACCAGCTAGAACTCTTCTAAGTAAGAACTTAAAAATCCACCCTCATTCCTTGTGGTTTGGTTTTCTTGCACTTATTTTCCCTTAAAAGATTTGGATACTCCCAAGTAGTTTAATACTTAAAGCTGTTCTCAGAGGATAACTAATCTTTTATTCTCCATAATTCCATAGTCTATAGTCTACTAGGATAGATGAAGAGATAATCATCAGAGACTTGCAATGGAGACATCAGAACCTTTGCCCTCTTTCCCTCCCCTGACTGGGAAGGGAGCGGTAGAGGTGGATGCGGTTTAGAAGATGAACGGTTATAAAAACCAGAAGTGGGTTAAGTCTCCATAGACTTTGAGGGTAGAGAAGAGATCCTTTGGGGAGTTGGTCTGGGCTAGATCTAGAGCTGGTGCAGGTTGATGCCTGAGCCAAGGCAGAGCAGGAAACCCTGCCCCTAAAAGCTGGGAATAAGCACTCAAGGCTATGGTTTTTCCAGTAGTCATGTATAGATGTGAGAGTTGGACCATAAAGAAGGCTGAGCGCCGAAGAATTGATGGTTTCAAACTGTGGTCTCGTGAAGACTCTTGAGAGTTCCTTGGACAGCAAAAAGATCAAACCAGTAAATCCTAAAGGAAATCAACCCTGAATATTCATTGGAAGGACTGATGCTGAAGCTGAAACTCCAATACTTTGGCTGCCTGATGCAGAGCCGACTCGTTGGAAAAGACCCTGATGCTGGGAAAGATTGAGGGCAGGAGGAGAAGGGGACAGCAGAGGATGAGATGGTTGGATGGCATTGCTGACTCAATGGACATGAGTTTGGGTAAACTCTGGGAGTTGGTGATGGACAGGGAGGCCTGGCATGCTGCGGTTCATGGGGTTGCAAAGAGTTGGACATGACTGAGTGACTGAACTGAAGACTGTTGGCATGAAAAGTAAAACTAATTTAGAGAAAGAAAAAGCAAAACAATCTGGAAACCACAATCTTGCAACGGGGGCTAAGGAGGCAGAAGAGAAATGTCAGAGTAGGATGTGCTACATTTCCATACTACACTACTGAGAGCAGGAGGCTGGCACTTTTTTTCTTCTGATGAATTGAACACCCCCACATAAAGGAACATCAAACCTTTTTCAAACTCAAAACAGATTGCTTATTCTAACATCCCAGAGTAGCTGAAGGAGGCCTGCAAAACCCAGTAGGAAACAGGAAGGCAACAGCTTGCTCTTACATTGGAATCTGTGTATAACCCTTGTTCTCGCTTTATTAGAAATGCTTCCTGCCTGGCAGACTGAGCAAAGTGTGGCCAGCAGGGCAGGGGAGACTGTTGGCTGCGGTAAGATTGTACCACCTGTTTGCCTTCTCATTTCAGCTACATAGTACCAAATGGTGGAGGGAACCACAGCTAGTTGGCTGATCTGACCATTCTCTTGACACCAGCACTCCTGGATTCTCTCTCCTTGAGCTTGTCTATGCTTTAAACAGGAAGAAAGTAATATAGACTATTATGGAGCATAATCAAGGTTTCATTGCCACTGCCAGTAAATTGGACAGTAAATGTAACAGTTAATAGTGCTTGAAATAGCTGGAACGTCATCTGGAGACCCATTCTATGACACCTCTTTAAATCCAGACCATGTGAAATATGGTGTCTGTAGGAATGTAGCTCTCTCTGCATATGCAGGTTATTTGGGAGGATTTACAGTATGTACATGACAGTGACAAACAGCACTGTTTGTTTCTGAGGGAGACCACAAGAGAAGGATTGCATTTATACTGGTTGTTAAAAACTTTAAATTCTTAGTAAGCGATTGCTGAATAATTGAACCACAACCCACGTTTCTATTAAACTAGGTCAAATTTAAGTTTGTGTTACTTGGTTTTTGGTAAAGTAGGCTTTTGTGGTAAAGAACCAACACAAAAGTGCTGTTTAACAAAGGACACAGTGGGACTCTGGCGTTTATGCTAAATGTGCCTCTAGTCATGACAGTTTTCTATTGTATGTTATTGCACTTTAAGAAGTAAATAAATCAGCAGAGTCAATATCATCTGGAAACTCTGATGCTCCAAGCACTGTACCCAGATTGATTGAGTCACTTAACCTTCCTTTGCCTTAGTTTCCTTATCTAAAAATGTAGGCATGATACTAAGACTTACTCCCTGGGGATGCTTTAAGAATTAAATTAGATAATACATCTAACATGTAACAGAGAACCAGGCACATAGTGAAGACCTAAATTAACAGTGGCTATTATTTGAGCCTAGGAAATTGTAACCATATTCATTTTGCAGAGGTAAGAGAGGAAGCTATATTGCTCAAGTAATTTCCCAAGATCACCAGGGTAATGAAATGATGTTATAAGGACTGGCACATAGAAGCTACCCTAAGTGTCCTCTTCCTACCACTTCTCTGATATGTGATCTAGGTGAGGCAAGAGTTCAAAAGCAGAGGACTTACTGGGTTGAGAACACTGACTGTCACATTGTAAATGGTGCCCACGGTGGGAGGAGCCAGATCCTCACAGGTTTATCAGGTCAGCAAGAGTTCATAACTAGAGCAAGGTCTTAGGGGTGAGTGGGTGGAATCAGGAAAGCCAGTGGAGTTGTGTCTTGAGATGCTTATTTGGGATGACAGCACCAAAAGTGTGAGAATATGCCAAGGTGTTAGAGAAATGGGATTTGAAATCAGGAAAGTTGGAAAATGATGGAGAAACCAAGAAGATGAGGCACATCTTAGTTATTTTAATTAGGGATGCATTCCTCAGATTGGAATCTGAAGACCAGAAGAGCATGGATGTTCTCTTGTGGCCTAGGGTTTGTGTTTTAGTTATTTCAGCAGTAGATTACTAAAAATTTTAACAGTTTCTAACAATGACTGTAAATTCAATTTTTCTCTTGTGGTCTCTCTCAGAAACTAACATTGCTATTTCTCACTGTCATGTGCATACTGTAACTTCTCCCCCAAAATCTGCAAATGCAGGTGGGTATTATTGTAAAAGAAGTCTGTGCATGAGTTCAAAAAATCCTAGATGGAGGTCATTCTCTGCTTCTGATATATAATTACATTGATTAGTGTCCTCACACTAATCCAAATTTCAGAACTACTCTGTAAATTAATCCTTTAAATTATATAGAATTTAACTCATCCATGATGGTATCAATTGATTCAGATGATAAGTACTGCACAGCTCAGTGCCAAGTCTGGACCTGAGTGCTCACAGGGTTCCTTAGGTGTAGTGGTACAAATTTGTATGTGGCAGAAGTTAAATCTAAAAATACTTCCAACTCCCTGAATTGCAATATGTGTTAATCAGATTGTTATAAAGCTCAATTTGAGAGCTACACTACCAACATTTTCAATTCCTCAATATTTTAAGATTGCTTTCACTTTAATTCTTAGAGTAATTTTTCTCTCTGTGAACATCAGATATTCTGATAGTAAGATATGTAATTCTTAGTTCAGATCACATCATGTAGTGTATCACCAGGGTGTCTCTATACCGTTAAGATGATGAGAAAGCCCCAGGTGGATGGAAGAAAGCCACCAGACAGAAAAAGACTGGATCTTGGGATGCCCACCTGGAGGGAAGCTGCCCAGGTGCTTGACACTTGCTTAGGAGAGCAAGAAGTCAACTTCTGTCGCGTTAAGATTTTACTTTCTTAAACTTTCTCAATCCAACAATTCAGTTGGAATAATGTATCTATTCTAATACTGCTACATCTGATGTCTTAGCACAGATAATAGAAAATCATGCTTTCTCTTCTGAAAATCATGCTTTCCTTTTTATCCAAAGCAACAGTGTAATTGTGTTGACTATTATCTTGACTATTTATGACTATTGACTAAAATGTCAGTTATTATTTAGTCAATAAGTATTGACTAAATTTCAAATGTATTACCTCATGCTGATCTCACAAGAATCTTAAGATGTAGGATTTTAAAGTCCTCACTTAAAAGATGAGGAATCAAAAAGATTATGGCATAGAGAGGGGAAATATTTTGCCTAGGATCAGATGACTGTTTGGAGCTTAGATTATTTTGACTCAAATTTATAGTTCACCTGTAAATTTTCAACCTTGTACCAGTTGTACATCAAAATCACATGAGGTGCTCACAGCAGACTGATTCTTGCTCACTGAAATCCACTTACTAGCCCAGTAGCTATACTGTATTTTCCTCCCTTCGTTATAGTTAGGAGCGACCGTATAACAAAGTTCTCCTTAAAAGAACAAGAGCTACAGGGAAAAGCCATGCCACTTTTAGTCAGATCCATTAGAACTTTCCACATGAGCTCCTCCATGCTGTTTATTTTTCCACCTGGTGGAAGATCAAATACCAGTGAAACTATTCAGTTATGGAGGAGCCAGCCATAAGATGGAAAGAGTCTTGGTTATTGAGTGACTGCATGAAGGGGAGCCTCCCCACCAGCCTCACTCTGAGCAATTTTGTGAGCAGGAAATTAATTTTTGTGTTAATCTACTGATGTTTTGGAATATGTTGGTTACTACAGCTTATCTAACCTTAACTAATACAGAGAAAAATACAGTTTCCTGGTCTGTACTCCAGACTTGGTCAAACTCTCTGGAAGGAAACCTAAGTATTTATAATTTTTTAAGTTCTCCCATGTGATTCTGGTATATCTGGTCTTTGACAACAATATACTTCATTGCACAAGTGACTTTTCCATTTATCTGTCTAAATCCTTTTAGTTAGGTATATTAAGGAGAGATTTTTCCATTTTCAGTTTTGCCTGAATTTTAAAAGCTGCTATGAATCAACAATGGTTAGTGATTTAGAAAAAGCTTCATTTAAGTTTTGATTTTTTTAAATTCAACCCATTTGACCCAGGGAATTCAAGATGTATTTCTCATGATCAGGAGTCCAGCCTATCTCTTCATTCCCTCTCTCCCACCACCAATCCATCCATCCATCCGTTATATCTGTCTGTCTCCTATCTCTTCTACACATCTGTATATGCATTTATCTTTCTACCTATCAGAGCAAAACTTACCCCAAAGTATATTCCCTCAATTTTATTTTATTTATATATATAAAATTTTTGCACTGTGTAATTCCTTGGAAATAACATGCAGCAATTAACAAGAGTGAAGGAGCTGTTCATGCATTTTAGTGATTGCTTTGGAACTGTGACTGATCTCTAGATCTTAAGGGAAAGGGGAAACATTAAGAGATTTTTGTACTTAAAATTTAGATCATGCTTTCTTACCTTATTTCATCCTTTAAAATGTATTTTTTTCAGAATGAAATTGATTATGGAATCTTATCAAAGTGAAAAGTTTGATCTTTTTTTCAAATGCCTTGAATGTTCATAATAGGATGACACCCTTATTTGTTTAGAGGGTTAATGAAGATGGACTTTAATATCCGGATCCATTGCTAATTAGTAGGGAAGCATCATATAAGAATAGCAGGAACTTTACATAAATTAGGTCTTTTAATTCTCTAGAATAATCTTAGGAGCTAAGTCCTGTGTTTATCCTCATTTTATATGAGGACATTGAGTCATGGAAGCATGAAAGAACATGCCAAAAGTTGCATAGCAAGTAGGGGGGGATGTTGGGATATGGACCCATGTAAGCTGGTTTTAGGCTCTGTGCCTTTAACCAGTATCCACACTGCCTGTTTTAAGAAGCATATGATTTTTCCTTGGGGGCTTCCCTGGTGGCTCAGATGGTAAAGAATCTGCCTGCAATACAGGAGACCAGGGTTCAATCCCTGGGTTGGGAAGAATACCGGCACCGGTATTCTTGCCTTTAGAATTTCATGGACAAAGGAACCTGGCAGCCTGCAGTCCATGGGGTCACAAAGAGTTGGGCACAGCTGAACAACCAACACTTTCACTTTCATGATTTTCCTTACCATTCTATGGGTATGTTAATTTTATTGCTTTTTAACAAATTACTACGGATTTCAGAGCTTAAAACAACTCATACTTATTATCTTCCAGTTTCAGTGGTTCAGGAGTACAAATTCAGGTTAGCTGGTCCTCTGCCTAGGATGTCACAAAGCTATAGTCAGGGTATCAGGCAGGTCTAGACTCTCATCTGAGTTTCAAATTCCTCTTCCAAGCTCATCTAATTGTTGGCAGAATTTGTTTCCTTGTAACTATAAGAACTTATTATGGCAACTAGTTTCTGCAGAGCCAACAAGAGACTCTCTGACCTCAGTGAAGTATGAAATCCTCTTTAAAACAGCTTCCAACTGATTAATTCAGGGTCACTGGATATAATCTTCTTTTTGATGAGTTTGTCGATTAATTTAGGACTTTAATGTAACCTATCATATTTGTAACACCAGGGGCAGAGATCTTGGGGGTTATCTTAGAATTCTGCTATGTCATGGCACAATGAGTATATCTGATCCCTTTTTCTATGGGTGAAGTAGTTAGGTAAATACTATCGTACTTAAACAATGAGATGATATTTCTCTTAGGGCTTGACTCATCAACCTCAGCTTGTAAAAATATCAAGAATTTCTTTTAAAAATATTTACACATAAAATTCTCCTTCTTTAACTCTTTGTCTAGAACTCTTCCCATTGAAGGAAGCCTGATGATATAAGTAAATTATTCCTTTGAAATTATTATTATAAATTTACTCTGCTGATTAGTTTTCCAGGATATTTCTTAAAATCACCTAATCAATTTAGTCATAAGATCAGTCACTGAGTGAAAATCAAACTCCATGGTGTGGCCAACCAAGATGCCCGCCAATGTTAACCAAACATTCCATGTTATCCTTATCTTTTGTCACTGCCTTCTCCTGCCATCATTTTATTCCAAGTCACATTTATGCTTCTGGACCTGTACATGATGTACCTATATACAGTTGACACTTGAGCAACATAAGTTTGGACTGCATAAGTCCACTTATATGTGAATTTTTTGTTTTTAGTAAATACATGCTACAGGACTACATGATCTGGGATTGGTTAAATCTGTGGATGTGGAATCACAGATATGAAGGGCTGACTATGAAGTTATACTCAAATTTTCAACTGTGCTGAGGGTAGGTGTTCCTAACCTTTGAATTGTTCAAGAGTAAACTGTACCCTTGTGCTAAAATTTCCATGCCTAATTTTACCTGGAATACCCTTTAGATCTCACTCCCACCCCCACACCAGTCTGCTGGTAAATTCTGTTTCTTCAAGACTTGGCTCAGATGTCCCTTCTTTTGTAAAACATTCCCCAGTTCCCAAGCAGAAAAATGAATAGAAGCTATAGAAAAGGGACTTGAGTTCTAAGTCATGCTGTAAAGTGAAAATGAAGGGTAATACTGATTTGAATACTGAAGAGCCCAGTTTCATTCTGGATTTAAGTATGTTCTAAAAAATACTTTAGAAGAAAATAAAATTGACTTAGGAAATCTGTGCTAAACTAAACATATAAATGTGGACTCTTAACATGTTCTACCACTGAAGAGGTTGAGCGGTAAAACAGTGTCAACTCTGCCTTCTGAGATTTCACTTGCTTTTCTGACTCTCCACTGTGAAAGGAAGCCAAACTCTATGAGGGTTTTATTCTTGTCTGAATGGAAGGATGCTTTAAAGGGGGGTAGTGCTGAAAGGACAGTAGAGTCAGCTTTGAGATACTCCCACTATCCAACTTGGAGCCATTGGCATTAAAAAATAATTATTCATAAACAGGTTGAGTTCATGATTCTATGAATTCATAATGGTATTTAAAATTGTAAAGGGTAAAGTTCACAAAGACACTGTAATACAAAAGGAAGTCGATATGCTTAATATTTTATTAATTTTAGGAGAATGCTGGAATTGATAGATGTGAGTTTATTCTTTCTTCTACTGAGTATATGGCCCTTTATAAAGGAAAGATATGTATTTTTCTTCACTTCTATTTGTAGGCAAGATAAAGAGAGTTGTGAATAATCCCAGGAGTTCTGATAGAGTAAGAACTATACCAAGAATAAGAAAGATTGTGACAGTAGTATAGGAATATATGTATAGAAAGAATGTTTTGAAAGAAATAGATTCACCACATTACTCAAGAGTAAACTCAGTCTTTCATTTTCCAGGAAACAAAACCTCTTGAATGATGGACCAATTATCAAGAGAAGCTAACAAGGTATCATTGATTCTAATAATGCTAATGAATCATGCCAAAATTATTATGATAGTGAAAGGACACATAGCATGTCATGCTGGCCAAGTAAACTTTTAAGAATGTTTCATTTCAGGAAAATTTGCCAGATTGCTGCTCACAAAAACAGTGTAAAAGCTGTAGGCTCATTGAAAAGACCCATTGATTTAACAAGTGTCGTGTGATTCTAAAAAGACAAAGGGAGGCAGGGATTGCAGAAAGATGATCATTGGACTAAGTTTGAATCACTCTGGAGTTTCAGTCAGACCCCAGGTCCTGAGTAAGAGTTAATTGATCAGTAACCCAGAATTTGCAGACTTAGCTGGTCTGAGATAGTATTTATTTTGTTGATGGTTAAAAGTTACTTTAACAGTGGAAAGGTATTAACTAATTAGAGAAATATGAATAAATGAATCAATAGTTTGTAATATGCTAAAGAGGGTACAACCATTACAACTTTAACCATTGAAATGACTTATGTTCTACTTTTCCTGTTATTCTACTTGTCTGCTTTTAACATACAATATTATTTACTTGTATTTTATTTATTTATTTAGTATATTGCTTATTCTCTACCTCACTTTTTCTCATCCTTTTCCATCCTTGCCAAGTAGGAGGGCAAGGGCCATAGTCCACATTTTTAGCCACTTTTGGAGGTTTGATTGACTATCAGAATTTGTAGATATTTAATATATACAGCTTGAAGTGTTTAGGATAAGTATACCCCTGTGAAATCATCCCCACAGTTAGTACTGTAAACTTATCTATCATCTCCTAGACCTTCCTCCTGCCCCGTTTGTTTGGTTGTGATTTTCTTGTCTGTTTTGATCACCTCTGCTGTATCTGAAAATCCCAAATAATACATATCACACAGTAGAGGTTCACCACGTTTATTGAATAAACAAATTAGTGTTGTCTTTTTATAGTTTTTGTTTTTATGTAAGTTGTTTTAAGGTTTTGAATCACTTAGAAAAAATTAACACGTTTAGACTAATGTCTAGCATTCCAAAGACCCATGTGGACTCAGTGATACATCATTTTTGGAGGGAACCAGACCACTTATAGAGGAGTCAGGGGGCACAAGGACCACTTATGCCTTGTCTTTTCTGCCATGTGATCACATCTGCCCAGGCTTTCCATCTTTAGAAAGAGCAGGAGAAAAGAGAGGAAGCTGGAAAGATTAAGCATTTATCCAAGGAAAAATGCATATGGAAGGGTCCATTTTAAAAATGAGTGACTTTAATATCTAACACTGGCAAATTTGAAAGAGTGTTTTACACCCCATGGTACCGAGTAATGTGGATGTTTCTGAGGAAGAGTAGATCTGTGATAGAAAATGAAGAAGCTGGATTTTCTTCATATACCTAAGTAGTTGAAGTTTCTGCCTTTGCTACCTGTGGGGCATATTCAAGCCCTGCCAGGTGTGAGGGGGATGACCTCAATCTCAATCTGATTCTGTAGGGTGGGTTGGTTTCCAATACACCCCAGCCTCCTATCCTCAGGTGTGAGCAGAGCTTGATTGTCCTATAAATTGTTCCAGGAGAAGGAAATGGCAACCCACTCCAGTATTTTTGCTTGAAAAATTCCACGGACAGAGGAGCCTGGTGGGCTACAGTCCATGGACTCACACACCACTGAGTGACTTCACTTTTTCTCACTTTCCTACAAATTGGCTCTGTGCATAAACTAGCATAGCCTTAGATAGTGCTGAAAATGATGGACAGGGAAGCCTGGTGAAATGCAGTCCATGGGGTCCCAAAGAGTTGGACACAACTGAGCGACTGAACTGAACTGATTGGAACAAGGGAGTCATGCAAGTCTGGAAAAGGAAGAATTCTATCTGACCCAAGTTCAGGAAAGGGAGAATGTGATGGGGGATCCCTGAGGGGCATATACATACAGAAAGGAGTAACTGGGGGTGGGAAAGTGAACTCTGCTTTTGCTTTGCTCATGACATGGTCTTTTTCTCCATGTGTTTTCCTGTATGAATTCACAGAAGTTAGGTGCTCAGTGTAGAATAATAGGATCAACTTCTATGAGATCACACCAAGCAGCTCCTGGAAGATGGCTCAGAGCCCAGTGCATGCAGGATTTTCTTCTGAAGCCCATTCAACTCTATTAAATAATAATTTGGTTTCCAAAAGTATCACAGCATAAGAATAGTCAGAATTGGCAGCCCATTATCCAGAGTGAAGTAAGCCAGAAGCAAAAACAACAATACAGGATATTAACACATATATATGGAATTTAGAAAGACAGTAACGAGGACCCAGCATGTGGGACAGCCAAAGGAGCGCAGATGTATAGAATAGACTCGTGGACTCTGTGGATGAGGGCAAGGGTGGGATGATATGGGAGAATGGCATTGAAACATGTTAATTATCATATGTGTAATCAATCGCCAGCCCAGGATTGATTCTCAGGGCTGGTGCATCGAGATTTCCCGGGGGGGAGGGAGGAGGGAGGGGGGTTCTGGAGGGGGAGCATATGTAAACCCATGGTGATATCATGTCATTGTATGGCAAAACTAATAAAAAATAAATAAATAAATAAATAAAGATGATTTTCATCAGTTAGACATAACTGGGGATCAACAACACCCATACATAAAGAAAAAAAAATTAAATCTTACCACAGGATACATTTAAAAAGCTGAAGGTGAGGAAATAGAAATAAAATAATGAGCTATATCAGGCAAGAAATAGACTTTAATAATTTTAAGACAATGTAGAACATTTCTATAATACAATTATTTCTGGAAATATTCTGAAAAGTAAAAGAGAAACTGAAATTATTACAGACATACTAGAATAATATAAATAAACATCCTAAACAATGCTCCTTCTTCCCAATTAGTTCTTAATATCCAGAATAACTGAACAGTGTTTTAGCCAGATTGTGAAGGTGATTTCCTCAGCTCTCGAGTTTACTGTTAGCAGTTTAGAGAGATTTGGAAGCAGTCTGAGGAAACATGCTGGTATTTCCTGCTGTACAAATGCAGTATTAGTCATGATCATCCTCAAAGCAACGAAGACCATTTTGGATGTAGAAATATCAAGTTGATTCTAAATATGTACAGTTTCTCTCAAAATTCCTCATTTACGAAATGAGATTTTTATTCATCAGGGAGCAAATGATCTCATTATAATGGGTAAGGTGCCATGTCATGCAGAGGATGAGGATAGACCAATTGTGTTCAGTTCCAAGCCTAATTCAAGCCATTTCAGCAAAACTAGTGGAAGAATTAAAAGAATTTCTTTAAACCATGAAAATCAGCAGTTCACCACCTCTTCCATGTACACACACTATCACAGGAAAACAACATTGTGACTTAAGTGAAAAAGAAAATAGAAATGAGAAAGGGGTAATTGGAAGAAGGATGGTGGAAGGAACAGCAGAAGTTTGAACTCTTTTACTTTGCACACAGTTTTTATTCTTAAGATCAAAATACCGTCCGTTTGGGAGGAGGTCTCATTGGCCCAAGGTCAGTAACAGAATGTGCACTTTGATTCGGTTCTCCAGGGCTGTGCTGGTTCGAGCACGCGCTCTCTCGTCATTCCTCCTCGACCAAATGTGCACCTGCTGATTGGAGTGAGGGAGGTGGTCCTGGTTTAGGCAGATGTTCACTCATCTATACACAAATTGAATTCAAGACCTTGGCTTCATTGATCTGGACTAGCTCATCCCTCATTTTCTGGATGGCGATTGCATTAATCAGACGATATTTTTCTCAAACGTCACCAGGAGAGGAAGCAATATAATTTATCACTGCCAGCCTATATCAATGTTTAATTGGATGTTTAACCTAAATCAATAATTAATTAAAAAACATATATAGGTGAGCATTGTTGAGAAGGTGTTTGGGGATTTCCTTCTTATAAAACATGATAGTTTCCCTCTCTTAACTCCTTCCTGTCCTCATTTGTACATATCTTATTTGTTTTCGGAATAAATTCGTTTTTGAAAGTAGCTACCCAGAGATCTCAAACTGTAAAATTAGAGACTCTCCAAAGCATGAGCTTTTTTTTTTTTTTTTGCCATGTTTCTTAATGTCTTTTGCCCTCTAGTGGTAAAATCAGGGGACTTGCTGTATTTTCATTTGAATCCTCCAAAGCAAAACATTTCATTAAAATAGAATACAGAAAGCATTCATCATAATTAGCCACTTATTGGAAATAAACTGCTAGAGGATAGTTTATTCGATACTAAGAATGTGAAGTAACCATAGAATAATAAAGAATCTTGTGGTTGGCAAAATTGGCCTAACCTTTCTAGAGACTTTATCTTATTTCCATTTCTCCACCTTCACTTTTTAAAATGAAAATCTTATAACTACACAAGTACTTACTGCATATGAGCCAAGTCTTCTTTGCTGCTAAATTACATCTCATAGCTTGCCCAGAAATGGAGCTCCCTGAAATCTGTTGCCTTGAACAGTATACACAAAATTAGACTGTAAGACACTCAATATCCACTGGGGTCAAATTATCACTAGAACTTAATTTACAGAAAAATTACATCATTACCTGGATCATATCCTCTAAAAATATGAGCAATAGTTGGAAAATTAAAATAC
Source organism: Antilocapra americana (assembly GCA_007570785.1). NCBI lineage: Eukaryota > Metazoa > Chordata > Mammalia > Artiodactyla > Antilocapridae > Antilocapra > Antilocapra americana. The sequence goes on along the minus strand of ML663563.1, from coordinate 9,952,073 downwards.
TGAGTCAGAGAGAGGGAACATACTGATCTGGGGGAGCATTTATGTAAAGAATGTATCTTTCCATGTACAGATTTTGGCTTTTCATAAAGTAAAATGTATATTTAATGTTTTTGTTTTGAGAAGAAAATATTGTTTTATTTGAAGAGGATGTAAATTGTTCCTTTTAAAACAAACTTTTGTAACCATAGATGACAGAGTTTTTAAATACCTTTGATTCTTTTCAGTACTTTTAATTTTTAAACTTTTTACTTTGAAATAATTTCAGGCTGATTTAAAAGTTGAAAAAAGTATAAAATATAGTACAAAATTCCCATATAGTCTTTAGATAGTTCTCCAAATGTTAATAACTTATTTAACTATGTACAGTTTTCAAAATTAGGAAATTAGCATTGATACTATGCTATTAATTAATCTATAAGACATCATTCAGCTTTTGCCAGTTATCTCTAATGCTCTATGATCCTGGTTCTAGATTATGATTAAATTCATAATGATTATATTTATATTATACAGATGTGATAAGAATACCACAGAGGTGATATTATGAGCTTCTCAATGTATCATACAGGGAGTCCATGATGTTGATAGATCCTTTTATTGATGATGTTAACTTCAATCAATTGGTTAAGGTAAGAGTTTGCAGGATTTCTCCACTGTAAACTAATTCTTTTCAGCTTCATACTTAATTAGTATCTTATAAAGAGATATTTTAAGACTGTAATATACTGTTTCTTATTCTGTATTGGCCCGCTATTTGCTGATTGGTGATTTTTGCATGTTCATCATTTTCTGGACATTTATTAATTAGAATTCCGTAAAGAGTGCATTCCCTTCTTTACTATTTATTGATTATTTAATTATTTATGTATGTTGGTATGGAGCGTGAGTATTTATTTTACTCTGTATGTGATAATCCATTGCTGTCTGTATTTATGTTATTCTTTAAATTGGCCCAGATTTGATCATTGGAAGCCTCTTCCAGTTGACTTCTGTGTCCTTTCAACATGTGTCTATTGTTGCTGTTATTTTGAGTATTTAGATGGTAAAGTGTCTGCCTACAATGCAGGAGACCAGGGTTCAATCCCTGGGTTGGGAAGATCTCCTGGAGAAGGAAATGGCAACCCACTCCAGTATTCTTGCCTAGAAAATCCCATGGACGGAGGAGCCTGGTAGGCTACAGTTCATGGGGTCTCAAAGAATCGGACACGACTGAGCGACTTCACTTTCACTTTCTTTTTCTTTCTTGTATCTCAAGGTTTTCCAAGCTAATTTTATGCTTTTCCTGCCCTAGCTTTGGGATCAGTCATTTCTCCAAGAATCCTTATTTTGTTTCGTTTGTTTTTAAAATTAGAGAATGGTGTCTGGAAATCAAACTCTCTTTACAGTATGCATTCTTTGTTATTGGTGTCATTGATTCTAGGCCCTCTCAGCAAACAAAGTCAAAAAAATCTGCGTATGTGTAAACATGCACACATATGCATCATCTAAATCTATGTATCTATGTATGGTTCTATCAATCATCTACCAGCATCACGAGTTTTTACATTTAATCCAATCTGACACCCCAGGGTTTATTCTAGCCTTCCTCTTTCCCTCATTTGTAACCCCTTTCTCTGACAGTAAGAAGTCTGCCTCTCATCACTCAGAGTTTACTTACTTATCTTAACAATCCTAAAATATACATGAATTCATTTCAGAATTACTAACTCATGCCATTTTGGTAAATGAAGGAACTTACTAACAGTGCATGAGGTTTGTAGACATTTCCTTTTGTCTTTAGTCTTTAATCTCAGAGTGTATCATCAAGATCGTGATTTTCAAAAGTTTATTTCGCGGTGTTGTTTTCTCTTCCACTCCTTTCAGTGTAGTCTGTGATAGAGTTAGGCTCCTTTGTTATTGTTTGTATTATAGTTTGGGTTCTTCCCTTGTTCTGCTTGACTTGAATCATGTATTTATATTGTCACGGTGTCTAAAAGTCATAATGGCACAAAGTGTCGTAACCAGAGAACTGCTCCTTCCTCTGCCCCCATCATGTCTGTACTCAGTGCTTCTCTCTTATCCCTTATCTTATTAGTTTCTGGGTTATCTTTTCTGTGTTTCTTTTGGCACAAACAAGCAGATAAATGTTTGTTTTATTTCTCTCTTTTCTCTCATGAAAGGTGACACACAAAAGGTACCCTTTTGCACTTTTTTTGGGAGGGAGGGTGTCTTTTTTAACTTAATGTGTCTTGGAAAACAATCCATGTTAGTTCATAGAAATCCTTTTCTACTTTTGTCTCCTACACAACTGTGCACATGTACATAACTTATTTAACCACTCTCCTGTATTTAGATAATTACATTGTTCCCAATGTTTTGTAACATCAGTGTTGCAATCAGTAACTCTTTTTTTTCCCTCCCTTTTATTGTTTTTGTCATACAATGCCATGATATCACCATGGGTTTACATATGCTCCCCCTCCAGAACCCCCCTCTCTCCTCCCTCCCCCCCGGGAAATCTCTATGCGCCAGCCCTGAGAATCAATCCTGGGCTGGCGATTGATTAGACATACGATAATTAACATGTTTCAATGCCATTCTCCCATATCATCCCACCCTTTCCCTCATTCACAGAGTCCACGAGTCTATTCTATACATCTGCGTTCCTTTTGCTGTCTCGCATGCTGGGTTCTCGTTACTGTCTTTCTAAATTCCATATATGTGTGTTAATATCCTGTATTGTTGTTTTTGCTTCTGGCTTACTTCACTCTGGATAATGGGCTCCAGTTCGGTCCATCTGAGTAGAATTGATTCAAATGAATTTTTTTTTATTGCTGAGAATCAGTAACTCTTTGCAAGTGTATTTTTGGATGATTAGAGGTATATCAGGACAAATTCCCCAAAGTAGATTTGCTGAATTGAAGGGTAAAAGGTTATGTGATTTTCTTAGGTATTGCCAAATTTCTCTCTGAGAATACTGTACCAGTTTATGTATGAGAATGCCTATATCCCTACAGACTGTGTTGTCATACTTTTTAATTGTAACCAGTCTGATAACAGTGTCTCAGTATAGTTTTAATTTGTATTTCTGTTAATTATTAGTGAGGCTGAACATCTTTTTCTATCTTTAAAGGTCACTTTTATAACTCTTTTTTCTAGTTGTCTGTTTATGTCTTTTCTCATTTTAATGAATAACATTTTTTTTCTCTCAGTTTTAAGCATTCTTTATCATCAGTATTTGTACTTTATCTGTAGTTTAATCTATGTTGTAAACATTTTTCCAAGTTTTTTAGTTGTGTTTGACTTTATTTTTTATCATGCAGAAAAAATTATTTATTTATCAGTTTGTTTTAATTGCCCCTGAAAATTGAGTCATAGTTAAGAAATCTTTTCCTACACCAAGGCTAAAATAGGAATTCACCAATGTTTTCTTCTAGCACTTAAAATTTTTAAAAATTAGGTCCCTATTCCCTTTGGAGTTTATACTTATACGTGGTGTGAAATATAGAGCTAAATTTGTTTTATTCCAAATGATTATTCTGCTGTCCCAGAATAATCTATTAAAATTACCATATTCTCCTAGTAATTTGGGATGCCACTTATCACATACTAAATTTCCATATGCACTTGGGTTTATTTCTTGGCTTTCTCATCTACTCTCTTTGCTTGTCTATTCATGTGTCAGTGTCACACTGTTTTAATTAGACAACTTTGTAGATTGTTTTATAACTGAGCTAGACCTTTCTCCTTGCCTTTCCTTTTTAATGTATTTTTTACTATTCTTACATGGGTTTGTTTTTCCACATGATTTTTTTTATATTGATTTGTCTGCAATAGTGGTAAAGAAATTGCCTGCCAACACAGGAGACATAATAGGCACGATTTTGATCTCTGGGTGGGGAAGATCCCCTGGAGGAGGAAGTGGCAACCCACTCCAGTATTCTTGCATGGAGAATCCCATGGACAGAGGAGCCTTCCAGGCTACAGTCCATAGGGTTGCAAAGAGTCAGACATGACTGAAGTGACTTACCACGCATGCACCTCCATAAAAAAGTTTATTCATGTTTTTGTTGGGTTTGTGTTAAATTTTTCATTAACTTAGATAATTGACAGTTTATGATGTTGAATCCTAAAAAACTGGGAATGTCTTTCATTTGTTCAAGTCTCTTTTCATAGCTTTCAGGAACTTTATGTCTTTCCTCATAGAGGTTTTACACCTTTCATTTAGAGTTTATTGCAAAGTGTTTAATCTTTTTTGTATTGTAAATTAAAATTTGTGTATGTCTTCTAACTAGTTATAAATAATATATCTGTAATATAATTTTGGCATATAATGCTTTTGTTCTGCTACCTTTAACTTATTTTATTATTTTAGTTAGTACCTTTTCTTGACTTGAACCAGAAATAAATTTTTATCATGTTAATAAGCCTTTGAGATTTGGTTCATTTATTTATTTGTTAACCAGTTCTAATATAAGACAGACATAATTTTATTCCCATATTAAAATAAAGAAGCTGGGACCAGAGGTAGAGACAGAGGAACCTAAGGTCACAGAGAGAGCAATGGGCAAAACTAGCTTTTTAATCAAGATTCTGTGCTTTCAACCACTGCATAATATTTTCTCCCTAAGGGTGGACTCCCCAAATGTCTCCATTTAGCTTCACTCAATTCTGTGGACACAGAAGACTATGCAAGATTTTGTAACTATAAAAGTCATAAAAGCTCAGCCCTGGTCTACCTTCTAACATGTTCCCAGCATGCAACCAGTGTGATCTTTCAAAAATGAAAATAGTTTATGCCATCTCCCTTCCTTAAATTTTTCAGTGGGTGGATGTTGGTCTCAGGATAGAGGCAGAGCTCTCTTACATGCCCTCTGCTTTCCTCTCCACACTCAGTGTCACCCCTTGTTCCCACGTGGGCACTGTAGCCACAATGAGGTGCCTGCAGTACCCGTCCTCCTGCATCCCATCTAGACAGCATCTCCTCTGGGATGTCCGTCCTGACCCCCGCGTTATGTACCCCTTCCAGCCTTCTTAGTGCCTCATGCTAACCTTGCCACATTGCTTTTTAATCACTTCTTTTATTGACTGTCTTAAAAGCTCTTGAAGGCACAGACTATGTCATTTAGATTCCAGATTGTACCACCCCTCAAATGGTGAGCACTTAATATGTATTGTTGAGTGAGTGAAAGAATAAATAAACATTGTTTTCTAACTTCAAAAAAATTACTGCATACTCATATATATACTTTAGAATGTGTTCTTCTTTCCTGAATGGGCAATGATTTGCTTAATATCTTCAGGATTGTCAGCATCATGGACTGTCATGAACTTTTCAAGCTTTAAGGAGAAGCCTCAAATCTGTTATCTATTATTTTTTAAGAAAATAATTAACTGACATTTTTTTCTTATCATTTACTTTCTTTTCTGTATGGGAATGATTTGAAGTTGTCATTGGGATGAATATTTCCCAGCCTTTTATAAAATGCAAACCTGAAAGTCTTCTTTGAAAATCTGACTGCCATTTCTAAAAGGCATCACTTTCTGTTAAAAGCCTCGTCCCAGTCTGGCAATTGGTGTTTTAAAAGTACCAGATGTATTCTCCGAACTATTTTTCTTGGCATTTGGTAGTAATAGGAGGTATTATTTATTGAGGTATTATATATTTCTGTTAGACATAAGCATATTATATACAAATTTTTTATGAAGCAGATTTAGTTTCACTATTTTACAGATATAGAAACTGAAGCATACAGAAGTTATGTTCTTTATCTATATTTCACCCTACTACACCTCCTGGAATATGTAGTGTTGTTTGTGTGCTGTATGTATATCGGTTTCATCTCCTAAATAAGATCCTAAGATTCTTCTTTTGAGGAAGTGCCTTATTTCTTTAGGCTGCACAATTTCTAGCATAGTGCTAGACACTATTTAAGAAGTGTTATCACTTCGTAAATACATGCTTTAATTCTTCCCCTTGTCTAAGGAAATTGTATATAGGAGTTTTAACAAGTTAGGGTAAAGCATATATTTTCCTTTAAATCTCAAAATTTGTTGATCAAGAAATGAATTTGATTGAAGAGATCCTGATGACATCACTCATGTGCTGTCCCTCTTTCCCTACCAGATGGGTATAATGATGTTTTGATGTATACTAATGAAACTGGGTGCCCTGCAGCCTATTTGCTTTGCATCAACAGTGGTTAAGACAGCATTTATTTAACGCATTCTCTTTCCTAGCTTCCTCTCTTGAGAGCCATGACGCTTTTCTGAGGATGGGGTAGGAAGTTTGTTGTCACTGTATGAAGATATAACTGAGCCTCAAAGACGTTCTCTACTCAGCTGTGTACTCCAGTTCTCCTGTAATGAAGAGTACTTTCCCTAGCTGAAATGTCTCCCTGTGCTTGGGAGGTTAAAATATTCTTTAATGCCACAATGGACGGGGTTTTGGAGGACATGGTGGTGTCAATCGTCAGCCACGAAAAAATAACATTACCAAGACCCTCTGTCTTTCATGCACATAGATGCCAGCAAGCTACCAGACGTGCCTATACATGTCTGAATTTACTGTATGTTTACAAATCTTATCTAGAAAGTTACAACTCCATTATTATTCTCTCAAACTAACGTTAAAATCAAGAAACCTAAAAGGAAAATGATTGTGTATATTAAATCTCTTCATCAAAGCTTGTATTATAAGATAAAGTCTTCCTAGGAGAATTTCCTGGTATTCCAATGGTTAGGACTTTGTGCTTTCACTGCTGATGGCACAGGTTCAATCCTTGATTGGGGAACTAAGATCCCACAAGCTTCACTGTGAGGCCAAAAAAAAATCTTCCTAGAATTTTTTGTTATATTATCCTTTTTACTAATATGTGCTTTTTCTAATCATTTTGGATTACAGAAATAATATATGTTCATGATAGAACTATTGAAAAACATAACTATATTTTAAGTATTTAATAATTCACAATATCTTCACTCATTCTTAATAGTTTTGTATACTTTCTTTGTCTAAGTAACTACCTGGATAAATCGACTTCAAAATGGAGACATAACTACTATTGATATGCATATATAGATCTATAGTTTATTTCCACTGACTGAACTCATGAACATTTTTCAGATCACTTAAGATTCTTCAGTGACCTTTTAAAAAAAGCTTTATGATGTTGTGTAACTACATAATGTTCCATTTAATTATATGACAAAGATATTTTGATGCTTTCACTGAGATGAACACCAGATTGCTCTTCCAAATCTTATCTGAATAAGAGGGGAAAGTACACCATGAACTGCATAAGACAGGGAGATTTTCTAAAAAAATAAAAACCTTCATCTGCCATGGTACACCGGCAAGAAAATGACTAGAGGATATCTTTGTCAGGTTTTCAGCTAATTCATTTTCTTAAGCCAAGCTGCAAATATCACAGATACAAACTTACGTGCAGTATTTTGGCTGTTTGTTGTGGTTATCAACTAGTAGGGAGACTAAAGGGAAAGAAAATTAGGAAGCCAAGAGATGTTTTCTAAGCCTTAAAACTGACAGAGTGAGATTATCTCTACTTACACAAACAATTTACCTTTTCTTTGTTACTGTGAGAAGCAAACACTTGCTTTGAGATGTATTTACCCAGGGAAAAATAGTGGCTAATTTGTCAACCAAAATATCATGAACTAAAAAGAATTAGATTAGTCCTAAAAGAAGTTAGATGGGGGGATGTAGCAAGAGAAATAAAAGAAAAACTTCACTTTGGTATTCTGTAAAATGCAGCATACAAGGCTTTTATAGCATGGAAATACAAGTAAAATCTTACATACTGCTGTATACCTATTGATGGCCTTTCTAGTAGTCACGTACAGATGGTAAAGCTGGACGATAAAGAGGACAGAGCACTGAAGAATTGATGCTTTTGAACTGTGGTGTTGGACAAGACTCTTGAGAGTCCCTTGGAAAGCAAGGAGATCAAACCAGTCAGTCTTTAGGAAATCACCCCTGGATACTCTCTGGAAGGACTGATGCTGAAGCCGAAGCTCCAATACTTTGGCCACCTGATGCAAACAGCTGACTCAATGGGAAAGACCCTGATTCTGGGGAAGATTAAAAACAGAAGGAGAAGAGGGCAGCAGAGGATGAGATGGTTGGATGGCATCACCAATTCAATGGACATGAACTTGGGCAACCTCTGAGAGATGGTGAGAGATAGGAAAGCCTGGGGTGCTGCAGTTCATGGGATTGCAAAGTCAGACATGACTTGGTGACTGAACAACAGCAAAACCTATTAAATTGATAAGGTTTAAAATATTTCGTATAGACATGGATGTGGACATATGGAAACACAAACTTCTGAGGAAATGCAGACCAGTTGTATAAGTTGTATAACAACTTATAAAGCTAAGAGTATATATGCCATCCGGTGGAGTTCAGGGAAAGCCAGAGATAAAGTAAGGTATTTTTTTGTTTGTTTTATATTTTAACTTAATGAGATACTTCAGGGTTAAATGTCCTGCATCCTTTCTAAGACTTAGGAGAGAGATTCTGGAGCATAGGTGTACAAGGGCAGGACAATGGGAACATTTATCTTCTGCATAGGTAATAAAGGGGTGCATTGTCAGTAGCGAATGTAGAAACAGAAATATAACCAATTAAAAGCAAGTCTTCTTTCTTATTATCACCATAAAACAATAGTCCTTCTTGAAAAAGTCTTTTTTTTGTCTGAGTTCTTTACAATTGCTGTGATTATTACACATTTTAAAACTACTTATCCTTTGATTATCATGTTTCTATGTGGAAAGTAATTCAGGGGATTTTCAGTTATACATTCAATCCCTAGCAGTCATGGACTCACATACATTATGTATCAGGGGATAATGAAATTGAAGGGAGGTTTTCTAGAACAGGATAGGTTTCACTGAATTGGTATGTGAAGGGAAGGAGCCAGTAGAAAGGGAGGGATGGAAGAGCAGAGGTATATATAGTTAATGCATCACAGTCTGTAGGCTTCTGTAGTTGTGGCTCTCTTTGCTTCACACCCTTGAGTGACTCTGTACCTTATCGTGACTTTGCTTGACCAATAGGACGATAACCCTTGTAATGCAAAGATACTTGTAAAGTGCTTGTCCACAGAAGCTTGCTCTATTTTGTGGCCTTTAGGGGCATCTTGCAATTGCTAACACTTAAATAGGCCCAGACTAGACTTTTGGATGATGAACAATGTGTGGCCTAGCCAATTTTATCACCCTAGCTGACATCAGTCCAATTTACAGACCCGTGAATAAGGCCATTTTATACTGTTCAGTTCCAGACAAGCCTCTAGCTGGTCACTGAGATGTGAGTAAATACAGCTGAAATTAGCCCAACCTGGCTCTTCTTAGAAGAAATATCCAGTTTACCTTTAGACTTGTGAGCAATGAGGTATGGTAGTTGTTCTAAGATACTAAATTTTGAGGCAGTTTGTTACACAGCAAAAGCTAACTGATACAAGGTTCTTGAGTAGGTGAGTAAGGATAAGATAGAACTCAGAGGTAGAAGGGATAGATTAGTACTGAATGTCAAATAATATATACAGAACTATGTTCAGATCCCCTACCCTCCATATACATGTGTGTGTGTGCATGTGCACGCGCACACACACACACACTCACTCCTTCCCCAACTTCTCTTCAGGATCAGGGAAAGAAGGCGGACTCTGAACTGAGACTACCTAAATTTTATTTATTTTTGTCAGAGTATAGTTATTTACATTGCTGTGTCGGTTTCTGCTGTACAGCAAAGTGAATCAGTCATACATATACATATATTCTTTCCTTTTTTTAATTTCCTTCCCATTTAGGTCACTGCAGAGAATGGAGTTCCCTGTGATATGCAGTAGGTTCTAATTACTTACCTGTTTTATACACAGTAGTGTATATATGTCAGTCCTAATCTCTTAATTCATCTTACCCATCTCTTATCTCCTTGCCACTGCCTTTTCCCCTGATTTTCATATGTTGTTCTCTATGTCTGTGTATCTATTTCTGCTTTGCAAATAAGACCATCTATACCATTTTTCTAGATTCCATATATATGCATTTAATATATGGTATTTGTTTTTCTCTTTCTGACTTCACTCTGTAGACAGTCTCTAAGCTCATCCATTGTCTCTGCAAATGATGCCATTTCACTACTTTTTATGGCTGAGTAATATTCCATAGTGTATATGTACCACGTTTTCTTTATCCATTCCTCTGTTGATGGACATTTCGGTAGCTTCCATGTCTTGGCTATTTTTTAAGTATGCTTCAGATTATATTGGAGTGTATATCTTTTTGAATTATGGTTTTCTCTGGGTGTATGTCTGGTGGTGGGATTGCTTGGTCATATGGTAGTTCTATTTTTAGTTTTTTAAGGAACCTCCATACTGTTCTCTATAGTTGCTGTGTTGATTTACATTCCCACCAACAGTGTAAAAGGGTTCCCTTTTCTACACACATTCTCCAGTATTTATTGTTTGTAGATTTTTTTGATGATGGTCATTCTAACCAGCATGAGGTGATACCTCATTGTGCCTTTGATTTACATTTCTCTAATAATTAATGATGTTGAGCTTCTTTTCATGTGTTTGTTGGCCATCTGTATGATACTACCTAAATTTAAATGCTTGTTTTTGTTCTTTACTGTTTTGTTCTTTACTGGCTGAGTGATCTTGGGCACACGTCTTATTCGTCTATAAAACAGAGTTGATAGTATTTACCTCATAAAATTGTTGAAAAGATTAGGTGATCTCATACATGTAAGGACCAAGTTCATAATAAACACCTTTTAAATGCAAGCTACGTAGGTACCTCAGTGAAGATATGGCATAATTTGAGATGGAGTGATAGGGAAAGTTGAGAGAGTGTGCATTAGCTAACATCAAATCCTCAAAAAATGCAGGATGTAGGATGTTATCATACAGTAAAAGAAAGAGCAACAGTAATTTGAGGATAAAGAGAATGGTGGAGAAATTTTAAGAAGGTGGTTTTAGAGGAATTTTTTAAAATGGTTGAATAGCAATGATAGTTCAGTTGAGATTAAAATGTAAAAAATTATGGGGGATATACTCAGTACAGCTGTAATTTTCTGCCACAATGCTCAGTAGCTCAGGAGCAGAATTGAAGAGAATAATGGGATTTGAATAGCAGATAAAGAAATGGTAGCTTCAAGGGGCCACTCTAGAATACTAGAATATTCTAGTATTCTATTGCTAGAAATAGCTGGCTATGGGGCCTGAGTTGGCATGGAGGCAAGAGAGACCATAAAAGAACTGATTGGCTGAGAGAACAGTATGAGGTCAAAGGGCAAGGAGCAGGAGGCATGCAGTCATACATGAAAGCAGAGGCTACAACTTTCTTAGTTGGTGGATAGTATCATTTTTATCCTTAGTGACTTGTTCCATTGCCTAGAGCCTGTGGTCTTATTATCATATGGTTTTGTGTAGTTTTCTTTCAGGAAAACTTTTCTCAACTTCTGTAAGGGATACCAAACTTTAAAAGAGAGCTCTGGGTTAAAAATCCAGCCCATTGCGGTGGCTCTCCTCTGAGGATCCTACGCCTGTTGCATCATCTGTCTCAACTACTGAAACTCCTCTACAAGTAACCATTGTTATCCTGCATGTCAGAGCAGCAAAAAAGAGGATTTTTCTCTAGCACTCAGAGGTGAATCTGGGGGTCCATGTTCATTTAGCCCCATTCAAGCATCCCCCACTCTCCTGAGCGAGCCTGTGAACTCCTTCCTGCTCCTCTCCTCTGCCTTCACAGGTTCTGTCCATTTTCCAGAGCCAACCCATGTTCTCAGCCCCACAGAGTTCTTCCCAGTTATTATAGCCCAATACAGTGTTTTCCTTCTCAGAACCATTATAACAACTCAATCTGACACTTAGCACATGCCATATTTTATTCCAGTTTTTTTTTAACCTAAGAAGCAATACATTTTAAAGCTAGAAGGGGTTTCAGTGAATACCTAATTCAACTCCCTCATTTTGCTAATGAGAGAATTGAAACCCAGATGGGACAACCAAGACTAGAATCCAGCCTGCCTTTGTCATTATTTGGTGATTTTTCTACTGTTACATCTATGCTCTGAGAGGACATCAGGTTCCTCAAGACAAGAACTTTTAAACTCTATCGCATTTACATGGTGAGATCCTCAGGACATGTGCACCTACAGTGACATGGTGCTCTACCAAGCTACCTGAGTCAGCTGGAAGAGAAAGAAATTCTTGCGTAGAACAGATTTTACAGTTAAAAAAAAATCAGATTTTTTCCCAAACCCTTAGATATAAAAGGTTTTCCAAATAAAATGTATTAGATAATTTTTTTTGTTATATAGTTTTGTTCCTTTAACTCACTGTTAAGGGTGGTCTTCTTTAAGATGTACATGGACCAGTTTTGACCAGTATAGATTACAGACAGGGGTTTGAATCCCAACAGAAGAAAATTCTCCCATCTAACCCTTTAGCCAGTTAACTAAAAGAAGCTTACATTTGTGATTATTGATTTTAATTTCATTTCAGAAAAAAATCAAAATCAATTTAATAAAAATATTTTTTATAGTTTAACCTAATTTGGCAGTATGAATTGGAAAAGAAAAAAGGAACCAAACAAAAGCAAACTGTAAGAACATGTACATACTGTGAGCTGAACAAGTACTGCTACCAGAAGTTACCAATTTCCCGCATTTTGAATTTTAATCATATCAAAAAATCAATCTATTACCCAAGATTAGTCAGCCCCCATATTAGGCCTGGCACTCATTACTTTGAACTACTTCACTGAATCTATTTGAAAGCTAGTACGGAGCCTGCATTCTCGTTGCAGCTAGTCCACCTGTGACTATGTTAAAATGACATTCTCCAGAATCGCTCTGTCAAAGCTTTCTGTGAACACTATGCAGTCTAATCAGCTCTACATGCTCATTTCAAGGTGGTGGTTCTGAAATCCCAAGAAAGGTTTGTGAGCTTCCTGAAACGGAAAATCCTTCAAGTGATCCTTCCCCTGAGCTCAATTGGGGTTTTCTGGCCATGAGAACCTTCTTCCTTCTCTCCACCATAGCGTCCCTCCTACTTCTCCCTCCCTTCCATCATAGAAATGACAGACACTCCCCATTCCCTGCAGTGAGTTTTCCTAGTTTCACCCACGGGAGCCAAAAACCTAAAGGAAAACACATTTATTTGTTTAAAATGTAACTTGCAGAGAGCATTTGCACAGAAGAATGTTCTTACCCTCTTGGTGCTAGTCCACTGTGTATTTGTTTTCCAGACTCATTCTTCCCCAAATGACGACAACTTTTGCTGGCATTTCACTGAAGACATCTTCAAGATCTCTTTTAGATGCAGAAAAGCTACCTGAATTTGCAGGCAGCTTCCTGTTGGGCTCACGTTTTGCAGCATGCATGCTTGATGTGCAGAAGGTGGGGAAGGTGTTTGAAAAAACAGGAAGCACCTGTGAATGTGTGACTTTATTCCTGGAAGCTGAAGGCTCTCTTGAGATAGCCATACTGTATGTGCTTCCTTCTTTTTCACCCATGAACACTCTTACAAAGCTATTAGATACTCTAAAGACCATGAATGGGCTTCTGAATGGCATGATTATTTGCAAAGTCTGGTATATCCATAAACTTGGGTAGTTCTGTTTTTCCTTGTACAGGTTTCTCTGTTTGCTGGGGATATTGATATCCACGGAACGCCTGCAAGGTTGGCTTTCAAAAATTATTGTTACTGTGGTTAAAGAAACACATAACATGAGATTTACCTTCTTTACAAATTTCAAATTTTCTGTGTGTATTGTTAACTATAGACATGATGGTGTATAGAAGTTCTCTAGAACTTTTTCATCTTGCATGACTGAAACTTTATACCCATTTAACAACAACTCCCTATTTCCTCCTCCCCCAGCTCCTGGCAACCACCATTCTACTTTCTAGTTCAGTAAGCCCTACTACTTCAGGTAGTTGAATTATGCAGTGTTTGTCCTTTTGTGAAATGACTTCTTTCACTTAGCATAATGTCTTCAATGTTCACCAATGCTGTAGCATATGACAGGATTTTCTCCTTTTTTTATGGCTGAGTAACAATCCATTGTATGTATATACTGCATTTTATCTATCTATTTATCTGTCAATAAACATTTGTATTGCTTGGCTATTATGAATAGTGCTACAATGAACATGGGGGTGCAAATATCTTTTCAAGATACTGAATTCAGTGTTTTTGGATATGTACTCAAAAGTGGGATGGCTGGATCATATGGTAATTCTATTCTTTATTTTTGGCCACAGTGCACTGCATGTGGAATCTTAGTTCCCTGATCAGGGATCAAATCCCTGCCACCTGCAGTGGAAGTGAAGAATCCTAACCTCTGGACCACCAGGGAATTCCCAGTTCTATTTTTAACTTTATAAGAATTTCTGTATTGTTTTCTATAGTAGCTGTATCATTTTACATTGCCACCAACAGTGAATAAGGGTTCCAGTTTCTCCATATACTTGTCAACATTTGTTATTTTTGGTTTTTTGTATACTGGGTGTCTTCATCAGTTAGAGGTGCTATAACAAAAATACCATAGATTGGGTGGTTTAATTAACAAACATTTATTTCTCACAATTCTGGAGGTTTAGAAGTCCAGGATCAGGGTGCTGGCAGATTTGGTGTCTGGTAAGGGCCTATTTCCTATTTGTAGAAAGCTCTCTGGTCACTCGCTGTGTCTTCACGTGGCAGAGAGAATGAACTCTGGACTCCTCATCCCCTAGCAGTGGCACCAATCCCATCGTAGGGGCTCTGCTCCCATGACCTCATCCAAACCTAACTGCATCTCAGATGCCCTGCCTTTAACAATACAATCACAATAAGACTTAGGTTTCAACATATGAATTTGGGGAATACACAAACCTTTAGTCCACAGCAGTGATCATTCTAACTGATTATAGTGATACAGTACTTCATTGTGGTTTTGATTTGCATTTCCCAGATCACAAAGTGATGTTGAGCATCTTTTCATATACCTGTTGGCCATTTATATGTTTTTTTTTTGAGAAATGTCCAAGTCTTTTGCCCAATTTTTAATTAGGTTATTAGTAGATTTTGTTTGCTTGCTTTTTGCCGTTGAATTGAGGAGTCCATATATATGAGGTTAAGCCTTTGTCAGATATATAGTCAGCAAATATTTTTTCCCATTCTGTAGATTTCCTTTTCACTCTTTTGATTGTTTCCTTTGCTGTGAAGAAACTTTTTAGTTTGATGTAACCCCACTTACGTTTTTGCTTTTGTTACCTATGCTTTCAGTTATGTCCAAGAAGTCATTGCTAAGACTAATGTCATAAAGCTTTTCCCTTCTGTTTTTTTCTTAAGAGCTTTATAGTTTCATAAAATATATAGTTTTATGTTTGTCTTTAATCCATTTTGAATTGATATTTTTGTAACTTGTAAGATGGTAGTCTACTTTCGTTCTTTTGCATGTGGTTGTCCAACTTTCTTAATACCATTTGTTAAAAAGATTATTCTTTGTCTATTATGGATTCTTAGCACCTTTGTCAAAGACTAGTTATCCATATATGGACAGGTTTATTTTTGTTCAGTTGCTCTGTGTGTCTGTCTTTATGCCAATATCATACTGCTTTGATTGCCATAACTTTGAAATATATTTTGAAAATAGGAACTGTGGTGCCATCTTTGTTCTTTTTGAAGGTTGTTTTGGCTATTTGAGGTCCTTTGTGCTTCTGTATGAATTTCAGGAGTTTTGTCTGTATCTATAACAAAATACCATTCATATTTTATTAGAGATAGCACTGAATCTGTTGATTGCTTTGGGTAGGATGGTCATTTTAACAATGTCTTTTAATCCATGATCATAGGATGTCTTGTCATTTATTTGTGTCTTCTTTAATTTTTTTTCAGCAATATATTATAGTTTTCAGTGTGTAAGTTTTTCATCTCCTTAAGTTTATTCCTAGGTATTTTATTATTTTGATGCTGTTATAAATGGAATTGCTTTCTTAATTTCTCTTTTGCATTGTTCATTGTTAGTGTATGAAATAGCTGATTTTTTTCATCTTACAACTTTGCTGAGTTTACTAGTTCTAACCTTTTTTTTGCTGTGTGTGCAATCTTTAGAGTTTTCTGTATGTAAGACTAGGCTTCCCTGTTGGCTCAATGGTGAAGAATCTGTCTCCCAATGCAGGAGATGAGAGTTTGATCCCTGAGTCAGGAAGATCCCCTGGAGAAGAAAATGGCAACTCACTGAAGTATTCTTGCTGGGAAATCCCATCAACAGATGAGCCTAGTGGGCTACAGTTCATGGGGTTGCAAAAGAATCAGACACAACTTAGTGACTAAACAACAACAAAATATGTAAGATCGTATCATCTGTGAACAGAGATAATTTTACTTCTCCCTTTTCATTTGGAGGCCTTTTATTTCTTTTTCTTGCCTATCAGTTCTGACTAGACTTTTCAGGACTGTGTTGAATAGAAGTGGCAGGAGTGGGTATCCTTGTCTTAAAAATCTTTCAGTTTTTCATCTGAATATGATGGCTATGGACTGTTTATATATTACACTTTTTATGTTGAGGTTATTTCCTGGGAAAGGAGTATGGCTAGGCTGTATATTGTCACTCTGCTTATTTAATTTATATGCAGAGTACATCATGCAAAATGCTGGACTGCATGAATCAAAAGCGAGAATCAAGATTGCTGGGAGAAATATCAACAATCTCAGATATGCAGATGGATGATAACACTCTAATGGCGGAAAGCAAAGAGGAAATAAAGAGCCTCTTGATGAGGGTGAAAGAACAGAATGAAACAGCTGACTTAAAGCTCAACATTCAGGAAAAGAAGATCATGTCATCCAGTTTCATCATTTCATGGCAAAAAAGAGGGTAAAAAGTGGAAGCAGTGACAGATTTCATTTTCGTGGACTCCAAAATCACTGCAGAGAGCAACTGCAACCATGGAATTAAAAGATGCTTGCTCCTTGGAAGAAAAGCAACGACAAACCTAGACAGCATATTAAAAAGTAGAGACATTACTTTGCCGACAAAGGTCCATATAGTCAAAGCTGTGTTTTTTTCAGTAGTCATGTACAGATACAAGGGTTGGACCATAAAGAAAGCTAAGTGCCAAAGATTTGATGCTTTCAAATTGTCATGCTGGAGAAGACTCTTGAGAGTACCTTAGACTGCAAAGAGATGAAACCAGTCAGTCCTAAAGGAAATCAACTTTGAATATTCATTGAAAGGACTGATGCTGAAACTCACCCCCAATACTTTGGCTACCTGATGCGAAGAGGTGACTTATTTTAAAAGATCCTGATGCTGGGAAAGATTGAGGGCAGGAGGAGAAGGGTGTGACAGAGGATGAGATGGTTGGATGGCATCACCAAATCAATGGACATGAGTTTGAGCAAACTCAGGGAAATAGTGAAGGACAGGGAAGCCTGGCGTGCTGCGCTCCACGAGGTTGCAAAGAGTCAGACACAACTTAGTGACTGAACGACAATTTCCAGCTATCCATAGTTTTTTTAGTGTTTAATATAATGAAGTGGTGTTGAATCAGTCAAATGCTTTTTTAATATGTACTGAGCTATGTTGTGATTTTTAAGCTTTGTTCTGTTAGTATGGTGTATCTTACTGATTGGTTTTTATATGTTAAGCTCTCTTTGCATCCCAGGATAAATCTCACTTGTTCATGGTATATTATCCTCACTGAAAAGTGCTACCGAATTCAATTTTTTCTAGTATTTTGTTGAGGATTTTTGTCAGGGATATTGGTTTGCATTTTTCTTCTCTTATATATCATCTGGCTAAAATGCCACTGAAAGTATTTTCTCCCTTTTTTTTTTTTTGAAAGAATTTAAGAAGGATTGATATTCATTCTTGGCTAGCAGACATTTGGTCCTGTTCAAAACATCCATAAGACATTTGGTTCCATGAGACATTTGGTCCCTAAGTCAAAATAAAATGTCTCCTCTTTTCATTTGTGATTTTATTTGTTTGAGTCTTCTTCTTTTATTTATAGTTAGTTTAGCTAACATTCTGTCAATTTTGTTGGTTTTCTAAAAAAAACAATTCATTGTTTTTTCTACTTTCTGTTTCATTCATTTCTGCTCTAATCTATATTATTTCCTTTCATTTGCTCACTTTAGGTTTACTTGGTTCTTCTTTTTCTAGTTCCTGGAGGTGTAGATCTAGGTTATTTATTTGAGATCTGTCCTACTTTTTCAGTGTATTTATTGCTATAAAATTCCCTCATAGTACTGCTTTTGCTGCATCCCATAAATTTTGTTATGTTGTGGGTTTTTTTTTTCACTTGTGTTAAGATGTTTTCTAATGTACTTTTTGATCTTCTGTTTGGATTTATTGCCATTATTGAAAGCAGGGTATTGAAATCTCCTACCATTTTGTTATTATGTATTTCTCTTTTCACTTTGTCAATATTTGCTTTATATATTTGTGTTGAGTGCATATATATATATATATATATTTATAATTATTATATCTACCTGGTAATTTGACCCTTTTGTCATTTTGCAATGTATTTTTTGTCTCTTGTGATAGGTTTTGACTTAAAATTTATTTTGTCTGATGTAAGTATGACTGTCTCTACTCTTTTGATTAGCATTCGCATGGGATATTTTTCCCTCCTTTCAGCCTATGTATGTTCTTAAATCTAAAGAGAATCTCTTATAGACAATGTATAGATTTTTAAAAATTCATTCAGCCACTCTATGTCTTTTGAATGGGGAGTTTAATCCATTTACATTTTACATATTATTACTAGGGAAGGACATGCTATTCATATTTTTTAATATTTTTTGTCTTTTATGGGATATGATAAAGTCCTTCTGTACTTAGCATTCTGCTTACCGGTTCAGTTCTGGGAGCCACACCTTTAGGAGAGGGAATTTTGTCAAAGAAGAAAGAAACAATCAGTAAGGAAGGAAGGAAATATCTAGACATCATGATGTTATAAGGAAAGGTTGCAAATACTGAGGATATCTTGCTTGGAGAAAAGAGTACTTATGGATTATTATAGCTGTCTAAAAATAGTTGAAGTTTGGGGTAGGAAATTGAATTTTCTATAGTTGAAGGTATGAATATTCAAATAAAGAAGTTAAATAGGGGAATAGATTTTGGCTGAATATACGGGAGAAATTTTATTATCTCTCTGAAAATGGCATGAACTACTTCTTGAGAGAACATGCTTATCACTGAATGCTCCAAATATTATCATGAGAGTCACTTAGAGGTGATTTTATTATAGGAAGGAATCGTGCATTCAATAAAGGGTTGAATTAAGTGGCTTCCAAGTTTGCTTTAATCTCAAAAATTACGCTTCTAAGAACCATCATCTCATATTTTTCCATTTCCTAAATTATACTTTCCCACACTTCAGTTTGCTTAAATTAAGGCACACTTCTGATGTGGCAGTACGTTGCAGTTTCCGCATACCCCCAGCAGGATCAGCTTGGATTCAGACTGACACTGTGCTCCTCTTCTGTGGTCACGTGCGAATGCAGACGGTGCTGAGCTGGCAGCAGAGCAGCCCATGGAGTTTCAGTTCCTCTCAGGGAACAGAGGACACGCCACCAAACACGTGACTTCGATTAACAGAGCTGCTGCCGCCTGGGAAAACAGAGGGAAATAATGAAACCACCGAGGAAACAGTGACAGGTGGATGGGGGTCAGTCTCAGAGTCCTCTGGAACACCTCCAGAGAATGGTCCCTCTAGGCCAGCACAGGGAAGATTAATTGAAAAGAAGAGCAGTAAAGTGCTGTGTAGGTGTATCTGTCTCTGGCAAAACTGACTTCCCTTTCAAAGCTTTAAAGCACAGTGGGAAAAAAAAAACAGGGACTACAGGGAAGGAGGTTTCTACTTAACGAGTTGACAGCAGAGAGATGTGCTTGAGATAATGACTTCCGAATTGTGAATGAGCCTGTAAAACTCCTGAGTACAGCCCATTCGACTGCACTTCCATGGTTCCCAGTGCTCTGGAGCCTTCCTGGCCCCATGATTCCTGGAGCACAGGCACTTCTGATTCATTTACTGAAGTTCACCGCCAACACTGCCTCCTCTCCCTCTCTTTTTAAGAGCAGTGGCAAGAGGGAATGTTCTCTTAGCACAAGGCCAAGAACAGGCTGTTTTAAAAGCATTATGAGTTTATTTTAATAGACTGGGTAGAATGGTCAAGATGGAATACAGATTAGAACATCTTTGGTTGGCAACTATTAATACAGTTCATACATTAATTAATGTATATTAATACGGTTATCTTCAGAGTCCCTGATTGCAGTGGCATTTCCAAAAGTGATTTTTTTTTCCTCAGGGCAGATCCTATACAACCAAAGCACACAAGGTCATTATCTGAGTCTATCTGGGCTCCTGTAAGAAAATATGACAGATGGGGTGACTTAGAAACAACAGAAATTATTTCTCACAGTTCTTGAAGCTGAAAAGTCCAAGATTAACGTGCCAGGAGGCTTAAGTTCTGATGAAGGCCTTCTTTCTGGTTTATAGCTGGTGACTTCTCACTAAGTAGAAAAAGGGTAGGAATCTCTTACCTGGTGGCAAAGGGTGAGAATCTCTCTGGGGCTTATTTCATAAGGCACCGATTTCATTCATGAGGATTCTCCCCTCATGACCAAAGTACCTCCCCAAATCCCATTTCCTAATACCATTACATTGAGGAATAGGATGTCAGCACATGAATTTTGGGGGAACACAAACATTCAGACCATAGCAGGGGTGGTGTGAAAGCTATGTCAGGTGATTCTCCTTATCTCCCTTTGTTGCAGAGAAGAAGCCAATTCTGACTCCGTGTTGGAACTGTTTCTTTGACTTGATTTTCATGACTTTTGTTATTATAATTGTACAGAATGGCCTGCCTCAGAGAACCCTTCCCCGTCTGCTTCACTCTTTAAAGGGCCTTTGTTCAGAACCCTGTCCACCTGTAGACGGCAGGAAGGAAGACATTAACATCCCCTGCTTCAGGCTTGCTGTTCTAGTTGTTTGCAACATTAATGGCCTTCTTACTTTGTTTCTTCACCTCCCCTCATCTCTGATCTATAAAAAAACCTGGCATCCAGACCCTGATAAGATGGTTATTTTGAGGTGCTAGCCTGCCATCTTCTTGGTCAGCAGGCTCCCGGATTAATGTCTCTTCCTTGCCTCAGCCCCTCATCTCTCAGATTCATTGGCCTGTCATGCAGTGAGCAGAGCGAGCTTGGACTTGGTAACATCTTGAAAAATAAGAATTACCAAGCCATAACTCCATAAACCTGGTATGCTAGATAAGTACCTTCTCTAATATTTGTGATTAGTGTTACAAAGAGTCTGTGAACCTGTGAGTAGGCTTAGTTATCTTCTGAGTCAAATGGCTCCTTACTCGTAGCTGTAAGAGAACCTGGTGCTGCTGCGGAGGAAATATAGGAAGGTTCTGACTCCATTCGGTTAGCATCACCATGAAGCCACTCCCATGTTCCCAAGTGGTCTCAAATAAAGAATTCCATTCCTGTCACATTTTCCTTTCATGGAACTCAGATATTCAGGAATACTTTTCTGTGAAACTTGGTTGGCAAACATAAGAATTTCAGTTCCAGGATACAAGAATTTTTGATTACTTGTACTGGAATAATTAGAGTAGAAAATAAGGATTGAGAATAGAAAATGAAGGAAAGCAAGCAAATTTTTGAGGAAAATCATACATTTAGAGGGGGAGATTAAGGAATATAAGAAAACATGAACTAGGCTTGTGTTACCTATAATCTAATATCTATATCTTCTTTGAAGATGGAGACAGTATGAACTTTGACCTGCAAGAGATTTTCAAAATTAGAGATGATGCCCCTCTCTGAAGTAAAACTAACTTCCTATATTCTGATCACAATGAAAGAACATTTTCATGACCCCATGGATGGAGAACTGGGTTTTTTTCTGGCCTACTTGACCATTTTTTACTATGAAAGACAAGGCTAAGCTGAAATCAGATGTTATGCCCACTGCTTTTATTCCTCTGTCAATGGAAGAACTCATGCCTAGTCATAGTCCAGGGTTCCTGACCTCACATGGCTTCCTTCCCAAAGAGGCAGACACCAGGGAGCTGGTCCACTACCCGTAACTAAGCCCTGCGGACATGGTGGCACTATTATTTCAAAGGGGGAGATCTTCCAGGCAGAGCTTGAAGTCTCTTGGTTACAACACAGCCTCACTTGTTGTAGGTTCAAAGGTGACATCCAGCCGTCTTTTTCTCCCCTTTTCCTCATAGAATCACAAGAGGCAAACAAATAGAATTAACAAAAGGGAGTCTCATACAGATTCTGTCTGAATGTGTAATTTTCTTTTCCCTTAGTATTGTCCATCTTCTTGGAAGAGATACTTTCAGACCTTGAGTCGTTTCCTTGAGAATAACAGATGATAATCATACTCTCCTAATTTTATGAGCTGCTCAGGAGAAAAAAATACTACACACAGAATACGAGGATATCTTTAAAATCATGACATATTGCTATTTTATTTTTCTGTTATAGAGATGTACTGTGTGTACAAACTGTAATATTTTGAGAATGTAGAAAAACAGAAGAAAATTAAAATTACCCACACCTCTGACATTTGAGGAGTCAGAGTTGAATCCTGTCTAAGGCCTGTTTTTGTATGCCCGTGAGCTGAGTGTTTTTTACACTTTTTAAAGGGTTGTAAACACCTTCGCCTTGTGTGCCTGCAAAGAGGAGCATGCATCTGAGACCTTTTGTGTGCCACAAAGCCTAAAATATTTATCATCTAGCCTTTTATAGAACATTTTTGCTGACCCTTGATCAAGAACTAACCAGTATTATTTTGGTGCCTTTTTTCCCCAACCTCTATCAAGTCCTTGCACAAATTTTTAAGGAAAAAAAATCTGTGCTATTATTCTCTATGGTTTTGCTTCCCCCACCTACTTTCATGTTACATCATGAGCATGTTTCCAGGTCATTAAAGTTTTTTAAATCAAAGTCCATTGTAACTATACAGGCAAATGTGAAAAGCTGCCTTATGGAACAAGACTGTTAGTAGTTAGTCCTATTTCCCTAGAGTTCCAAAATTTTGAAAAATGAACATTTCAAAATTTTGAGTTAAAATACACATAACATGCATGGTTCATGCTGAGTTGCTTCAGCTGTGTCCGACTCTTTGCAACCCTGTAGACTGTAGCCTGCCAGGCTCCTCTCTCCGTGGGAATTCTCCAGGCAAGAATAGCAGCAGGTTGCTATTCCCTTCTCCATGGAAACTTGCCAACCCAGGAATCAAACCTATGTCTCTTACATCTCCTGTATTGGCAAATGGGTTCTTTGCCACTAGTGCCACCTGAGAAACCCGACACATAAATTTTACATCTTAAAGAGTTTTTAAGTTCATTGGCATTAAGTAGATTCACATTGTAGAGTCTACTCCGTAGATTCACACTCCATATCCATTAACAAAAGCTTCTCACTCTTTTTTCCCCCTAAGATCAAGATTTATAATACCTATGTAATATTTGTTTTGGTTTTATGCTTTCTGGATTTTTTATTTGATATATATTTCTCTATCAACATGAGGATTTAAAGTGTTTCTTTGAGCCTTGCTTTTTGAGCTAGAAGGGAAAGTAACAAAAGTGTTGCAGAAAAACTGTTAACAGTGCCTATGACAGTAAATTTTAAAAAATGTACTGTGAAAAACTGACTTAAGATTCAGAATTAGTCACTTTGAGTCTCAGTGTTCTTACCTGAAAAATGAAGGGTAATAATAAAACTGATAGGGTTGATGTGATATTTAAATGAGATAAAGTATGTGAAAATCATTTCATATAATGTGATATAAGAATTAGCTATTATCATGTGGTAAAGTCATTTGATATCAAGCAAAGTAGTCACACATCAGAGACAATAGTGTTAATGGAGCACTTCTCTGTCAGTCCAGTGGTTAAGACTCTGTACTTCCAATGCAGGGGGCACAGGTTCAATCTCTGGTCAAGGATCATAGATCCAATATGCCAAAAAAGCATTTTTAAGGAAAGTGTTTGAGTAGCAAGGTCAATATATTGAAATAATAAGGGAAAGAGGACAATTTCAGACATGACTTTTTAACAGCTAAGTTTTTCTCTTGAAATTTACTGTTGTCCTGGGAATATCACATAGTTCAAAAGCTGAGCACTTTTGTATGGCATTTAATTAAAATGAAACCTGAACATGCTATGTGGAGAATTTTAAACAATCTTGCTCAGTATAAGATATGCCCAATGTCAGCATATTCTTTTTTTTTTTTCTTACTAATAGTTTCCCCATTGGGATGTATTTAATAGTTAACCTGTGAAATGCACAGATTGGAATTTTGTAACTTTTGAAATGCTTCTTAATATGCTATCTCTGTTTTGTGATAAATTTATGTTTATTACTTACCCATTTGCAAAGGTCTAGGAGATTAATATTTAAAAAAATACTGCCAATCTCTGTAAATTTGAGTTCTTAAGTCTCTAATGACTTAAAATGGGGTAGAATAATTTTAAAAATGTTTCTTTCCCAGTACTCTTCTTTGAAAACCTCTTGCATATATAGACAAAATAAAATGGATAGGTATAAGGAAATTTTTTGTTAAATATTAAACGTTTCCTAGATTGTCAGTTATCCACATCAGTCCTCCTGTTAATAAAGTACACCAGATAATTGTACAACTCAGCTTCTCTCTATGACTTCCTGTTTCCACATTGCAATGTAGAAATTAGAGTTCAAGAATCAGGTAGTGAGTGATAAAGGCCATTCAGAGTTGCTAGGATTTCCTAGTAGGAAAGGTGAAACCAAGTTTATGGATCCCTAAGTTTATATTATTTCTTTTGGGAAAAAATTGCAAAAATATACTGAATATAAACATATAAGAGAATGAGTATTTATTTAACAGAGGTCAAAGCAAGTGAGAAATCTCTGAAACTTCAGTCTCACAGTAAATCCACCTTTGTCTAGGTACTGATTAGAATGAGGCTTCCTTTCTTGGATAGAGGGGGCTCTACTCTTTCTCTGCCTTCCACCTGCCTCTTGCATTAGTGTAAAGAATCCAGATGGGTGATGTTCAGGAGACAGACATATTCCTCAAGAGCCAGTGGTCAGGCTAGCGAGTGGCCCTGCTAGAAACATTAGCAAATGTTTCTAAGATTTCAGGCTGTGGTTGGGGAACAGAGAACCAACTAAAAATTCACAACAACTGCACAAAAAGAACTTGGATCCAAGATGTTCTTTTCGATGCATACAGGGTAATCTGGAAGCCCATAGATTTACCACCAATTTTTGAGCTAATTCCTTTTATTAGGTTCAAATGTGATCCTCCTGGAAAAATATCAAGGTCACTGTTGGTGGCTTGATACAAACATGTGGTCTCTGTTAGGAGAAAATCAAGCAGACCTTTTAAGGAAAATGATGTTTGGTTTGTTGGGTGGATTAACTTCCACCCTAGCTGTGAGACAAGGGAGTTTCAAAAAGCTGTTTGGGTGATAAACTGCACAGATAAGACAGCATTTCTTTTCTTTCTGAGTGACAGTTTGCAGAGTAGTGGTCTGATTGTGTAGTAATGGCTGGGTAGCTCTAAGGAGGTTATTCTCCTTTGAAGCACATATAATTAATTTAGATATAAAATAGCAGGAGTTACATAAGCAAAGGAAAGAACTTGCTAATAACTTTTAAACTTATAAATGTATAAATTTCACTGAAAGTTGTGTTTTTTGAGAGTTTGCTTATTTACTATTAATTTTTGATGATGGATTTGTAAAATGCAGATGTGAATTCATTCAGGACAAAAGTGAGATTGCATTTGGGGAAAAAAAATTAGCGTATTTTTGTTTTGATTTAACTTCATAGTTCTTCTTAACTAAATTCCAGCTTTCATAAATACCATCACATAATCAGTGTCATATCATTCTTCCTTCAAAATCACCCACCCAAACATGAAGGTATGTCTAGTCAAAGCTATGGTTTTTCCAGTAGTCCTGTACAGATTTGAGAGTTGGACCATAAAGAAGGCTGAGTACTGAAAAATTGATGCTTTTGAATTGTGGTGCTGGAGAAGATTCTTAAATGTCCCTTGGACAGCAAGGAGATCAAAGTAGTCAATCCTAAACAAAATCAACCCTAAGTATTCCTTGGAAGGACTGATGTTGAAGCTCCAATACTTTGGCCACTTGATGCCAAGAGCCGACTCATTGGAAAAGACCCTAATGCTGGGAAAGATTGAGAGCAGGAGGAGAAGGGGATAACAGAGGATAAGATAGTTGGATGGCATCACCAACTCAATGGATATGAGTTTGAGCAAACTCCAGGAGATAGTGAAGGACAGGGAAGCCTGGTGTGCTGCAGTCCATGGGGTTGCAAAGAGTCAGGCAAGACTTAGTGACTGAACAGCAACAGCAACAACAAAACATGGCTTGGGACTCTCCCGGGCATTGTATAAAGGAGGTAGCAGGGAGAAAATAATATAAACTAAGTAAAGTTTGCTCCCTTATCTGTCTTCACTCTCCTTGCTACCTTCTTCTGTTACAGTGTCTACTGATAAGGTATTTGTTCATTAACTAGTAAGCTTACTTTTCCAATATACTTGGTAAAATTGTCAAAGCCTTTGCAGTGTGGAAAAATAAAACTATAGTGGTTGAATGACAGGCAGTAGGAGTTAAACTTTAAGAAAGAATTTCTTCAGTTTAGTCTTCTAAAAACCATGGGATACTTTATACTCTCCATTCTGTCCATTTCTATAGAGAACCTTTTTAGGAGGGAATAATCTTGACTGGGCGACTGAGTACACACAGACACAATCTAATAAAAGCAATGAAATAGACTCAGTATAGACAGAGGCAGCCAGGCTCCAAGTCAACTGAAGAATTAGACTTTCAGAGTTTGAAGGGCCCTTAGAGTTGGATTTGACAAACCTAGATAGATCTTCTTCATCCTAAAACTGAACCCTTAGAGAAGGTAAGCAAGTTGCTCATGATCGTTGAGATAACTCCTTGGTAAATTTGTTATTAGAATTTAGGTATCATAAAATTTCTAGTCTGGTGCTACTTTTAATCAATCATGCCACTTCCCTAAAATATGTCAGTCTGATCAAACATAAGGGCATACCATCATGTTTTTATTTTTAATATGGAGTAGAAATTATGAGGCAGGAGAATCAAGTTTTATAAATGTATTTGGGAAAGGTAGAGAGATAGAAGACAAAGGAGTAAACTTCAAAAACAGAAGGATTGTCCTTCCTGAAACCAGATGGAAGAGTATGGAGGGAACATCATACTGGGTACAGATCGAGAATGAATCTTGTTCTTCACCTGTCACTCAAATCCCAGTCCTCTTCCCTACCTGCTGCTGCTACTGCTGCTGCTAAGTCACTTCAGTCGTGTCCAACTCTGTGCGACCCATAGATGGCAGCCCGCCAGGCTCCACCATCCCTGGGATTCTCTAGGCAAGAACACTGGAGTGAGTTGCCATTTCCTTCTCCAGTGCATGAAAGTGAAAAGTGAAGGTGAAGTCGCTCAGTCGTTTCCCGACTCTTAGCGGCCTCATGGACTGCAGCCCACCAGGCTTCTCCATCCGTGGGAGTTTCCAGACAAGAGTACTGGAGTGGGTTGCCATTGCTTTCTCCGCTTCCCTACCTAGGCCAATGTTAATCAAGATCTTAAGCAAAAGTTATGTTGAATACATACCTTTTCCATTTTACTATCAGCCTTAAGTACAGGAAGACAATAATAAATTACTTTCAGTTGAGGCACATTAATGGGAAATTATCAGAAAAGGAAGAATTGGCTTGACCTAGAATTGGTATCAGCAGGAAGGCAGATTTTGTCTGTTCGGTGCTTCTAAAATGTCCCTTATTAGAGACCAATGCAGTGAATGTAATCGTTAACTGTACACATGTGTTGTCTGTAACAGCAACTCATTACTTGAACCAAATGTCTAACCCATATCGCTTAGTTCTTCAGAGCATGCTAGCTGGACTTCCAACTACCAGTCCCTGCATTTCTTGTCCTGAGGACTTCTGATTGCTAAAGCCCAATTTGCTTCCTACATGGTAGACAGGTTTGCTAGGGAATTCATCAACTAATGAATGATGAGTTGGTGTATAAATAACTCAGCTTCCTTACAGCTCCCTGAGGCATGTGTTTCCCATGGGTCTGTAGAGTTTTCCCACAGAGGTAGCTATCTTGATGATGCACTCTTTCTTGGTGGACTTCCCTTCCGTGTTTCGCTTCCTTAACTTTACTTTTTTTTAACCTCCAAAATGAACTACTAGCATCTGAATCTTCATCTCAGGGTCTACTTTTCTACTTTGGAGGGAACCCAAATGCATATATCACTACGTTAGCAGTGGACTCTTACAGAAAACCTCAGGAGAGTGCGCCTGTTTCAGACATCCGCTTGCAAGAAAGAGCAAACCTAGATTCAGGAACTTGAAAAAATAAGGAGTGTTTTTCTCTATTAGAAAAATTCCAATGGCAGAGGTAGGTTAGATTCAGCTGCTCAGAGTAGATACAGCTGCTCAGTAAACAGCTGTTTGAAGGAACTCTAACTTTTCTGTTTTTCTGCTTCATCATCTGTAGCTTTCATCCTTAGGCTTTTTGTTCATATTACAAAATATTGGTTGCATCTCAAAAACCAGAGCCATATTCCAGACAGAAAAAAAGAGAAAGTTTAAGCTTTCCTTTCCACAGAACTTTGTCTTTTTTGTCAGGCAGAGGAGCTCTCTCTTGCTTCTCCACAACTCATTAGTTGAACTATATCACATGCCCATTACCAATCAGTCACATCCCAGAGGAATGAGACTAGAATGTGCGATTTAGATCAGTTATGGTTCATCCCTGGTGGAGGTCCCTGCTCAACAAATCAGGAGACTGCTAGCTGAGAAGAAAAAACCAAAATGGCTTGGGTGGATAATGGGCCGCATTCCCCATATCACCCCCTACCCCAGCAATATCATATTGTTTGTCAGCACCATGGTAAATATTTCAGCTTCCTTATTCCATATGAACTATTCCATCCCGATTGCATATCAACAGACACATACTTGAGAGCATGGGAATATAGATGCAGAGGGCAGCTGTTTTAATGTGCCTTTCTTAAAAGTCTGTTTTTTATTCTCTTTTATTGAGTCCTGTATAACTTTAGAAACTTTATTTCTGATTCAGTCCAGACAAATAAAATTCTTTTTATAGCCTAAAAGCTACAATATAGAGTAATCAACAAATATCTGTAAAGGGAATCTGCTCAGATAAGAGTCCTGTTTTTTTCAGATGTGAGGACAGAATTCTAAATAATAAAGCTACTTGGAAACATGTTAAATGAAATTGAAGGCTGAAAACATTCAAAAGAACAATATTCTATTTAGTTACTATGAAAGTATCCTTGCAAAGATGTCTGTAAGAAATCTTCTTGCGAAGTGGACAGTCTCTTTCAACAAAGAAATGGGGGAATTGGATAGTCTTACATAAAAAATTTGACCCTTATCTTACACCATATACAAAAAATAACTCCAATGTATTAAAGACTTAAATATTATAACGGAACTATAAAATGCCTAGAGAATACATAGGGGAAAAGCTTTATACATTGGTCTTGGCAATGATTTCATGAGTGTGACACCAAAAGTACATGCAACAAAAATAAAAATAGATAAGTGAGACTACGTAAAACCAAAAAGCTTTCCTATAATAATCAACATAATGAAAAGTCAACCTTCATAATGGAAGAAAATATTTTTAAACCACATATCTGATAAAGGGTTAATTTCCAAAATACAGGAAACATAGGAGTTCCTACAACTCAACACCAAAAAACTAATAATCCAATTAAAAACTGGGCTAAGGATTTGAATAGACACTTCTCCAAAGAGTGCACGGAAATGAACAACATCTATATGAAAAGGTGCTAAATGTCACTAATCATCAGAGAGATACAAATCAGAACCACACTGAGGCATTGCCTCTTGTCTATTAGGATGACATGCATATATATATGCATATATATATCCTCAAGAGTTGTTGAGGATGTGGAGAAATTAAAACCCTTTCACATTATATTGGTGGGGATAGAAAATGACACAACTGCTATGGAAAAAAGTATGAGAGTTTCTCAAAAACTTAAAAGTAGAACTACCATATGATGTAGCACTCCTACTTCTGAGCATTTATCCAAAATAATGTAAACTGAGATCTCAAAGATGTATCATTCCCATATTCATTGCAACACTATTCACAATAACTAAGGTGTGGAAACAGCCTAAATGTCCATCTGCTGATGAGTGGATGGAAACAGTATGGTATAGACATAGGATGGAATACTGTTTAGCCTTTAAAAAGAAGGAAATTCTGTAAGATATGGCAACATGGATGGATCTCGAGGACATTTTGCTAAGTGAAATAAGCCAGACTACTGGAAGACAAATACCACACGATTCTACTTATTTTAGTATCTAAAAATAGTTAAATTCATAAAATCAAAGGCTAAAATTGTTACTTGAGGCTGGAGGAGAAGAGGATGGGGAGTCATCAACAGTCTTAAGTTTCAGTTAAGAAGAGCAAATAAGCTCTAGACATCTGCTATAAAACATACCTTTAGTTAAGAATGTACACTTAATGGAGAACAGAGTGGAGATTCCTTAAAAAACTGGAAATAGACCTGCCATATGACCAAGCAGTCCCCCTGATGGGCATACACACTGAGGAAACCAGATTTGAAAGAGCCACGTGTACCCCAATGTTCATCACTGCATTGTTTGCAATAGCCAGGACATGGAAGCAACCTAGATGTCCATCAACAGACGAATGGATAAGAAAGCTGTGGTACATATGCACAATGGAATATTATGCATCCATTAAAAAGAATACATTTGAATCAGTTCTACTGAGGTGGACGAAACTGGAGCCTATTATCCAGAGTGAAGTAAGCCAGAAGGAAAAACAACAATACAGTATACTAACGCATATATATGGAGTTTAGAAAGATGGTAATGATAGCCTTGTATGTGAGTCAGCAAAAGAGACGCAAATATATAGAACAGTCTTTTGGACTCTATGGGAGAGGGCAAGGGTGGGATGATATGGGAGAACAGCATTGAAACATGTAAATTATCATATGTGAAATGAATCGCCAGCCCAGGTTTGATGCATGATACAGAGTGCTCAGGGCTGGTGCATTGGGATGACCTAGAGAGATAGAATCAGGAAGGAGGTGGGAGGGGGATTCTGGAAGAAGAACACATGTATACCCATGGTGGATTCATGTCAGTGTATGGCAAAACCAACACAATAATGTAAAGGAAAAAATAAATAAAATAATTTATAAAAAAATGTTATCTTGACACTTTAAAAAAATTGGTTAAGAATGTAGAGCTCATGTTAATGTTCTTACCACAATAAAGTAAAAAAAAAATTTAAAAAAAGAAGTCCCCATGGAAACAGCTGTACTTCTAGTGTTGAATACTGTTTCCTGGAGAATGTAAACATTAATCTTAAAACATTACATGCTAACTGGTTGTCACAGGAAAGTAGAAAGTGTATTATAGTTGGTGTCTGAAAGTTCTAAAAATATATAATAATGTTTTCTTTTGAGGGGATAAGAGCCTCAAATTTCATTTCTGTCCTTTCCATTAGACAAAGGAGAAATGAATAAATCATTGACTCCTAGATATCTAATCTGAAACTGCTCAAGGTATTTTCTTTCTACAAGAACAAAACATCCTTGTTTAAAGCAGAATCTACTCCATCAAGGGCCAGAACTTGGGACTTTTGCCAGTCATTTGAATTGGGTCATTCCGGCTTTCTAGGGAGTCATGTAGAACAATTTAAGGAATGAAATGGAAATGGAAACTCATGAAACTCACTTCCCTAAACTAGAATCACTTCTGCTCAATGAAACTTTATGAAGCAGATGCAGGTAATTTTGATCGTTCCCTGTCTTATAATTTTGAAATCTCTTGGGAAATCAAAGTTAATCCAGAAAAATCCCATACTCTGCTGTTACAGGCCAAGCATTGTCTCAGGTGCCTTGGCTGAATTAACTCCTAATCGTCTCAATAGTCTGAAAAGGGGAATGCTCTTGTTACCAACCTCATTTTACAGATAGGGAAATCTAGATACAGAAAAGTTAAGCTAAATGCCAAGATTGCAGAGCAAGTATGTGGCAGAAGCAAGATTTTCTCCCAAGCCTACTAATTCTGGAGCCATTTTTAACCATTTTCACTTATGTGGAAGTTTACTAGATAAGTTTCTTGACTGTATAAACTGAGTTGTGGGTCACTAACCTATAAATATGCACTTCCCTGGTGGCTCGGCAGTAAAGAATTCACCTATAGTACAGGAAACGGGTGTTTGATCCCTGTTTTGGGAAGATGCCCTAGAGGACGGTGTGGCAGCCCACTCCAGTATTCTTGCCTGGAAGCTCCCATGGACAGAGGATCCTGGTGGGTTCTATTCCATAGGGTCACAAAGAGTTGGACATGACTGAAGCAACTAAGCACTAATGCATGCAGCCTACAAATACATCAGGAATGATAAGGGGAAGTCCTTCAAAGAATTAACTTGAAAGTTTTTAAAGAAACTTTGTGTCATTTACTGAATCTAACAGTAATTATGTTACTACAGAAATGAAATCTGCATATTTTATTAGCAATCAATATCTACCAGAGTGGTTTAAAAAGGCATCAAAATATGGCTCTCCTAGAATCCCTATTCTTTTTGCTTCGACAATTCCTGAGACAAGAGTGAAAATAACGTGGATAAGCTAAACCCCATAGATGATCATATTCTGAAAAACAGTATGTCTGATTAACTGCTTTTATAGGATTCTGACAATAACTGCTGTTCTTTATAAAGGACAGAAATGGTATGGACCTAAGAGAAGCAGAAGATATTAAGAAGAGGTGGCAAGGATACACAGAAGAACTGTACAAAAAAGATCTTCACGACCCAGATAATCACGATGGTGTTATAACCCACCAAGAACCAGACATCCTGGAATGTGAAGTCAAGTGGGCCTCAGGAAGCTTCACTACGGACAAAGCTAGTGGAGATGATGAAATTCCAGTTGAGCTATTTCAGATCCTAAAAGATGATGCTGTGAAAGTGCTGCACTCAATATGCCAGCAAATTTGGAAAACTCAGCAATGGCCACAGGACTGGAAAAGGTCAGTTTTCATTCCAGTCCCACAGAAAGGTAAGGGCAAAGATTGTTCAAACTACAGCACAGTTGTGCTCATCTCACACGCTAGCAAAGTAATGTTCAAAATTCTCCAAACCAGGCTTGAAAAGCTTGTGAATCATAAATCTCCAGGTGTTCAAGCTGGACTTAGAAAAGACAGAGGAACAAGAGATCACAGTGCAATCATCCATTGGATCATCAGAAAAGCAAAAGAGTTCCAGAAAAACATCTACTTCTGTTTTACTGACTACACCAAAGCCTTTGACTGTGTGGATTACAACAAATTGTGGAAAATTCTTAAAGAGATGGGAATGCCAGACCAACTGACCTGCTTCTTGAGAAATCTATATGCAGGTCAGGAAGCAACAGTTAGAACTGGACATGGAACAACAGACTGGTTCCAAATAGGAAAAGGAGTACATCAAGGCTGTATATTGTCACCCTGCTTATTTAACTTATATGGCAGAGTGCATCACGCAAAACACTGGGCTGGAAGAAGCCCAAGCTGGAATCAAGATTGCCAGGAGAAATATCAATAACCTCAAATATGCAGATGACACCACCCTTAAGGCAGAAAGTGAAGAAGAACTAAAGAGCCTCATGATGAAAGTGAAAGAGAAGAGTGAAAAAGTTGGCTTAAAACTCAACATTCAGAAAACGAAGATCATGGCATCTGGTCCCATCACTTCATGGCAAATAGATGGGGAAACAATGGAAACAGTGGCAGACTATTTTGGGAGGCTCCAAATCACTGCAGATGGTGACTGCAGCCATAAAATTAAAAGACGCTTGCTCCTTGGAAGAAAAGCTATGACCAACCTAGAAAGCATGTTAAAAAGCAGAGACATTACTTTGCCAACAAAGGTCCGTCTAGTCAAGGCTATGGTTTTTCCAGTCGTCATGTATGGATATAATAGTTGGACTATAAAGAAGGCTGATCACAAAAGAATTGATGCTTTGAACTGTGGTGTTGGAGAAGACAAGTCTTGAGAGTCCCTTGGACTGCAAGAAGATCAAACGAGCAATCCTAAAGGAAATCAGTCCTGAGTATTCTTTGGAAGGACTGGTGCCGAAGCTGAAACTCCAATACTTTGGCCACCTGATGCGAAGAGCTGACTCATTGGAAAAGACCCTGATGCTGGGAAAAATTGAAGGCTGGAGGAGAAGAGAATGACAGAGGATGAGATGTTGGATGACATCACTGACTCGATGGGTGTTAGTTTGAGCAAGATTCTGGAGTTGCTGATGGATAGGGAAGCCTGGCATGCTGCAGTCCATGGGGTCACAAAGAGTCAGACATGACTGAGCAACTGAACTGACTAACTGAACTGCTATGGGATTATCAGAGAATTTTTATTGTATTAAAAAGAGAATCATGTTTTTATTTAAAATTCTGGAATAATGCATTATTTTGGTGTAAAATATGGCACATTGAGTCCATTATCTCAAATCAGGAGTTAATTTAGTAGGTAAGTTAGTCTACTCTTTAATCAGAAAAAAAAGGAAATATTATAAATCAAATATTCTAAAGTTAAGATCATTATCTGTGATGGTGTCATGTAGCTTTTACCAGCTGAACAGATAATCATTAATTCAGCCAGTCAGTCACTTATTCATCAATAATTTATTAATTATCTAGCATATATCAGGTACTTCAGAACTGGGGAGGCAGCAGTGGAAGAAAGGAAGTCCCTGATCTCACAGAGCTTACAATATAGGGGGACGGTAGTGGTGGGACTCTCAATCCACATATAAAATAAACAGGTAAATGGATATGTCAGGTGGTGCCAAGTGCCAGGAAGAAAAAACAACCACAGTAGGTCTTTCTGATAAGGTGACAAAGAACAAGTGACCTCATTTGGTTTCCTTGGTATATATTTGGCAAATAGTTCATTATAGGAAGCATCATTGCTTAAAGTCAGGCAGTTATGTGGCTATTTTATTTGATATTCCATGTGGCCAAAATAGTTGTCTGCTTATGTAAACCTTAAATTTTTTTTCTGGGCTAAAATTTTGAATGTGACATAGAACTTTATGCTTTTGATTTTTCATCCATTTCTGGCTTATTTGGTGCTCAGTAAATGTTTTTTAAGGAGAGTCATGGCCTAACATAAATATTAATTTAATTCACCTCCAAACCTTCTATGTTGATGATCATCCTTGTAAATAAACACTTATGCATTTTCAAGAGGATCTCGGCTCTGCCCCAGCTCAATTTTCTATTAAGGCATATTTAATTGGCAAACAGGAAGAGCTGTATTCTGGGTGCTTGTCATGGAACAAAACTTTGAACACTAATAAAAGGATAAAGTATTTAAGTAGTTATGGGTATACCGACATGTTAAGCCTCTTACACCTTTTGCTTCATTATTACAGCCATTGTACGAGACAGGTCCTCTTGCTGGCCTTTTGCAGATGAGGAAGTGGAGGCCTAGAGAGGCTGCCCACTTCCTAAGGTCAGACAGCTGGCTAGCGCTGCATGGTACCCAAACCCAAGTCTGTGGGCTCAACCATGTATGCTTCAATGCACACTCTCCTTTTTTTCTTTTATCTTTTCTGTTTACTTCTAATTACGCAATGTTGATAGATTCAATGTGTTCTAATGAGCTTTCCTAAACTTTTCTTTGAAGAAGACAGGGAATTAATAAAATGTTGATTTCACAGGTTTTTCTTGTCTTTCCTCCAGGAGACTTCTCATCCTGTAATTGAAAATATTCCACTAATGACCTCTTTCCTAGTCTAGTGTCCTTTCCCAACCACTGCTATATCCCACCCTTCTACCTGCTTCCTCATCTACTTTGCTCTTTCTCAGTGCCCATCCCCAACCTGTTTTCTGAACTAACTGCTTAAGAACCCTGAAAGCCGTTCAAATTTGTCCAGATTTTGGTGTAGCTGTGTCTTTTCTCCGTGTGAATTTAAAGCCCTGCTTTGATCTACCAGTGCCTGAGAAATTTTATGATTTTTATACATTGAGAGATAACTACACCACAGTTACAAGGATATCAAGAAACCAAGATACCACTTGAAAGCATAAAAGTATGCAATTCGTGATTGCCGAAGTTTATTCGAGTTTCATTTTTGATTCTTGCCATCCTACACTCTTCTTTGACCTTGTCATTTAAAACTGTCTTCAGTTAAATTGTATATTTTGGATATGTATATATAGATTAAAATGTTCTGATTAAAATTTAAAGATGAAGAAAAGGCTGTGGTATTTCATGAGTTATATGAATAATAGATGAATGAAAATGTGATGATTTTGGAAGGAAAATATGATGTAAATCTAGTTATTACTATATTCTTGCATAAGTTGTTTCAAATATAAGGGCACATTCTGGAAATGTGAGGACCCGCCTAAATGCCTCTCACTGCCCCTCCATTCCAGTCCTGTCTTAACTGTAGGATCTGAGTGGGAGGCCTTGAGTTCTTGGGTCTGCTGACTCTTAGGTAGCTGGTTTGGGGCTTCCTCCCTGAATACAGTTTGAAAGATCTGAATTCCAGGCAGGTTTGGTAAGATAAACATGAAACAGAAAACATAACTGGGAATGCTGTAGGAAAATTCTGGAATTGCAAGCATGAAAAGAAAAATTTTCATTCTTCCAGACAGAAAAAATAAGGCACCTCCCAATAAGAAAAAGAATTAAAAAGTTATTAGTGAAACAGGGCAGAGGCTAAGCCTAATGAC
Organism: Antilocapra americana; assembly: GCA_007570785.1. Classification (NCBI taxonomy): domain Eukaryota; kingdom Metazoa; phylum Chordata; class Mammalia; order Artiodactyla; family Antilocapridae; genus Antilocapra; species Antilocapra americana. The sequence goes on along the minus strand of ML663563.1, from coordinate 9,915,217 downwards.
TTGAAATGCACAGTCTAGTTTTTATTTCTGTTCCTCCATTTACTGCCTGTGTGACCTTGATTAAGTTACTTAACTGTATTTCTGCTTTCTCGTATAGAATAGTGATAACAATGGTACTTAATCCATAAGATTTTATGAGGATTAAAGTAACTAGTGGTTAACTGTTATATAGTACTTAGAACCATGCCTGACATGGAGTATCAGTAATACTAATATTGCTGTTATTATTATTAGATTATCTCAAAGATGCAAGTCAAAAGACAGAAGAAAATGAATAGCAGCAAACAAGAACTACATTCAGAGATCCTATACCAGCCAGTTGTCCTCTCTTCTGGTGCTGTCACTGGACATTAGTAGCTATTCAAGAATTCAGGGAGTATATCCATATACCCCCATCTGAAGAATTTTGAAAAATGCATGTTCCTTTTCTCTAGGGAATATGAAGAAGGGAGGAAAATAGAGACCTCTTTCATCTTATACCTAAGTGAGAGGGACCTCACCTAGGCCTCAAGCTTTACAGGGCTCCTTAGATCACAGACAGGCTGAAATAAATGGACTGGATAGCCCTAGATCTAGATCACCCTAGATGCTTAGGGCTAGTGCTCACAGTCTGCATATACAAACCATCACTGTAAGTACCCACTGTTGAGATGAGCATTGTCTAGGGATATGCTTCTCCAGGCTCTCCCACGGCATGGAGGATGTGGGATACAGTACTTAGGTTTGGAAAAAGTATTGGAATTAATTTATCAAACCTTCTCTGAGATAACATGAATGCAATAGTTCTTCCATGTTGAAGTATTATTTTCCCTAGTACTGAGGGTTTACTTTTTTCCTTGCTTCTCTTCTCTTCCAATTCCTGGCTCTGTAGGTACTAAAAAATTAGCGTATTATTTGCAGTAGCTGCATATTGAGACTGAGGAATATTTTGCATTATTAATAATGCAAATTACTTTTAAATTGCACATATGTAGATTAGACATAACATGAATGAAGCAGGTTGTATATTTTGAAATCTTTGAACTAGATGGAAACTGAATACTAAAACAGACAAAAAGAGCAAGATTTCTTATATGTTTAAAATATAAAAATGCAGCCTTTTAAAAATAAGCTTAATTCAAGATTTTCTTAATTATAAATTATATTTTAGTTTTAATTTTAATATACAGTTTATATTTGAAGGATATTTTGGAAAACACAAAATAAACATTTTAATTTTTGATGAAATTATATTCACTGTTTATATTTGTGATTACATTTTATTTTTAGTTTCAGGATTGAACCTGGCAGTGAAGGCACAGAGTCCCTGCCAGAGAATTCCTTACTACTGGTTTTTAAAAACTATAGCTTTACCTATACTGTTTGATTTTGTCATTTTATAGGAATATATTTCTAACGCTGGAAAATACAGCATATTTTATTTAATAGTTTGTTAACTTGACTTATCATATGTTTATACATGAAGTATGTGGACATTTATTTGTCCTCTTGTCCTTGTCCCACAAATGTTGAGAGTAGGCCTGGTAGTAAACAATGAAAATTAACCTACACGTAGATAACCGTAGACTATCTGGGATTGTAATGTTAGTACTGAGTAAGAACTCTTTAAAATTTTGAGCTTCAAGAAAAATTCTAATACTAGCCTAGACCTCTCAACAATTAAATAACTTAAGCAAACCCAGGAATTGGTCATTGGGAATGAAGGGGAAAATTAAGTCATTCTTTAAAAGTCTCAGAGGAATGTTGAGGGAGAAGCAGAGCGTAATATTCAATGTCTTAATTTCAAACATGTAGGGAAATTTTCATCTGATTATGAGAGGTAGGGATGGAAATATTTATATAATTTGAGATAGAGATTACATACACACATATACAGATAACCATACAGAAAGATTTTAAAAGCACACCTATGAATAAGATGAACTAGTCATCAAACTATATGCCACAAAGCAATCTAACAAGATAATTATATACAGCAAAAAGTTACAGATGCAAGGCATGCATGACAGAAATGCAATCATTACAGCAGAATTCAGTGTATCTAATTTAGCATGAGCTCTGACACCTCCAAATAAGTGACAACATAGAATATATTGACAACAAGAAACCCAAATATCTGACAATGCATTTATTATGTTGACAAAGCTTTGACAAAAATTGGACATTCACTTGATCATAAAGAAAATTTTAATGAAAGTTTCAGCATGTATAGTATAGGCCATAATTTTGATCATATTCAATTAAGTTAGAAATAAATATTTTTAAAATGACTAAGAAAATCTCTAATAGTTGGGAATAAATATATTCCTGGGTAACCTTCATATCTAAGAAGAAATCAAAAATAAAGGTAAAACTCAGCATTAAAAAAAAAATTCATTTGAATCAGTTCTACTCAGATGGATGAAACTGGAGCCCATTATCCAGAGTGAAGTAAGCCAGAAGCAAAAACAACAATACAGTATATTAACGCATATATATGGAATTTAGAAAGACGGTAACGAGAACCCAGCATGCGAGACAGCAAAAGGAACGCAGATGTATAGAATAGACTCGTGGACTCTGTGGATGAGGGCAAGGGTGGGATGATATGGGAGAATGGCATTGAAACATGTTAATTATCATGTGTGTAATCAATCGCCAGCCCAGGATTGATTCTCGGGGCTGGTGCAACGAGATTTCCCGGGGGGAGGGAGGAGAGAGGGGGGTTCTGGAGGGGGAGCATATGTAAACCCATGGTGATATCATGTCATTGTAAGGCAAAACTAATAAAAAAAAATTAAAAATAAATAAATAAAGGTAAAATCTATCTATTAGCAATTACTAAAAAAAAAATAAGATTCTTTATTAGCATAACATTCTAAAAGGGAGTTAAAGTTGTCTGAATCTGTAGCATCTTTTGACTTCTGGCAGAAATAGACAAATATACTTTACTGTAGAAAATATATCCATGTTAGGCCTGCAGGATTCCTATGTATTAAGACAAATAGGAGGTTGCAATAAAACATTGACCAGCTCATATGGAATCAAGGCACCTTAAGGAATATCCAATAGAAAACATACATATTTAGACCTCTAGCAACTTCAGATTTTAAAGCTTATGGAATAGTCAAAAAAATAAAAGATAAAATCACAAGTATGAACAAGTAACAGAAAATTTTTCAAAGCACAGTAGAATGCCACAAATGAAGAAATATATTTTTAAAAAAATAGCCAAGGAGAAAAGTTACCCTACAAATTATACACAGTGGAGAAATTAGTGAAACTAAAAAAATACCAGAAGTAATTGTCCAGAATGTAGCACAACGACACAAAGATATGAAATATGTTTAAAAAGAAGGTAAGATCTATAGAATATAGAATGATAATGTCCAACATATCTAATTAGTCTCAGAGGAAGAAGATAAAGAAGAGGAACATTTGAAGTGGTTATAGCTATGAATCTCAGAGAATTATGCTGCATATATAAGAAATGCACATCCAGATACATCATAATGAAATAGATCATTATCAAAAGTAAAAAGCAGCCAGAGAGAAAAGAGTGATCACCACAAGGGAGCAACAGTTAGGCCTACAGCAAACTTTACAGCAACAATGGAGTCAGGAGCCAGTTGAATAATGTCCTCAAAATGTTAGTGAGAAAATGACTGTCTGCCTACAGCAGTACACCCATCAAAACTCTCTTTTAAAAATGAAGGTGAAAGAAATATATTTTCAGATAACCATGACCGAGTTTTATCATCAGCAGACCTGTATGAGAACATCTGATGAAATATGTACTCTGGGAGGAAGGAAAATATTGTCTGGGACGGAAAGAAAAAGGTTGAACAAAGAACATGAATATAGATAAATCTAAAGTAAACACCGCATGCTAATGTGACAGGTTAAAATGCAAACCTAAGTACTGGACAAGAACGGTATGTAAATTGTGAGCGGAGTGGGAGTGAGAAGATTTAAAGTGTTTTAAGATTCTTGCATTACTTGAGAAGAAGAATAAAGTAGCATTTAATTTTAGACCTTAAACATACATTTGGTGAACCTCTGGAAATATAAGATGAAACAAATGGCAATAGAAAGTATAATTTCCTAAACATAGAAACATAAAAGGGAAAAATCGAATCCTTAAAAACCACGATGCATAGAAATCAACAGAAAAGGACAAACAATTCTATTATCACAAGGAATATAATAAAACTATGGTAACCAGTTAAATGGATGCTATATTGGGCTTAAAATATAAACTGATTTACAAGGGACACAGCATGTACTTACACTATCAGTTTCCTGAGAAGCCTATACAAGGAAGGGATCAGATGCGTAAGAGATTTATTAGGGAAAATGCCTGTGGAAGATTTAGGGAAAGGGAGTAGGAATATAATGAGAGAGGCTTCAAACTGCGAGGAAGGTCAGACCCCTGTAAAAGGGAAGAGAGGAAGAGAAGAATCGTAAGAGCCTCAGACAGCAGCACAGTTCCAAGAAAGACCAGTGGTGCTCTGCTGTGCTAAGTCACTTCAGTCACGTCCGACTCTTTGTGACCCTATGAACTGTAGCCCGCCGGGCCCCTCTGTCCATGGGGATTCTCCAGGCAAGCATTCTGCAGTGGGTTGCCATGCTCTCCTCGAGGGGATCTTCCAGACCCAGGGGTTGAACCCATGCCTCCTGTGGCTCCCGCATTGCAGGCAGATTCCTCACTGCTGAGCCACCAGGGAAGCTGTAAGACCAAAGGAGTCCAGAGCAAAGAAGAATCATTAGAGTGACCCCCATATTGGGCTTCAGTGGCCAGTCTCTACTACCCACACTGCTCTCAGTCCTTGGCTGAGAACATCTCTGATGAAGCATGTCCTTGGTGGGAAAATTGTGGTGGACTGGAAAGTGCAGCAGTTGGAGGTTGTCATTGTATGACCTCTGTACAACAGCTTCTGTCTAAAGAGTTGAGCAGTGCCCTATGTGGTCGCCACACACAGAAATGGCCAGACTTAGAGATGGAAAAGATATACGAAGCTAATGCTAACAAAAATAGGATGAGGTGTCTATATTAAAAATAGACTTTAATACAAAAGGCTCTCTTTATGAAAATTAATCTCATTAGTTTCTGGTTTACTCTTCTTATATTCCTCTTTGCATATTCATGAATAGTTTTACTTCCCTTACACAGAAGTTAACATATCATATTCTGTTGTTGTTGTTGTTCAGTCAGCTCATGTCCGACTCTTTTTGTGACCCCATAACTGCAGCACGCCAGGCTTCTCTGTCCATCAGTATCTCCCATGGGTTTGCTCAAACTCATGTCCACTGAGTTGGTGATGCCATCCAAACACCTCACTTCTGTCACCCCCTTCTCCTCATGACCTTAGTTTTTCCCAGCATCAGGGTCTTTTCGAATAAGTTTGGCTTGTCACATCACGGGACCATAGTATTGGAGCTTCAGCCTCAACATCAGGCCTTCCAATGAATATTCAGGGTTGATTTCCTTTAGGATTGACTAGTTTGATCTCCTTGCTATCCAAGGGACTCTGAAAAGTTCTCCAGCACCACAATTCGAAAGCATCAATTCTTCAGTGCTCAGCCTTCTTTATGGTCCAACTCTCATATCTGTGACTGCTAGAAAAACCGTAGTTTTGACTTTATGGACCTTTGTGGGCAAAGTGATGTCCTGCTTTTTAATATGCTGTCTAGGTTTGTCACAGGTTTTCTTCCAAGGATCAAGAGTCTTTTAATTCATGGCTGCAATCACTGCAGCACTGATTTTGGAGCCCCCTCAAAATAAAATCTGTCACTGTTTCCACTTTCTCAGCATCTATTTGCCATGAACTGATGGGACTGGATGCCATGATCATTTTTTGAATGTCTGAAGCTAGCTTTTTCACTCTCCTCCTTTACCCTCATCAAAAGACTTTTAGTTCTTCCTTTTCAGCCATTAGAGTGGTATCTGCATATCTGAGGCTGTTGATATTTCTCCCATCAGTCTTGATTCCAGCTTGTGATTCATCTAGCCTGGAAGTTTGCATGATCTATTCTGTGTATAAGTTAAATAAGCAAGGTGACAGTGTACAGCCTTGATGTAATCCTTTCCCAATTTGGAACCAGTCTGTTGTTCCATGTCCAGTTCTAACTTGCTTCTTGACCTGCATACAGATTTCTCAAGAGGCAGGTCAGGTGGTCTGGTATTCCCATTTCTTTCAGAATTTTCCACAATTTGTTGTGATCCACACAGTCAAAGGCTTTGGCATAGTCAATGAAGCAGAAATAGATGTTTTTCTGGAATTCTCTTGCTTTTTCGATTATCCAATGGATATTGGCGATTTGATCTCTGGTTCCTCTGCCTTTTCTAAATCCATCTTGTACATCTGAAAGTTTTCAGTTAAAGTACTGTTGAAGCCTAGCTTGAAGGATTTTAAGCATTACCTTGCTTAATGTGAGATGAGTGCAATTGTGCCATAGTTTGATCATTCTTTGGCATTGCCCTTCTTTGGGATTAGAATGAAAACTGACCTTTTGCTGTCCTGTGACCACTGCTGAGTTTTCCAAATGTACTGGTATACTGAGTACAACATTTTAATGCGTCATCTTTTAGAGTTTGAAATAGCTGGAATTCCATCATCTCTACTGGCTTTGTTCATACTGATGTTTCCTAAGGCCTGGATGTCTCCTCTAGGTGAGTCACCACACTATAGTGGTTATCTGGGTCATTAAGACCTTTTTTTGTATAATTCTTCTCCGTATTATTGCTGCCTCTTTTTAATCTCTGCTGCTTTTGTTAGGTCCTTGCTGTTTCTGTCCTTTATTGGGCCCATCTGTGCATGAAATATTCCCTTGGTATCTCAAATTTTCTTAAAGAGATCTCTGCTCTCTCAATTCTATTATTAGGTTAACATATTATAGTTTATTATCTTATTAAGAACTATTATTCTTTTGCACTTTGCATTTTCACTTCATAGTATGCCATAGAAATTATTCCATATCACTTCAGAGAGATATTTCTTGTTATTTTATATACCTTCATGGTACTCAACTGTAGGCTATACCACAGTTTATGCAACATGAATGTGAAAAAAGAAATGTGGGAAGGAGAAACCAAAATAGTGAAATTGCTTACCTATATGAGTGGATGGGAAAAGAATAAGGAGATGGGTGAGAATTGGAACATAATAAAAAATAGTATCTAATTGCATTAACAAGGATATGAAAACTCTTCAAAATGGTATATAAACAGAAACACATAAACTTGATTCTTTTCCAAATTAGTAACAAAGTGACACTGAATAGATGAATAACCAAGTGACTTTTGAATATATACATTGGCTTTTTGTCTTTTATCACACTGAATATAAAAAGAATTAGAAACAGATATGAATTCTGATTAGGGTTTGTTTGTTGTTTTTTGCAGTAGTAGTTAGCAACTTGAAAGTTAGCAACTTGAAAGTTTCTGTGTAAAATCAAGATTGAACAAATAAGTAAATATACTGAGAAAATTGGAGGCAGTTTTTTCACTTTGATTAAGAGCTACAATATGGATAGCAGGATGATCAAACCATCTGGAGCTAAACTGCAACTGGAGATATTAGCATAAACTCATGGACAGTAAAATATAAATAAATATATCTCTCACCCCTTCAGTACCCCAGGTTGCCTTCAGAAAGAGCCTAGAAATAAAGACATCTCAATAGAAATAAGTACAACTACTCTGGTTACTAAATGCCATTGCCCACAAAGATGAAGTTGAACTCCTTGGAATAATATCTGATTCTAGGACTGTGACAACAGAAGTCCAAAACAAACCAGGAAAAACAGAACATTATTAAAAAAATTAATACGGGCGTATCGAAAGGATCTAGGAGCCAGCTGGGTGTGGAGTGGGTGGCTTTTTTACATTAGAACCTTCTTACTCTGTCTCTGGGAGAAACTGTTATGCTCTGTGGAACCTGGCTTCATTTTCTGAAAAATTCTTTTTCCCCTTAAGACTCCCCATGGCTCATCTGAAGTGGAATTTAGGAATTATTCAAAAGATCTGCAGAGTTTTCATGGCTAATTATTTCACCCGTGGAAGTTTAGGGCTCCAAGTGTTTTAAGACTTGAATTCAATTCAGTCACTCGGTTGTGTCTGACTCTGTGACATGCCAGGCTTCCCTGTCCATCACTAATTCTCAGAGCTTGCTCAAACTCATGTAAATCTTGTTTGTGATGTCATCCAACTGTCTCATCCTCTGCCATCCCCTTCTTCTCCTACCTTCAGTCTTTCCCAGCATTAGGGTCTTTCCCAGTAAGTCAGTTCTTCCCATCAGGTGGTCAAAGCATTGAACCTTCAGCTTCAGCATCAGTTCTTCCAATGAATATTCAGGACTGATTTCCTCTAGGATTGACTGGTTTGATCTCCTTGCAGTCCAAAGCACTCTCAAGAGTCTTCTCCAACACCACAGTTCAAAAGCATCAATTCTTCGTCACTCAGCTTTCTTTATAGTCCAACTCTCACATCCATACATGACTACTGGAAAAACCATAGTTTTGACTAGATGGACCTTTGTTCACAAAGTAACATCTCTACTTTTTAATATGCTGTCTAGGTTGGTCATAGCTTTTCTTCCAAGGAGCAAGTGTCTTTTAATTTCATGACAGCAGTCACCGTCTGCAGTGATTTTGAATCTGAGAAAATAAAGTCTGTCATTGTTTCTATTGTTTCCCCATCTATTTGCCATGAAGTGATGAGACTGGATTCCATGATCTTCATTTTTGAATGTTGAGTTTTAAGCCAGCTTTTTAACTCTCTTTTTTCACTTTCATCAAGAGGCCCTTTAGTTCCTCTTTGCTTTCTCCCATAAGGGTGGTGTCATCTGCATATCTGAGGTTATTTTTCCCAGCAATCTGATATTTGTCATGGCAATTTTTATTCCAGATTGTGCTTCATCCAGCCCAGCATTTTGCCTGATCTACTCTGCAAATAAGTTTAAACAGGGTGACAGTATACAACCTTGACATACTCCTTTCTCAATTTGGAACCAGTCAGTTGTTCTATGTCCAGTTTGAACTGTCGCTCCTTGACCTGCATACAGGTTTCTCAAGAGGCAGGTAGAGTAGTCTGATATTCCCATCTCTTTAAGAATTTTCCACAGTTTGTTGTAATCCACACAGTCAAAGGCTTTACATAGTCAATGAAGCAGAAGTAGATGTTTTTCTGGAATTCTCTTCCTTTTTCTATGATCCGTCAGATGTTGGCAATTTTATCTCTGGTTCCTCTGTCTTTTCTATATCCAGCTTGAACATCTGGAGGTTCTTGGTTCACATACTGTTGAAGCCTGGCCTGGAGAATTTTGAGCATTATTTTGCTAGCATGTGAGATGAGTACAATTGTGCAGTAGCTTGAACATGCTTTGGCATTGCCTTTCCTTTGGAATTGGAATGAAAAGGGAAATTTTGCAGTCCTTTGACCACTGCTGAGCTTTCTAAATTTGCTGGCATATTGAGTGCAGCACTTTCACAGCATCATCTTTTAGGATTTGAAATAGCTCAACTGGAATTCCATCACCTCCATTATCTTTGTTCCTAGTGATGCTTCCCAAAGCCCACCTGACCTCACCCTCCAGGATGTCCAGCTCCAGGTGAGGGATCACACCATCGTGGCTATCTGGTTCATTAAGGTCTTTTTTTGGTATAGTTCTATGTATTCTTGTCACCTCTTCTTGATATCTTCTGCTTCTATTAGGTCCATGTTGTTTCTGTCCTTTATTGTGCCCATGTTTGTGTGAAATATTTCCTTGGTATCTCTAATTTTCTTGAAGAGATCTCTAGTCTTTCCCATTCTATGGTTTTCCTCTATTTCTTTGCATTGATCACTGAGGAAGGCTTTCTTATCTCTCATTGCTGTTCTTTGGAAATCTGCATTCAAATGGGTATATCTTTCCTTTTCTCCTTTGCCTTTCACTTCTCTTCTTTTCATAGCTGTTTTTCAGGCCTCCTCAGACAACCATTTTGTCTTTTTGCATTTCTTTTTCTTGGGGATGGTTTTGACCACTGCCTTCTGTACAGTGTTTCAGACTTCTGTCCATAGTTCTTCAGGCACTCCATCTGTCAGATCTAATCTCTTGAATTTATTTTTCACTTCCACTGTATAATCATAAGGGATTTGATTTAGGTTGCACCTGAATGATCTAGTGGTTTTCCCTAGTTCTTCAATTTCAGTCTGAATTTGGCAATAAGGAGTTCATGATCTGAACCACAGTCAACTCTTGGTCTCGTTTTTGCTGACTATATAGAGCTTTTCCATCTTCAACTGCAAAGACTATAATCAATCTAATCAGTATTGACAGTCTGGTGATGTTCATGTGTAAAGTCATCTCTTGTATTGTTGGGAGAGGGTGTTTGCTATGACCAGTGAGTTCTCTTGGCAAAATTCTTGTTAGCCTTTGCCCTGCTTCATTTTGTATTCCAAGGCCAAACTTTCCTGTTACTCCAGGTATCTCTTGACTTCTTACATTTGCATTCCAGTCCCCTATGATCCAAAGGACATCTTTTTGGGGTATTAGCTCTAGGAGGTCTTGTAGGTCATCTTAGAATCATTCAACTTCAGCTTCTTTGACTTTAGTGGTAGGGCATAGACTTGGATTACTGTGATATTGAATGGTTTGCCTTGGAAACAAACAGAGATCATTCTGTAGTTTTTGAGATTGCATCCAGGTTACTGCACTTCAGATTCTTCTGTTGACTGTGATGGCTACTCCATTTCTTCTAAGGGATTCTTGCCCACAGTAGTAGATACAATGGTCATCTGAATTAAATTCTCCCATTCCAGTCCATTTTAGTTCACTGATTACTAAATGTCAGTGTCATCTTATCGTCTCCTGTTTGACCACTTCCAATTTACCTTGGTTCATGGACCTAACATTCCAGCTTCCCATGCAGTATTGCTCTTTACAACATCAGACTTTACTTCCATCACCAGTCAAGTCACATCCACAGCTGGCCGTTTTTTTCTCTTTGGCTCTGCCTCTTCATTCTTTCTGGAGTTATTTCTCAACTCTTCTCCAGTAGCGTATTGGGCATCTACCAACCTGGGGAGTTCATCTTTCAGTGTCATTTCTTTTTGCCTACTCATACTGTTGATGAGGTTCTCAAGGCAAGAATACTGAAGTGATTTGCCATTCCCTTCTCCATTAGACCACATTTTGTTAGAACTCTCCACTGTGACCCGTCCATTTTGGGTGGCCGGCCCTACATGGCATGGCTCATAGTTTCATTGAGTTAGACAAGACTATGATTCATGTGATCAGTTTGATTAGTTTTCTGTGATTGTGATTTTCATTCTGTCAGCCCTCTGATGGATAAGGATAAGAGGCTTATGGAAGCTTCCTGAAGACTTGAATAATGGTGGACTACTATAGTGGGTCTTTTTTTTTCTTTTTTTGGCAGCAAAGAGCCGTCAGAAACATAGTAGAATTTTGATCTATTTATTTCCATTCAATCCCATCTATCAGGAATCACATCCCAAATTAATTCCTAAAGGTCATATGACTTAAATACATGACTGTTTCCTCTCCCCAAGCCCCTGTTACCCACCTTAATAGTATCTGCTTTGGACACATTCAAAAGAATAGGCTTGGGTGGGACTTCAATAGCTTTATGCTGATTTTTGCCATGGGACTGAATCACTTTACCTTAGGATTCTTAACAGTCTTCTGTTTCTCAAAGGTTTTATTTTTCAGTTTTCTACTTCTTAAATTCTAGAGGAGTTAGCCTTTTCATCCTTGTGATTTCCAGCCGTGATTTCAAATCAGCCTATTTTGGGGTAATGTTGTTTTCTGTTTATTTTGCTGTATTTTGCTAAAAGCAAGAAGAAAAGGTGCCACACGTTAATAGTCTTTTCCAACCACTTTTCCTAAAGACACAGGCTCAGTAAGCATTCAGTCTGTCTGAGTTATGACAAATGGCAAATTTACCAAATATTTTGCCCCTGTTATAGTATTGATTTCCAGTTTTTCCAGTCTGCAGTATCTTTTCTCACTGCCTGCACTTGACCTCCAAACCTGTGTAATTTGGCATTTGTTGCAATGTACTCTGTGTTAAGGGGCACTTTCTGTGTTAACTAGGTAGGATAGCACCACCTACTGCATCGCATAAACCCTAAGCTGAGAGTCACACCTACCAACCTCACGGTCTAATGAGTGCCCTGATTGGTGGGCGGTTTTCCTTTACACAGTAATTCACTCATTAGATTTCACTAGAGCCTTGATGTCCTCTGCTCCAGCTGACGGATGGAAAAGGAGATCACGCAGCCTAGAAGTTACACGTGTCACTGCAGCTCACATTCCGTTGGTAAGAAGTAGTCACAGAGTCTCTGGGTGAGTATCAGCTCCACACTCTGGAAGAGGAAGCACACGTTGTTTGTGGAGAACTGGCATTCTCTGCCACTGTTTGCAGTCAGTACTACACAGCCCTTTGGTTAAACGTAGACAGTTAGTTGCACAAAGCCAGACTAACTTGTCTGCTTTCTCTCCCAACATTGGTCAAATTAACCTTTGCTTGCCGTATAGTAAAGTCAAATCCCTAATGTAAAAATATACATTTTATTGAGTGTAAGGCTTTGCTTCTGTTAAGCTTCATCATGATAGAAGCATCTTTATTAAGACAGTCTTAGTTTAAAGAACATATTTTGAGCAAAACTTTGTGACAGAAGGTAGAAATAATGCAATTGTCATTTCAAGGTGGTTTGTAGGATTCACTCTTTATTGTTCAAAATAATTTGTTCTCTCTGCTGTCAAGATTTCCATCACTCTTAATGTTTCTCAGAGGAGCAGTGAAATAGTATGCAGGCATGTTATGGATTGAACCGGGTACACAAAAATATTTGTTGAAGTCCTAACCCCCTTTATCTCAGAATGTGACCTTATTGGGAAATAGAGTCATTTCAGGCCAGGGAAAGGTAAAAAATTTAAATCAGATACGAGTTTGAAGTTTTAATATTACTCTGACTGGAGAGAAAGAGAGTACATGTGTGTGTGTGTGTTTGTGTGTGTGTGCGCATGCGTGTGTTGAAAATGAAACGATTCATTATCTGAGAATGACCAAGATTTCAGCCAGGGGTGGGGAAGAACAGGTTAAAAGAATATTTTAGACAACAAAGTTGCAATCTGTTTGTATCTCACCGAGTTAAGTTCTTTCAATAAACTGTTTATAAGTTAGGCATGTTTCTTTGACTCACTAGAAGTAGCTACCAGTGTGAGCTGATAAAACAGTATAAAAAGTTTTTTCTGTTAATAAAAACTAATAAAATTAAACATGGCAATTAGTTTTCCAGTTGTCTATGCGTTGAAAGATGTAGTTATATGAATAAATAAATATTAATCTATCTCTGATATTAGCCTGCCAGCTTATTTTACTTACATAAAGAGAAGGAAACTCCTTCCTCCCTATAATTTATTTTTTTCCTTTTTTTTTTTTTTGGTTTTGCCATACAATGACATGATATCGCCATGGGTGTACATATGTTCCCCCTCCAGAACCCCCCTCCCTCCTCCCTCCCTATAATTTAATGCTCTGTTTCTTTCGGGCTTCTTTGGGCTGAAAAATTCGTTTGAAACAAATTCTCTGCTGTCAGTTTCCCCTTAGTTTCTGGGCACAGTCACTGGTTTAACACATAGTCCATGCTCTTTTATTCCTTCCCCAACACTTCATCTCATGAAGAAGGCAGGGACAGCAAGGTGTTGCCCAGATGTAGCTCTGTGGGGTTCACTCTCCTAGAATGGGAATTAGGACAGTAGGGCAGAAAGAGAACAAATTGGAAGGGGTTCTGAGGGCTTATGCAAACAAACAAACCGCAAACACAGTTTTAAAAGGAGAATGAATAGCTCTAGTTCATGAATGTAGAATAATAGAATGGAGAAGGTCAAAATGGAAGCCAGCAGTTTATGGGTCTTAGTTTTGCCCTAAATATTTTTGTACCACAAGAAAACCTTCAAATTAAGTGATAAGATGTCATTTTATCCACAAGGTATGAGATTAAAAATCTAAATCTCTTTTGATTAATAATATTATATTTACTGAATATCCACTATTGCTGCAGATGGTGGCTGCAGCCATGAAATTAAAACATGCTTACTCCTTGGAAGAAAAGCTGTGACCAACCTAGACAGCATATTGAAAAGGAGATATTACTTTGCCTACAAAGGTCTGTCTAGTCAAAGCTGTGGTTTTTCCAGTAGTCATATATGGATGTGAGAGTTGGACCATAAAAGAAACTGAGCAACAAGATTGATGCTTTTGAACTGTGGTGTTGGAGAAGACTCTTGAGAGTCCCTTGGACTGCAGGAAGATCAAACCAGTCAATCCTAAAGGAAATCAGTCCTGAATATTCATTGGAAGGACGGATTCTGAAGCTGAATCTCCAATATTTTGGCCACCTGATGTGAAGAATGACTCATTGGAAAAGACCCTGAAGCTGGGAAAGATTGAAAAACAGGAGGAGAGGGGAATGACAGAGGATGAGGTAGTTGGGTGGCATCACTGACTTGATGGACATGAGTTTGAGCATGCTCCAGGAGTTGCTGATGAACAGGGAAGCCTGGCGTGCTGCAGTCCAGGGGGTTGCAAAGAGTTGGACACAACTGAGTGACTGAACTGATATTGATACTACGTGCCAAGTATTGTTCAAGGCTCTGGGTTTATTCTTACTCATTTCATCTACATAATAAATTCTGCTAGGCAAAGACTCTCCTTATATACATTTTATATAAAAGAAACTGAGAAATTGAGAGGGCAAGGAAATTGTTCCAAGTCACAGTGCACGGAGGTGATGGAGCCTTGATCTGCCCTCAGGCAGGCTGGGTTCCAAGCTGCGGGATGAACCACTGCTGCCTGCGGAGCCCCCACACAGCGGCAACCTCAGAGCCAGGCATTTCACCTCGGTTTAAGCCTCACAACAATCTTCAAGATAGCATTCTCAAGGTACAAATGAAGGTGCCAAGGCTCAGAGGTTAAGAAACTTGCTAAAGTCTAAATTTATATATAACCTGATCTTTCAAACACTCTTACTTAACCTTGGGGTGACCTTGTAATTTATTGTCTAAAGTCAGTAAAAGACCGTTGTTAACAATTACCCTGGCACTGTAGACATAAACCAGAACTCATGTGGGCACATTGCCATGTGTGATCACCCTCCACTCTTCTGAACCTGGCTAACTGGTGGTATTCTACCTTAGATCTCTAAAGAGTGCTTCATTGTGACAAAAAAAAAGTGTTTCCCTAGGGTTTGTGAGCCAGTACTGCCCTTCTCCTCTCCTCTCCCTACATGTTTATTTCCCCTTTGGAAGCCCTGTTTGACCAACTTCCTCTTCTCTATTTCAAGTCTTTTTTTTTTTTTAAAGACCACAATTAGATCTTATAAATCTATTTTCTTCAAGTTTGAAATGATGGTTTCTTGGTGGCGGCTGCTGCTGCTGCTAAGTCACTTCAGTTGAGTCCGACTCTGTGCAACCCCATAGACGGCAGCCTACCAGGCTCCCCCGTCCCTGAGCCCTGGAGAAAATAACAACCTTTCAACTAACAGAACAGAGCTGAACGAAATGGGAGGAAAGAACAGCGAGGACTAATGATTTAAACAGAAATTTATAGGTCTGCTGCTCTCATGACTAAGAAATAATTTGCTGTCTGCAGCTTCAGGGGCAAAGATAGAGTGCTCAGACCCAGCTGTGCATGGGAATCTCCTCTGGCATTAATAACGATATGGATGCCCAAGTCCCATCCCAGACGTGCTGAATCCAAGCTTTAGAGTGAACGTGTCAGCGTCACACCAGTGAATCTGATCCTCGGCTTGGGGAGCAAATCATTAAATCCCCTGACCCTAGTAGAAGCATGGAGGTGCATTTTCAGATTCATCTTGCGCTGGTATAGTTACCAAGCAATTCATCCTGGGTTTCTGGCAACGCATTCTAGACAGAACTTCTTTTGGTGGCTTTTCTAATCTAAAATAGTCAGACCTCTCCTTTCAAATCTGTTTAAAGCTTTTGCAGTTTTTCATGGTTCCTTTATCTTATTCTCTATCACCCCTTCATTCTCTTCATCCTCTAATACATATGTACACACATACATATATATATACATACATATAGATAACCCAGGTAAATACATTCACATATATATTGATAATTCAGATAAACACATATATATCCTTCCTTTTTCATGAAGATCAAGGTGTGTTGACTATTGTCAGTATTAGGAAAGACTTTTTGTAGTTGTCTTTATCAAATGAATATCTGGTAAAATAATTCTGAAGAAATCTCATGCATTAATTTTTTTAACCATAGAACTGTTTTGTTTTGCTTCCCACTGGCTTTTCCCCAAAATACCATTATGAAAATTTTTAAATAAATAGCAAAGTTGAAAGGATTTTAAAGTGAACACCCATGTACCCACCACCTAGGGTCTACCATAAACATTGCACTCTGCTCCCACTATCACATATCTCTATTATTCCTCCCATGTATCTAGTAATCTATCTTATTTTGAAGCATTTTGTAGTAAAATCCATACATTGAGTTTAATAACTGTTATTGATGTTACTAATGTTGACAGTGACAAAATACTTCAACTTTTTCTTGCCATTCAGTCAAGTACATTTTTATTTGAAGTGACTCCATGGGAAAAGATAGCACAGGTCACACTCTGTTCTGAGGAAATAAAACAGTATTATCTTTTGCTGGTAAGGACATGTAAGGATTGGGATTAAGTATCCATGTGTTATAATGTGTATTTTGACATTTAATTATTTTTGTAACACAACTTGAAAATATCCGTTTTTTTACCAAAATATTAATAAACAATTGCTACTTGCCCAGTATTATTTAGGTTAAAGTACCACTTTAAAGTAGGGCTGTTAAATATTAACAGGTATCTGATTCTTATTATTGTTTTCTTAAATGTTAAAAATATAAGTAACAGGAGGTTTTCATAAAATAAAGACTTTCATATCAGTTTTATTTAGGACACAATACAATGCTTCTCTTCTCCTCCAAATATCTCCCACACCTGCCTGAAATCCCACTGTCATTTTTCATGGATTTGGAAAGATCCTCTAAAAATGTGGAGAATCCTCATGGTCATTCCCTACTTTCCTCAGTCCTCTGGGAAAGAGATGGAGACCAATAGTGCCACACACCCTCAATAGGTAGAGGTTAGAATCAGTCTTGCTGCCTGGCATTTTGGTGTCTCAGAAACACTTCAGTTCACCCAGATGCCCACAAAACACTTGGACCTCAGAATCAAGGCTGCCCCATACATCACCATCTCTGAATTCCACCTCCAAGGAGCAAGTAGCTCCTAATGTTTCAGATAAAGTTCCTGTGGGCCCAGAAACTTAAAGGGCTAAACACATAGGTGATGAACCCTACTGTTGGAAAGGGAGCTGGACCATGAAAAACAGGGCCAGCTCCTCTTGGGCTTCCCCAGTGGCTCTGTAGTAAAGAATCCACCTGCCAATGCAGGAGACACAGTTTTGATCCCTGAGTTGAGAAGATCCCTTGGAGAATGAAATGGCAACCTACTCTAGTATTCTTGCCTGGGAAAGCACATGTACAGAGGAGCCTGGTAGGCTATATAGCCCGTGGGGTCACAGAGAGTTGGATACGACTTAAGGACTAAGCAATAAAACCATGTTGAGGGTTCCCTGGTCTGCATTCTCAGAAATCTGTTCTAGTTTTTAAAGTTGAGTCCAGTCCTATAACATTATTCCTGTTCTGTGTGTTTTCTCAAAGATTTAAGGTGGCAGCTTCTTGCTTGAGTTCCCACAGAACCCTAGGATGAGATTTGTCTCCAACTCATGTAAAGTTGTCACATGCACCCTCACTTCTTCTAGTAACTCTGTTATACTTTTGTTTTTTAAATTAATTTTACCAATGACTGTACTTGTTTTGCTTTTTTATTACTTTAGTAGATTGATTAGTTTTCTGACAGGATATGCCAGGGTAGCAAATCACCACTTTATTTTTAGAGCAACACTGAATGTTGCTCTAAAGGAAATTAATGTTCACATCTCAAGACATCCATTTAGTGGGAAAAGCAAGTGGACATGATACGGTGAATGAAGAAGGGACAGAGGGGACAGAGACTGAGATGTGTGAAAAGCATTTTATAATTTATGAAAATAAATTTTTTAAAAAGTCTACATTGGACTTTGAAATTATCACAGACATGTTTATTCAGTATTCTCAAATCTGAATGGAAAAGATAGGAACAAAATATTGAGTCTTTCTTCTTCAGACTTCCAAAGGTTCTCACCACATCATCTGAATCAGCAGGTGGACTTCTCGCTCCATTTCTTGTTATGTGTGTGTGTGCTGGTTGCTCAGCCGTGTCTGGCTCTTTGCGACCCCATGGACTATAGCCCGCCAGACTCCTCTGTCCATGGGATTTTCCAGGCAAGAATACTGGAGTGGGTTGTCATTCCTTACTCTGGGGGATCTTCCCGACCCAGGGATTGAATCCACGTCTCTTGCATCTCCTGCATTAGCAGGTGGGCTTTTTACCACTGCACCACTTGGGAAGCCCCGTTTCTGCTTATGAAGGTGGTCAAATAATAAATACCCTCATAGCTGACCTTGGCTCTTCTGCAACTTTAAAACAGCTCTTCAGTTTCAACCAGAGGTCTCTTCTCCTCTTTCCATCCCTCTTGTTCTTCTCTCTTTTTTTCTCTCTCTTATCACTTCTATTTCACGTCAAGCTGCTTGCATGGATTTGCTTTAGAACCTAGCATTAGAGTTCTCTGGAGAAACAGAACCAGTAAGATATATAGCTTTAGATCTGGAAAGATTTATTATGGAGAATTGGCTCATACAGTTATGGAAGCTGAGAAGTCCTACAATATGCTGTCTGCAAGCTGGAGGCCCAGAGAAGCCAGTGGTATAACTCCAGTCTGAGTCTGAATGCCTGAGAACCAGGGGAGCGGATAGTATGATATAAACCCCAGTCCAAGGGCAGAAGAAGATCGAAGTCCCAGTTCAAGCAGACAGACAGGAAGCAAAGGGGATAATTCCTTTTTCCTCTGCCTTTTTTTTTCCTATTCAGGTCCTCAAGGACTGGTGCTCACTCACTTTGGAGAGAGTGATCTACTTGACTTAGTGCCCTGATTCAAATGTTATTCTCATCAGAAACATTCTTACATACACACCCAGTAATAATTTTAAATCTAGAAACCTACTGGCCGGGTCAGGTTGACACATAAAATTAACCATTGCATGTCATTAGAATGAGTTGAAAAAGAACACTTGGAGTATGAGGGCTTTCATGGAGCAAAACATGAAGATAGAAGCACACGCTTCACTGCTAAAGTAGCCTTTGGTCCCAGTCTCTGCCACTAGGTGTCGCTAAGTAATCTAAGTAGATAGCCAATTTATGACTCCAACAAATGTGCCGCCATTGAGCTGAATGAGGCAGAAATAAAAATTAAGGTGATGTGGTCTAAATAAAATCTTGCGTGTTACTTACAACAGCTGTTTGAAAACAGGACAGTGTGTCTCTGGACTATAAATTGAAAAAGTCATGAATTAACAAAAGCATATGAAGGAAATTAGTCTTTATTGGGGAAAATGAATAAATCCTGTGTATTCTATGTGTCTTTCCTTTGTCCTCTGCTGGTAAATTGGTCACTCTGCTGCCTGAATTTTCATGAGCATAACTAGATTTTATGTGGTCTAAACTTATTGTTGGGCTGTCAGCATCTGCTTTGAGGTGACTCCCCCTGATGCTCATATATTTTATTGTTAAACTTTTGGAAAGACTCTTTTTGAGGGTGCAGACCTGAACTGCCTAAAAAGCAAGCTCAGTAAACATAATTCCTAACCTTATGAACATCTCTGGGTGAATCCTTACTTACCCTTTAGGACCCCAGTCGGATGTTTTCCGGTCTAGCAGACCTGGTCCTCAGGCAGCCCTTCCTCTTTCTTCTCTCCCATAGGACAACTCTGTATCTTCCGCAAGGCATTTTTCAACTTACCTGGCAATGAATGTTTCACGTATCTGTCTTCTCCACAGACTGTGAGCTCCCTAAGGAGCAGGGAGCAGTTTATGGAAGCCACTTCGCCACAAAACTCAAAGCTCTTGCCGCTGCTGCCACTTTGCTTGTGGCTCATCTGCTGACTTAGAGGCATAACAAGTGAGTGAGCAATCCGCAGTGCCCTTCAGCACTTCACTAGAACCTTCTCTCATGTCATTTCAGCAGGAGGTAAACTGAGTGTGTGTATTCCATGTTTTATAATACTGTGTGCTTAGGAAGAATAATTAAGGCCTCACTAAATTGATGTGGAAAGGGGTTTTTGTTTTGTTTGAATGGTGTCTTTAAATATTTGTAAAAGGAGTTGCTTATTATTCATCCATTGCCAATCCATTTAAAAACAGTTACACAGTAGAGAAGAGGGGATTAGATTAATGAGTTGCTAAATCAATATTTTACTTAGGGGGAAGTTTTTAAGCCAAATTGCTTCACTTTTCCTTCCTAGGAGAAACAACTTGAGATTAGGAAACATCTTTTCTTAAAGAGATTAATGGACTTGCAAATGCAAACAAATATATTAAAATGTTGCCAATAGTTACATCTAAATTTTCTACATATTCTTAGGTTTATAAAATAAGTGTAAATTAGTTTAAGAAGCTTATGGTGAAATTCAGTACTCCTTTACTTAATGATTCGTGTGTGCCTGGTACTACATTGGAAAGGGGAGAAGATCGATCACATGGCTAGTGTTTCCCCCTCCAGAAGCTCATGGTAGGTAGGGCCGTGTAAACAGTGAATCTGAATACAATTTGCTAACCGCCAGAAATCAAAGATTTAATGGATTCCACACAGGAGGATCAGACTGTCAGGGAGGTTTCACCGAGAGGCATGACATTTGAACTAGAATTTTACCATCTGTGAAATCAAGACGCTTTACAGTTTCTACTTCATGACTTAGCTAAATTGAATCACTAAGAGATTTCAGCAGTACTTACATTTTTTAAAGCCTAGATTTGTAATTTTATTAACTGATTGGATATATCTTTTAATCTACTTTAATGATAACGTTATTAGAGTAAATCAAAATGACTCTTTTCTGTTATTTTCTGACATTGCCCTAACCTGTTGGACTTCAAGTTTGGACATGCGTCCAAATCATCAGCAAGGTTGGTAAAAAAAATGCAGATTCCTTGTCAAAATTGCTGAATCCCAACCTCCTGATACGGGGAGGCAATGCACTTTCAATAAGGTTTCCATGTGATTCTGATTTAAGTATCATTATATAAGCGTTTGATAAGTCAGAGGTAAAACTGGGCATTTCAGGGCATGCTATGGTTACTAAAAAATATCTTCTGATCTATTAATGAATGTTCCTCTTGAGGGGAGATAAGGAAATTTAACAATTTATTAGGCATTCTGCTCTTTGTTTCAAGGCTACGTATAGAACATTTTCTTTCCAAAAATTGAAATACCACCAAGACTCCCATTTTAGAGATGAGAAAACTTAAGGTTTAGAGAGCTTAAGAAATCTGGTCAGGGTCAGACATCTAGTAAATGTGAAACTGGTAATAATACATTTGCTGAGCCCTGCTTCTTGCCCCCTTCAGTTCATCCCATTTATCTCAGCCTCAGAGACATCAATTTTTAAAGCACATTTTCTACAAGGTAACTTAGTCTTTTCCATGAAAAAGAAGAGACTAGGGTGATTTTCTTGTTCCTGTGTTCTAACCTGACTGCTGACAACTCAATTTCCAGAAAAGAAAAGGGCCAGCTTCCGTAACTGTCTCATTCACCTCCATCCAGCCCTCAGGCTGGCGTTCTTGAATCAAAAAGCATATGTGGACAAATCTAAATCAGTTGTGGGTAGATGTTGTGGGCAGATCTAAACCTAGCACTTACTATGCCTTGTAGTCAGTGTTACAGAATTCCCTTGAGCAAGCATTTAAGCAGTGGGACATCCTTACAAGTAACCCATTTGCTGATATGATGTGTCAATTACATTTACATAAACCACTCCTTTTGCAAATGGACTATTGGTATTTAGCCAAATGCAAAGAGAAAAAGTTCTGATATTTATGCCTGAGGACAATCTTCGGTGTGACCAAGTGCACCAAGCTTTGGAGCACTAATTCTTGCTGATGTCTGGAGAGTTAGGAAACACCAGGGCCTGAGATCCGGCAGCCTAGTTGAACCATGAGATGACCCCAGGAATTTAGGCACAGACTTTCTGATGCTTAAGTGACAAGGATGCTGAAGGTATTATCAGAGATGGGTTGCACTTTGTTTTATTTTATTTATTTTCATTTGTATTGGCAATTGTAGCCTCTGAAGACCCTGAACTACATGAAAGCAGGATTTTTACTATTACCCCTTGAATAATGAGAACCTTGAGTTCAGAAGCTGCTACTCTTAAAAACACCCACATTAACAGGGCTTCTGGGTCTCTGCTGGTAAAGAATCTGCCTGTAGTGCAGGAGACTCTGGTTCAATTCCTGGGTTGCAAAGATCCCCTGGAGAAGGGAACAGCTACCCGCTCCAGAATACTGGCCTGAAGAATTTCTACAGACCATGGGGTTGCAAAGAATTGGATATGACTGAGTGACTGTCACTTTTAACAGTTATCAAAAACCAACAGGAGTAGTAAATACAATTTTAGGGCTTAGCACTTGAGTTTTCTTAAGATAAAATCATTGTTAGGCAGATTTAAGTTTTTGTGTCTTAAACATCATTACTCTGTGGATTTATAGTCAAACTTTATTTGCCCTTGCATTTGCCCATTTGAAAATGGTCAGTTTTTGCACAGCATAAGTGTGTAACACTTCCAGTAACAATAATTTTAATGTATCTGTATTAATAGAGTTCCAGAGCAATGGTCCCTGAATTCTGGGACAAAGATCATGAAGGGAGTCCCAGTGCCTCCTCTAAAGGATATCATGGCAGCCTCTCTGCTGTATTTCTTCCCAGCAGCCTTTGCTATTCCTGTCTATAGTATGATTCATCATCTTCCTGAAAAGAATAACCCAAGCTTTAACATTTGTTTTTCAACTTTATGTTTTGAAAGCTGCTATATCAAGTAGCCAGAGAGACTGATTGAACTGGCAAGTAAATAGGCTCCTGTGAACATGCTGTTCTGGCAAGATAAACCAGCTGATGGAGTAATAGTAGAAATCCCCTTGCACAGGCAGTTCAGGAGCTGGCAGAGGTGGCGGGAATTTTTCTGTGCAGTATTCCCGATGGCCTGTCCTGTCTGGTCTGTCTCTATCCCATTGTTTCCTGAAGCTTGGCTTCCATGCTCAGGCCTCTTTCCCGAATGGACTGCCCCGCCTCTACCAGCACATACTGATTTGGAGAATTAACTTCGGGATGCCACTGATAGGATTCAAGGAAGTGCTGATTCCTACCTGTTCTTTGGGAATATCGCAGGAATGAACCTGGGTTATTGACTTTTATAATGCGACCTCAGTAGGATTGGGCTGCGTTGACATACACATGCACACAAAATGATATTTGACTGGAAGATACAGCTGCAAAAGGAAGCATTTTGCTCCATAGCCATGTTCCTATTTTTGCATTTATCCAGGACAGATGGATCTGTTTTTGCATGTGTATGTGTAATAGAGTGGTGGTCCTATTTTATTCAGAGAAATCCCTCAATTTTCTATTTATCTTTAGATCACAGGGGAAGAAAATTTGCCAGTTCCTTTGTGTTCTGGATACACTGGGGAGTGAGTCTTAACTTCCCTTTCCATCTTCTTCCCTGCCCTGTAGGGCTAGTCAGTCATTCCCTACCTGTTCCTTCCTAACCTGCACCGTGGTTCGTATGATTTTACTTTGCCAGCACCATGTTGAGATAATAGACTGCACATCCCAGCTTTCCTTGCAGCCAGGGGTGCCAGTAGGATGGAAGCAGACACTGTGGGTGGGGTCCCCAGGGAACCTCTGATCCAGCTGGAGGCATGTCCTTTGCTCTGGCCCCTCCTCTTTCCTACTGTCTGGATTGTGGGTGAGATATCTGGAGCTGCAGCGGCTACCTTGCAACCTCATGGTGACCTTGAAAATAGAAGCTATACACCAGGGACATGAAGTTGAAAATAAATTCTTAGTCCCTGATCACTGTGGGCAGCATTCCCAGTTCTGGCTAACTTATCTCCGAATAGTATTTGAGGGGAATGAAAGTAAATGTTTATCTTTTTAACCCATTGTCATTTGGGATTTTGTTCAGCATCGTTGAACCTAATCTGTCGCAAATGATATGCAAGTCACATAATCATGAATAGCTCCATTTCCCTCTTCTCTTCCCCTTTTCCCTCCCATACCTCATACCCCCAAGCCCTTGATTTTTGCCCTCCTTTTAGCTTCTTATCATCCGCTGGTAAACCCAGTGCTTGATATACTTATCACATGAGAACTAGAAGCACAGAGGAGGTTTGCCACTATTGAACACAGATATCCAGCATTGGTAAAACCCAGACCTCAATTTGCTTTCAGGTATCAGAGATGACAGTTTGGATCCTCTCTCTTGGCTTGAGGCAAGTAAACCAATCAGATTACTAATCACTTCCATTTCTATAAGGAAGATTAAGGAAAGAGGGATTGGGAAGAACAGATGTTTCCTTTGCGGCATTTCTGAGAGTTGGTGGAAGTTCCTTCTTCTGTGGGATGAGAGGGGAATGTAGGAAATAGAAGAGAAAGTTTCCCTAAAGACACAAATATTTAGTTTCATCATGTGTATTTAGATTTCCACATCAGTCTTAGCTTGTCTGCCCTTTCTACTTTTCTGGCTGTTTCAAAAGGAGGGAAGGACTGGAGTGAAGAGATGGGCCACTAGATCCAGGGTCTTTCTGTCCAACATGTAATTTAGCTTTACCTCTCCTTTAGCTGGTGGCCTGGGGATAAATTAGGGATGTAGGAAGCAGGCGTGTGTTTACCCAATGAAAGTACACAGTACCATTCTCTCTTCCATGTGCATCTGCATAGCAGTGAGGGATGAGGGTAGCACAACGAAGCCATGTAACAAGAGTCTCCTTGCTTTGCGTTTTACACAGTAGGAATCCTAGACCCATTTGTGTAAATCGCGACTAAGCAGCAGGGGGATTCTTTCCTTAGACTGTGCTTTTATAGTGAATTAAGTAATTACAGTAATTTTACAGTGAATTAAGGATAGGCAGCCAGGATTTGTGATGATTGTTTGGAACTCAGGATTCAAGGCACAGCCCCTCCTAGACTGGGTCTCTCTTCCAACGAACATTAAGCTAACAATGTTTACTACCTAGAAAATGGGCTGATGTACCCTTTTCACGTTTTAGTGTCTTAGTCTTCCTGTCTGCTGCCTTGGAAAACATCTGAAGGAAGAAGATCTCATCCTCCATCCCTTTGATTGCACCAAAAGTGATCAGCAACTCATGAGCATCAGTTTTCTTCCCAGGCAGATGAAGACTGTTGTGTATTATTTTCTAAATGAGTCATCAGGGTTGATGATTTTGTTAAGATTATTTATTTTGAAGATAGAATTTTATATTCAGGACATCATGATAAGTGCAATGATAACCTAGTTCTTGAATTTCAAAGCCATGTGTGTGCGTCCCAGGCTTTGCCGCTGTGGCTGATCCCCTTGGAGCCGTGAAGCATCGTGTGGGCCGCTTCCTGGCTGTGGGAAATGAGTACCTGCCTGTGTGTTTAAGATTCGACTGCCACACTGTGAATCTATTTAAAGCTACCTAGTGTTCACCATTTCCTGTATTTGTTGCCTTATATTTGTATGTCACCTTTTACTGGAAAACATAGGCTTTTCAAAAATACACTCAAGCCTTATCACAAATATGGGTGACAGATGTTGTTCCTCTGTTCCTCCGGATAAGGAAAATGAAAGAGTAGAAAGGAATTATGTGACTCATGTAGACTCACTAGAGCCTTTGCAAAACTTAAGACTCCATTTGCCTTCAGCTTAATCCAGTATAATGTGTTAAATCAGCAATTGATTTTTCTCTCATGCAATTTTTAAGTTGAGATCTAATATACACACTATAAATTCACCCTCTTAAATTATAAAATGTAATGATTTTTAATACATTCACAAAGTTGTACAACCACAGCCACCGTCTAATTCCAGGACATTCTTATCACCTCAAAAAAATAAAAAAGAAACTCTATACACACTAGCAGATAGTCCTCATCACCTTTATCCTCTGGCCTCCCGGCAACCATCACTCTGTGTCTTTCTGGATGTGCCTGTTCTGGACAGTTCATATAAATTTAATCATACATTATGTGGACTTCTGTGTCTGGTTTCTTTCATTCAGCATAATGTTTCCTAGGTGAATAGTTCATTTCTCTTTATGGCTGAATAATATTCCATTGTATGGATTTACCACATTCTGTTTATCCTGTCATTAGTTGATGGGCATATGGGTTGTTTCCACTTTTTGGCTATTATGAATACTGCTTCTGTGAATACTCACAGAAGTTTTCTGTATACGTAGTTTTCAGTTACCTTGATTATACACCTAGGAAGGCATTGTGAAATGTGATGGTAACCCTGTGTTTAACCTTATGAAGAATTCCCAAACCGTCTCACAAACGGCCTGCCCTGGTTCACATCATCATAGCAGGGTATGGGGTTCGTTTCTCTGCATCTTTGTCAGCACTTTTTATCATATATCATTGTGATTTTAGCCATCCAAGTGAGTGGGAAGCTATTGATTTTTAAGCAATTACAAAAGGGGTATGAAGTTCAGAGTCCTTTGGGTCGCTTTCTAAACTGGGTGAATGGCTTATATGGCCCATGGAATGGAAACCCTTTTCTTCACAGACTTCCCTCATTTTAATTACCCTATTCTTTACCAATGACAGACATTTTGGACTCTGCCCTTAATAGGAGAGAAGAAGCTGTTTGAGGCCTCTCCCTCTCTCTAATTTCCAGAGTCCCCTTCTTAGTGTACATGGAGGCTTTTCCAACTTTAACTTCCAACTCTACACAGAAACTCTTCTATCTTTATCACCCAGCTCAGTGAATTTAATATCATCTTCTTCAGCTTTTTTAGAATACTCTTTACTTTCCCATTTGACTCATTACTCATATTAATGATGATACTAGATAGGCAATGAGATCCTACTGTATAGCACAGAGAACTATATTCAATAGCCTGTGATAATCCATAATGAAAAAGAATATGAAAAAGAATACATATGTATAACTAAGTCACTTTGCTGTACAGCAGTAATTAACACAACATTGTAAATCAACTATACTTCTATAAGAAATTTTTAAAAACTTTTAAATGATGATACTAAACACCAAATGTACCCATAACACTTATTGTACATGGTATCATTTGACGCTTTCAACAACTCTATGATGCATGTTGTTACTGTCCCAGAAATCCTCAAGATGAGGAAATTGACAATGACAAGTACAAGGTCAATGGCTGTGTGGCCATTGATGGTAAAGTAGGACTAATTAGGGAAGGGTGTAAAATCCCCTTTGTTTGCCCAGGTGTTCACTTCTTCTTAGCTTTTCTTGACTTCCCTGGTGGCTCAGATGGTAAACTGTCTGCCTACAATGCCGGAGACCTGGGTTCAATCCCTGGGTCAGGAAGATCTCCTGAAGAAGGAAATGGCAACCCACTCCAGTATTCTTGCCTAGAGAATCCCATGGACGGTGGAATCTGGTAGGCTACAGTCCATGGGGTCACAAAGAATCAGACACGACTGAGCGACTTCACTTTCTTTCTTTCTTTCTTTCTTTCACTAGCTTGTCTTAGTTCTGAAAATGTGGAGGACTCTCTCACACTGGAAACTCCTGAAAAGTAATTTCTTCAGCCTCCATCCATCACATGCAACCAAAACCCTGGGGGGAATTATAGGAATTAATAGCCTTGGGATGACTTGGTTTTATTTAATTATAATTTTAATTATTCCATTAGGCCATTTATGTCTCTAGAGTCAATTCTTCTTCTCAGATATTTTCTGATAATTAGAAAATAAATTTACAACTATTTTTCTCATGATTTCAAGCAGAGTCCTATCAGTTGGGTCTATTTCCCTGGTAGCTCACACTGTAAAGAATCTGCCTGCAATGAAGGAGACCCAGGTTCAATCCCTGGGTCAGGAGGATCCCCTGGAGGAGGGCATGGCAACCGACTCCAGTATTCTTGCCTGGAGAATCCCATGGACAGAGGAGCTTAGTGGGCTATAGTCCACAGAGTCACAAAAAGTCAGACACCACTGAAGCGACTCAGCATGCAAGTTTAGGGTAACCCCTTCACTTGGCGGATAGAAATAATCAAGGCCGACTCCATACACACAGGCTGACAATCACAATTTTTCTTGCCGATGAAACAGAATCCAGCCTTGTCGCTTCATACCAGGTAAAGGATGGCTGTCACTGCAACAAAATTTTCTCCTACCACACATTCTATACTTTTGCTGGTTTGTAAACTGCGTTATCAGGTTAGATGGCAACAATGCTAGAGCATCCTCCACATTTTTGATGCCAGGCTGCCATTAAATGGGAGAAGAGAATGCAAATCTTGACATTCCGTGAGAAATGGAAATAAAGGGGCCTCTATTTTTAAGGCCCTATTTAAATTGAAATAGTATCTCTCTCGGTATTGAGCTTTGAGTCAGGTATTTTCTAATAGCTTAAAACACCAAAATAAAAAACTCAGGGCCTTGGATACTTTTTAAAGCTATTCCAATCCTCTAACCCTCTTAAGAGCAAAAATGAAGGGTTGAATACCTGGAAAAGGTAGGCATTATCTTTTTGCGTTGGCTTTGACTATGCAAGGACAATTAAGTCCTACTTTTCCTTCTTATTTTTTGATCCTACCTCTCTGAAAACTAGAAGTCAGGCCTCTTCTCAGTGGATAGGATGTGTGGTGTTTTAGTCGCTAAGTTGTGTCCGACTTTTGAGACCCCATGGACTGACTGTGGCCTGCCAGGCTTCTCTGCCCTTGGGATTTTCCAGGCAAGAATACTGGAGTGGGTTGCCATTTCTTTCTCCACGGGATCTTCCCAACCCAGGGATCGAAATCTGGTCTCCTGAATTGCAGGCAGATTCTTTACCAACTGAGCTATAAAGGAAGCTGGATAGGATATGATGAAGGTGAAATATTTTTTACATTTCTTCTCTGAAAGAGGAGTGTGTGTGTGTGTGTGTGTGTGTGTGTGTGTGTGTACATGTGTCTGTTCGAAAATCTTTAGAAAAAGGCTAAAGAACAACTAGAGAATAATGGCAAATTAGTTTTAATTAATGTACAGTAATAAAGCCAAACCCTGAGAATTGTTCTTCTGGATGTTGTTGTAAATAACTCATTTCATTACACAGGCAAACATGAGCTCAAAATAAGTGAGCTTTTTAGTGAGCTTTTAAAACATTGAAATTTTTCAAGAGGCCATATAACTCAAGGGTTTTACTTATGTTTATTCCATTTCTTTTAAAAATGCTCCCTTTTAACTCTAGTTAATAAGATTCAAGGGGAAATGTGTTTCTGAGTTGCAAGGATCTCTTACTGGAGACTTTTTTTCTGATGCTCATTCTTTGACACAAATTGTATGTGACTGATATGTGAATGATTCTTATAACTGGCACAGCTTTTAATTAAAGTGGACATAAATTATTTTCCATTTAAAAATACTTAAATAAGCATACATGTCAATGGTTGAGACTTTTGGGGGGCTATTCAACATTAAATAGAACCTTGTTTTATGTGATTAAAATACACAGGAATACTTCACCTGCTGTGGCCTACATGCTTCCCTGTGCCTCTCCACTTAAACCTTGAACTTACACTTGAACTCTCTGTTTCACCTGAGCTCTCTATTTCTATTCTAGTTTCCATCTTCTCAATGTTGCAGTAATCTCTGAGGGAGATAAATTCAATGGAAATAAAGTTGGAAAACCTGAATTGACTCTAAGTTTACTTAGTGACTCTGGGTAAATTATATGACTTCTTTGAGGAAATTTATTCATTTATAAAATTGAGGAAATACTTAATATATGTTACTATTAGGCCTTTAATCTAGCATCATGTATAAATCTCTCCTATCATAATTCATTTAGAATCAATGGTGGTTGGAAAAATTAGATATAGCAGTCCTTTCCTTCTGCTCATTCTCCTCACGCCACATCTCCACACGCACCACTGGTATCAATATTTGTCAGTGTTTAAATGAATTATAATGACCTTCCCCTCTGAGAGATTTTACTGTTTTTATTGTTCAGTATTGACATTTTTCTGTGTTTTATTATTTTTGGAAGTGAGTGAGTAATGAGCTAAATGAGTGTTGATACATCCTTATCAAACAAATTGACTACTTTGTTTCAGAGAACGGTGTTGATACTCCATGGAGTTTCTCAAAGGATCCCTGTGCTCAGTCACTAAGTCATGGTTGATTCCTGTGACCCCGTGGACTGTAGCCTGCCAGGCTCCTCTGACCATAAGATTTCCCAGGCAAGAATACTGGAGTGGGTTGCCATTTTTTCCTCCAGGGGATTATTCTGACCCAGGGATCAAATCCACGTCTCTTGCATCTCCTGCATTGGCAGGCAGATTCTTTATCACTGAGCCATCTGGGAAGCGTCAGAGGATCCCTAGGAAAGACTTTATGGGCAAGACTGCTGTAGGACAAGAAGAAAGAAAGGTCAGGGAATGGTAAGAGAGGGTCCAGTGAAAATGAGCCAGGAACTAGGGGCTAATCTTCATGGGAAGAGCACAGTGTCCCCGAATCTGTGGGACTCACAGAATTGATCAGGAAGGTCTCTGAGATTACTTGACTAGAGCTGAGCATGCCCAGTAAGAAGATGGTCACCCTGGGAGTGAGAAGAGGACTTGGGAGGGGAAGGTACTGAAGTTGCCTGCTGGCACAGGGCTCCTTAGTCAGCAAGGACAGGGGAAGGCAGCTGTGCATGACTCAGCCCAAGCTGGCAGAAGAATTCCTGCCATGAGGACTGGAAGCACATTGCCCCCGCAAAAGCCATCCTGCCACTCAACTTAACCCTGATACAGAATTATGTTAGCCCCCTGAAGTAATAATAGTCCTTGTGAGCTGCTAAGACAGTGTAAAACATTTTGTTCCTAGAAAATGGTATGAACCACCAGGAAATATTTGGTGAATTTATTCCTACATTTGTTCAAAAATATTTATGAAATTCCTGTTAGAGGTCCAAGACTGTATTAGGTTGTAAGTATATAGTAAGGAACTGGATAGGTTCATAGCATTTATGTCCTAGATGGGGAGCCTAACAAGAAACAGGTAAGGAAATAAAGAGGATATCAGATATTGAAAAGTTCTGTGATGACTTATCTAGAGTGATATTTTTTATAGAGCAGTCGGGGGAGTGGTCTTAGAGGCCTGAATCATGAAAGTTCACCATCCATCCTGAGATTCAGGCAAAGGAAACCTTAAGTGAATTCAGTAAACACATGATGTTTGCTGATTTTTTTATCTCTTAGGAAACCTCATTCTAACATACTATAACAAAAAGCTTCATTGAAAATAGTTATTGAACATGCTCTAGATTTCAAGAAATGTGTTAGGTGCTATGGATATAACATTAAAAACCATGTGCTATGCCTCCAAGGAAGTGGCATTCTAGTGTGGAGAGCCACAGGTAGAAACATATACAATAAACAGTAAGAACTACCATGATGGAGGCATGGTGGCATTCTACGGGAGACTTGTTGAAAGGTGCCTTTATTGTCACTGAAGTAGCAATATATTGGCAGAAAATTCTAGTGAGTTTCCCACATTTCTGCATGCCTTGTCAACAGAGAGATTGACACCTTTTTTTTTTTTTTTACCTATCTTCAGCTATTTTTCAAGGATATTTATATCACTAGGAAACATGTTGGAGGTAGAGAGATTTGATTATATACTAGGATACTAAAGAAAATTGTTGTCGTTGTTTAGTCACTCAATCATGTCTGACTCTTTGCAACCTCATGAACTGTAGCCCCCCAGGCTCCTCTATCAGTGGGATTCTCTAGGCAAGAATAGTGGAGTGGGTTTCCATTTCCTTCTCCAGGCGGTCTTCCTGACCCAGGGATCAAACCCATGTCTCCTGCAAGTCTCCTGCATTACAATAGGGAGCCATCTTTACCAGTGAGCCATCAGGGAAGCCCATACTAAATAATATGTTTTCCTCCAAAGTGAAGATTGGACAGGGTTCTTTTAGACTCTTTGTTAGAGTTTCCTAAGTTGGATTTCCTCAGTTGTGATGTGAAGTCTCTGTATGGCACCATCTCCTGGGACCACCCTCTAATGCCCCATGGAATTCCAGGGCAAGAAGAACCAAGAGAACACGAAGCTTGTGCTGCCTGCTGTGCCATGAGTAACAGGATACTTTGTCTCTGACTCAGGAATCTCATCTCTTCTGCAAAAATCCATGTAACCGTGTAGGCTACCTTATTAATAGCTTAGAAGTAGGTAAAACGAACAGTTTTTGATACGGTGACAGTATGCAAACTATGAATGATTTCTCATTGTCTCTTGTTTTATACAATGCTATTTATGTTTTCTGAGCCTTCGTTTTCTCATTTGGAAACTTGACATAAAAATCTTCACCTCAAAAAAATCATGCTAAGGGCCAAATGGGGTGTCCATATGAGTGGCAGAGACAATTAGCTATTCCCCAGTATCCATTCTTTCTTTCTTTGTTTTACACCAGAGGAACATTGTGGTTTATCAGTGGCCACAAGAGTCAGGAAAAAAATATATATTCCAGCCTTCTTTGCAGATCAGTGGGAGCAAGCAGTGAAGTTCACAATGGTATATGAGCAGAAGCATTTATAATGCAACTTTCAGCTTGCTTGAAAGGAAGAATTCTCTACTCCTTCCCTCTTTCTGACTGCCTGGAATGCAGACACAGAAGTGAGACACTTTGGACCATGTTGATGGGAAGACAGCCTACATATGGCAGAGGACTAAGGCTGAAAGAGCCTAGGTCTCTGTCTTTTTGGCAGAACCATTCAAGTCTTGAACTGCTAATGTACATACTGTTAGGTGAGAGAAAGATAAATTCCAGTTTTGTTTGAGCCACTGCTATTTGGTATCTCTGTTGTAGCAACATGCCAGTTGAGGAGCAAGAAAATCAGAGTGGTATATCAGAAAGATCCTTCTGGTGATGACCAGGAGAGAATCGAGGCAAGGACCTTATGAGGAGGGAGATCACCTAGCTACCCAGCCATGTGTTTCCTTTTCCAAGATGTTGAACGTTACTAAGTGTTACTTGGCCTGTAGACTGTTACAAGAATTTTGAACTTCAAAGTAAAATAAATTAGAGGTACACTAAGCTGCAGTCAAACATGATTCTTTATGATAGGTATGACAGGTGTTTTCAGCATTAGAGAATTTTTAACCTTATACAAAGGAGCATGGAAAATGAAGTGGTCTTTAAACTTTGAAAATGGACCCTTTCATCCTAAAATCTCTAGTATTGGTGGCTACTAATGTTCCAGGGAATACAGTTCAGGAAACACGATCCAGTGCCTATTAGATTTAAAGGCACCTATCCAGCCCTGTTCAAAATTTTAATCTAAGGTAGCATATAATATAAATAGTCTGCAGAGCATTTCATAAAGAAGGGTATTTGTCAGATTGAAGGATTCCATAAACACCTGCACAGTGTACACACAGCCTTTCCCACAAACTAGACCAAAAAGTTGCAGATACACCAAATGCCATTTAGTATCAGTATTCCTCTATACAGAGTTAAGCTTTCAGTTTTGTTGCAAGATGTGAATGAATAGGACAAGGATGAAAAAGGCAGCAGGGTACTACTTTGAATCCACTTAGAGAGATCTTCATGAGGAAAATCTTTGCAGGAACATAAATGGCCTGACTACTAATTGTCATAGCAAGAGATGAGATTGTGTGGTGGACAGCTTCCTAGTTCGGGGAGTTCAAAACAACCTAAGAGGCAAAATGAATGGTGGCAAAACAGAGCATGTGAAGTCAGAATCCTGTGACTTTGGCTTTGAGAGTGTTTGATCTGGCAGGAGCTCTTTTCCATAAGTAACTGAGTCCTGTCCAGCACTTATGGGATCAAATGGCAGTATAAATTGGATCAGCAGTTAACATCCTAATTCTCTTCCATGACCAATGTAAGGAAAAGCAACTCTCATTAAACCTTCATAGAAAAATACTTTCTGCAGAATCCTCAGGGAAAAAAAATTCTTAAATCCCGAGTCCATGCCAAATATCCCTATGGTTTTCTCAACAGTATAGCTAATCCTCTGTGCTGGCAAAAGCCAGTTTTCTTTCCTTATTTTGGTCTATATTGGAAAAGGAGTTCTTAGGTGCAGAAGTAGCACCCACAGAGGTGTCAGACCACAC
Organism: Antilocapra americana; assembly: GCA_007570785.1. Lineage (NCBI taxonomy): Eukaryota > Metazoa > Chordata > Mammalia > Artiodactyla > Antilocapridae > Antilocapra > Antilocapra americana. The sequence goes on along the minus strand of ML663563.1, from coordinate 9,880,917 downwards.
TTGACACTGTGACTGTGGCGACAGGGCTTTCCCCAGCTGTCAGCTACAGAAGCATTTCATTTCATTGGATGCCACACAGCTCCATGCTGAGAAGTGGCAGCCAGGCCCTTTTATCCTTTGTAATGTCTTCATTAGTAACAGCAGTGATGAATCACCTTGGAGAAAATGGGTACAGAATAAGTGGTAAACATCATAAGCTAGGCTCTTTATGTGGATATCCTCATTTATTTCCTCCACTTGGGACTTGAATTCTTTAGCGGTAGGAATTTTAAATGCTGGGAAGATAGGAAGAATTCTTTGATTTCTCCTCTACCTTTTGGTCACTTTAAGATATCCTCGTCTTCATGCGCCATTTCTTCATTTCCTTCTATGGCTTGGGTCATTACCCACCTAACGACCCCCAAAGCAACTACAAATTATGTCTCTAGGTCTATATAATGAGAAGGTGACTTCTTTTTAAGGGCAGTGGAGAAATTCTCAAGATTAAAGAATCCCTGTTTGAAATTATGATAGTATGCATCATAAAAAACTTAAGAGTCTCTCTATCAAATCTTAGTTTGGAAAACCACAGTTTCTGTGCAATTAATAAGGTTTCTTTTCTTGTAGGGGTTCCTTTAATAGGACAATGCATATTGTGAAACTTCAAGGGGAAAAGAAAGTATATAGAGTTTTCTGAATTTATTTCATCCCAGAAACATTTGTTATGGGCCTAAATAGTGCTGGGAAACATTGATTCTTTTTTTTTTTTTTTGAAAAGCCAAAGAAAATCAGTTAATCATTAGCTTTTATGTTTAAGGAGTACTTATGCAGCAAAAACTAAAAGTTTTCAGGACATGTCCAGTAAACTGGCAATCTGAACAAAGTCCATACTGTCTACTCTTGGTGAGGAGGTTTAGACCTGATGGTGTTTTAGCAGAGAAAAATCTCAACCTTGGGGACTATTATGTAGCAGTAACAGTTGCTCACTCTCAGAGAGAGGCTGCAGGATTTGTGCAGTTCCCACCTCTCTGGTTGGAATTCTCCCTTCTCTCCTATTTAAGAGAAGGGACACAGTGAACTAGAGGGACACTATTACAGAGATGCAACTCACAATCCTCTGATCATCTCTAACCTGTGAAATGGTGATTCAAAAAGGCTGTACTTCGCTATTTGACATCTCTAAAATTGTGCATCAGAATGGCCTTCTTGGTGAGAACTTAGGGCCCTGCAGTGGATTTGCAGGATTCCAGTGCGTTCTTTATGTTAATGAGTGTGTGAGTGTGTACATGTGCATGTGCATGCTCAAGTTCACACACATGAGCTAAAGTACTGGATTGGAGGGGTGGGAGGAGAATCTAGAGAAGGGGAAGGAAACCCCACTCCTCTAACATCTTCCAAAGTGGTGGGAACCCCAGAGAAAGCAGATCTTTTGAAGCTTGTATATCACATATTATGGGTATTAGTTTCTCAAGTTATAGATCTGACACTAAGTTTTGGTCATGTGAATTTTTGCCTCACGCTAGAGAGAAGTCTTCACTTGACATCTTTGATTTGCTGCACCTGAGAAAATGTGACAAGCAATTGAATATCCTTTAAATTTTAAGGTCGACTTGGAGTAATATTTTGAAAAATATAAAATGAATATGATAGGCACCTTAGCATGGTTATTAAGAATATGCTTAATCATTTAGAGCCCTTCTCTCTAAGTCTGAACCTGAGCTCTGTGCCCTTGGGCCAAGTTGTTTATCTACTCTGTTCTTCTGCTTCCTTGTCAGTAAAATGGGAAGGATAGTAGGACAGTGATGAACTCATGTCATCACTCATAGGATGACATGAGTTCATATTTGGAAGGTTCTCAGGATAGTGCCTGATACTTAGTAAGTGTTTCTTGCATTTAAAAATATTTTTAAAAATGTCTTTCTCATTTTCTCTCTTGCACATTGTGATATGCAGAAGTCATTCCACTGTATACACCAGGGAACATTGGCAAGCCAGTGCCCTTGGGGCAGCAGCAGAATCAGTACAGGGGACTGTTAGCCACCTAGAGAGAAGCAGCTGGCCCCAGTGGACCGCAGCAGAAATAGGCAAAGTGGGCCTGGAGTCGCCTATTACAGCTGCCCCAGTAGGAAATTCCTGAAAGCGGACTAAAGTGACAACGGAAGGCTAAGTAGAGAGCAGAGTGGAATTGTCCTCATTTTCATCTGGGGCTGTGGGAAGACACAGTCTCCCAGATGTCGCTCCTCCTTGCTTTCCAACACGGATGGCCCGTCAGAGATGACTTGGCAGCTGGGGCACGGTGAGGCAAGGGAAGCCTGCACTTAGTTCTCTCCCTGCTCCCCTCAGGTGCCCTGAAGCTCCTGGACCCTATGAAGAAATGTGCAGGAGTCAGCTAACAGCACTGGAGGGTGAGTTTACTTGGAATGTTGCTGTGGTGAGAATAATAGACCTTATAAGCCAAGGGCTGCTGGCCAGACTGCCCCAGCCAGGATTCAGCAGGTCCCAGCCCCTGACCTCAGAGAAAGGGGGCATCCGAAAATGGAATACTCTCCTAAATAAGCTAGATTCGGACACCTGGAGATTTCCAATTATTTTATGTAACTGAGTTTACAACCATATTGTTTTTCAGAGGGGTTAATTTTTATGAGAAAGAGCAAACAAACTATAGAAAAATAGAGGAACTATATTTTTGCACATCTTAGTGCAATGTGATTTAAATCCATGTCTCTACAATAGAAAAATGTGTATAAATATATAAAGATGCCTTGATAGCCAACAGCATGTAAGGTGTTGTGCTAAATGCTTGGAGGGCTAGAAAGCTGAGTCGGACAAGGGTTTTGTCTTAGCCTTGAACAAAGGAAAGCACAGTCTGGGACCAGAGAGATGGCGGAGCTCAGGTGTGATGTGTTGAATCGAAGGGGTGGTTGAACCCTATGTGACCACGTCTAGCAAGGAGCTGGAAATATAAGGTATAAGCTCAGGAGAGAGATGAGGATACTGGGAGCCCATCCACCTAGAGGAGATGACTAAAGCCTTAGGGTTTCCAAGATAGTTGGAGAGAGAAGAGGCCAAAGGTTACATTCATTCATTCATGTGCAAGAAGCATGCACCAGTTTCTTCTTGATGCAGGTGTAGTAAGGAAGGAAGGAAGGGTGGCAAGTCTGGAAGTGGTTACGGTACTACCCAAAGAGAGGTCTGGAATCTAATTTTGTTGTGCCCCCATGTGGCAGAAACTACTTGGGCTGACCAGTTGCCAAGTTCTTCTCTTCTTAAGCATCTGGCTGGACCACATTTTCCAGTCTCCCTTTCACTAGATTGGATATATGACCAAATTCTGGCCAGTGGCACTGGAGTACTTACAGTATGGCCTCTCCCAGACTAGACTCATGAATTCATCCCTTGAGTCCCTGTTATCTTCTGCAAGAAAGCAAAATTGCTTTCTTTCCATGACTGCCAGCTTAATAATACACACTGAGGAGCTAGAACTGAATCACTGTGTGGGTCAGCGTCCTTACCCATACCCACCTGCAGTGGATGTGAGGCTACAAGTGAGAAATACACTTTTATTGTTAAACCACTAATGTTCAGGGTGTTTATCTTTCAGCAGGTAGTGTCATTGAGTACCTAATAAATATGAACCAGGATGGACCTGACTCCCTAGCTCATGCCAATCAAAGCCCATGAAAGACTGGGGTAGCTATGAAAATGCCTGTTTATTCATTCAAGTTGACAAGCGTGTCTCAGACAAACCAGGAGTTCTCGTGCTTGTATCATCCCCATCCAAGCCTTCTCTCCCTGTCATCAGACTGCTTGGGAGCCAAACATAATCTAAAGTCACTTAATCTGCTGGCCAAGAGAGATTGCTGCTCAAGGACTGAGAACACAAGTTCATACAGTACATGCTCCTGGTCTGTATGAAGATCTGAGAGGAAAGAGGGCAATGCTTGGTAAGCGTGGAAGCCAAACAAGGACACTTAGATGAGACCAGGGTTTAACAGCAAAGACATAAGAGACTCTAAAGCATCTATCTCTTGAGAATGCTTTCCCCATGTGGATAAAAAGATCTGAAGCCAAACAACTATGATTCCCCATCAGAAAATTCTTGGGAAGGTTCTCCCATTCCTGCTTTCCTAAATGCTTCTCTTCCACTTCCACCCCCATTGGAAGGACACGTTCTGTCACTCACTGTGTCCACACATTTAACCAGGGCACCGTTCTGTCTCCTCTCACTTTGTGTTCATGTTACAGTCCTCTGGACTGTGGTTAACAGGATCCATCTGGAGAAACCTTTTTAAAGCCTCCAAGGAGGACCAGCACCTGCACTGTCTTAAATAGAGAGGAATAAGGTGGGCAGTTGCCCTCCCAGGGATGACAGCCCAACAGGGGAGACAGACAGGATAGCACAGTGCACCACAGGAGCAGGTACACGGAACAGGTGTAACTCAGAGGAAGGCGTGATTAGCTCTTCTTGGTTGATGAGCATTAGAGAAGGTGAGGGAGAGCTTCCTGTAGAAGGTGATAATTGAGCGGGAATACTGATAGAGGTATTCCAGAAAGGAGAAGTAGCACAACAGAGGAACAAGGCGTAAAATGCTTGGTGTGTCCAGGAGAAGATACCAAGTTAACTATTTATTGTGTGAGAGGGAAATTGTTATACCAGAGTAGCACAAAGCAAGTGACCTGAACGATGGAAATGTTTGTCTTGCAGCTGTGAAGGTTGTAGGTCAAGATCGGGGGTTGGCAGTACTGGTTCCTTCTCAGTGTCTTGTGGGAAGGCTCTGTTCAGGTCTCTCTCCTCACTTCTAGGGCTTTGCTGGCAGTGCAGGGTTCCTTAGCTTGTGGAAGGAAGCATCACCCTGATCTCTGTCATCGTCTTCATATCTTGTTCACTCGGTGTGCATCTGTGTCTAAATTTCCCCTTTATGAGAGGACCTCGGTCATACTGAACTAGAGCCCCCACTAATAACCTTATTTTAACTTTGTTATTTCTTTGAAGGCCCTGTCTTCAAGTAAGGCCATGTTCTGAGGTCCTGGGGGTTAGGGATTCAACTTATGAATTTTGGAGGGGCCACAGTTCAACCCTTAACAACCTACATTGAAGGACAGGCTAGAGAGAAGGAACAAAAGAGTCAGCCAGGAAAAGAGCAGGATGATGCAACGTCAGAGAAAAGTGGGGGCAAAGCTGCTTGTCATTTAGGGCAAGTTAGTGGAAGCAGCAGATCCCAGCTCCGATGTGTTCTTTCCTTCTGAGCCTCATTTCTCATTTGCATGGTAGGGGGCATACTGCTTCTCCAGAGGGTTGCTGAGAGGATTAAATGGGATCATGTACATAAACTCTTACCATATTACTACATATAAGTGTACTATGTTAACATAATATATGGTACATATTTTATACATAGTAATATATAAGTATTACTAAAATATTTTTAAATAAAACAGCATTCAATAAATAGGAAGCATTAAAAACTAAATAGTAGCATAAAAACTGGGTTTAGTCACACAGTAGTGAAATCTTTAGTATGCACATGCCACCTTATGCCAGCGGACTCTGTCATCAATTTTCTTGCTGGATATACAACACTGTTTAAAAGCCAACACCTTGGAGGCTGCTCTTGCCTCCCACCCCATGGAGAGCTTGTCAAATTCCACACTGGCTTCATGTGACCAAAAACCTATGGGAATGTATAAGAACAAGGAAAGTGAATTGTGGCTGCAATTCAGAGTTTCAAAATATTCCCCCTTGTACTTTTTGTGGAAATTAAACATCTGATTTGACACCTCCTGAATCTTTTTCTCCCAGGAGTGTGGTTGGGATTTAACTCGGTAACTGATCTGCCCAGGAGAGCAAAACAAAACCCAGCCTTGCTCTGTGCATCCAGTGACAGGATATTCAAGAAGTAAGTTCCACCTCCTTCCATCATTCCTAGCACCAAAGAGATTCCAGGATCCATCATTTAGCACAGTGATCGGTGTTTTTTTGTTTTTGTTTTTTTCTTGGTGAGAACTTGTTTAGACAAAAATCTCTCTTGGAAATGTATTTTCTGACATTCATGGCACTCTCAAATGATGCTTTAAGTAGCCGTCTGCATCATGACTTGTCATGTTAGACCTGGAAAACTGAGTTAGTTTAAACTGATCTTTGAGACGCTCCCGGCCTCCAGGCCCTGGCACTACCAATATTTTACAGGTATGATTATGAAGCCCAAGTTCCCTCTGGTGATATCCATCTAAGCAAAGTTTCTGAAAGCATCTGAGCAAAAGTTCTGAGACATGCCCATTGTCTAAACTTTTGTGAGCTATGGCTTCTCATATGATTTTTTTTTCACTTTTAAATTATTTTATTTTCTATCATCCCTAAATCTTTTGTTGTAAGAGTAGAACCACCCTTTTACTTTACTCATCCTCGACTGCTCCAAGCATATATACAAGCAGCCTGTTTGGAACAGAAGGAAAATTCCCAGGTGCTGCCAGTCATTGGGAGCTGCCCACCCCGCCGCTGCTGCTCTTAATGTGTGGGGGACCAAGAGAGTGAAGAAAGCCCTCCATGCTCACCTCTTGGACTGTGAGTTCATACATGTTCACATGTTCCTTCTGTCACTTGCTCTCTTGCTCCAGTCCTACTCCTTCGGAGGGGGGCCCTCACCCCTCTTGCCTGGATTCCTGCAACAGCCTGGGAATGGTCTCTCCTTCTCAACTTCAACATCTATGTTAACTTAAACTCTGAAGACCTAGCCTTTACCTTGGGCTTCCGGATCCTCATTGGTTTCCACTGCTCTCAGAATAAAGTCCATTCCTCACCTATCTTTCAAGTTCTTTCACATCTGATCCCAAACTATGTCCACCTGCTCGTGTTCCTTGAGAACCTCCAAACATCATTTGCTCTCTCTGGGTGGACCTTGGTTGGTGCTTGGCTTATTCTCTTCCCTCTAAGTGGAGTGCAGGCATCCCCATCTCTCTCAGGCCTCGACCTACCTTGTCCATGAAGTCTTCCTGACAGCTCTATGTAGGAGTGGCCCCCTTCCCTGTGAATTCCTGTAGCCCCATCTCTGCCTCACCTAGGGCTCATATTACTTTCTACTTTCTACTGTTACTGAACATGCAACAAGCCAAAATCATGCTGAAGCTTCCAGCAAAGAGAAGGTCTATTTGCAAGGCAGTCAAGCTAGGAGATGGGAAAACACATTTCAGGTCCCCCTCCCCCCAAAAGCAAAGGGCTCGGGGTATTTTTGGGATGAAGAATATAGCAGCTGGGCCATCTGAGGCAAGGGGAACTTGGGAAAAGGTGATTAGAAAAATATCTAATTATGATTCTGTGCAGGTGTAACTAAGGTACAGGCTTCTACAAGTTCAAACATTGAGGCACTTAGCCTGATTTAGGGGTGGAGTTTTCAGCCTTCTGACGTCAAAAGGTCACCATATGGACACTCACACTGGTCCAACCCAGTCTTAACCAGCTCAGTTCCAACTAGACACAGGTGACTCCAAGTTCCTAGAAAACAGCTGGGGCAAACATCTTCTTGTTTAGACTGTGTGCAGCTTGGAGGGCATACAAGTCTTTTTAGCAACAGTTAAAATGATCTACATTAGTGAAGGCAGGTAAAATGGACTTGACTGATGATTACCCACGGTTTCACTATCGTATTTACTTGTGTATCTGTTCAGCTCTCTCCTGGACTGTGAACTTCTTGAAAACAGAGATACATCTGGTTCATGCCCTCAAAGTATCTTGTGAAGCTTCTTATACACACAGCAAGCGCCAGATCAATATCCAGGAGTGACTGACTGACTACCAGGCATTGAGAGTGACTCAGACAGACATGAGAGCAAGGAAGCCTCACAGAGATTTTTCTAGTGTCTCAGCAAGTTTTTATATATTGTGGCTGCTCGGTTTTCTCAGCTGAAATTAATTTGGAAGCAGGAGTTTGCAGAGCAAATTGCTTTCATATGAATTCAGACTTGCGGCTAATAGATGAAGTACAATAAAAATCTCAAAAATCTTTATTGTGCACTGTCTACCTGGGTATAAGCTTCAACCACACTTTTATAGGAAACACCGCCTGCCATGCAGATCTGCCAGATAATTTACCCCCTGTGACAGCCCTCTTTTGCTTTCTCTCATATATTCTTAGCACAGTCCCCATGGTAATAGAAACTTACTCTGAAAGCAAGATGGTTGTGTGGGGGTGGAAAGGAGGAGAGCGGTGGTTTTCTGTCTGACTTGGCCTGCTGTTGCTTCAAGTTCATTATTTGCATTTTGTTTTGGTTTTGATAAACTAAACTGCTTATCAGCTGTCTTGTCTTCTGGAAGTTCTGCTGAAATGCATTTGAGCAAAAAGCTTTTGGTGTTATAAGGCCTCAGAAGCACCCTTACTTGGGACCTTGTGATTTTTCCCATGGAAGGTAGAAAGGCCCCAGTTAGTTTGCATTTGTTACTGTGTACAGCTAGGTTTCTAGAAGTAGAATTGGCCAAGAAGAACAGCAGAGTGAGGCAAGCACCTGGGGTTATGCCTGTGTGCCTGGATGCCTGTTAATGTGTTTGTGTGAGTGTGTGGGTGTGAGTGGATGGAGGAAGTATCAAGCATAGATGAGACACTGCGTGGCAACTTAACAGCTATGGGTAGAGAAAGGAAGAGGCTCTGTCAACTGATACTGAAAAAAGATCTGAGGTCTAGATGGCTCCCATCAACCCATGAACATCACTCATGAAGTCAGAGTGAGTGAGAAATGACCCTCAGCCACAGCATCCCCAGACTGAGGATGTGACTTGGTGACTTTCTCTTTATTATTTATTTTAGCCTTTGATATTCCTTTTTATCGTACCTCCTCTGACTCAACAATCCTGAAGAAAGATTTGCAATTTTATGTGTGTACCTTCCTTCTCCTCATTTTCTTTTTACCCACTTCCCCATGTTTGGGCCTGTTCTGTGAGAAGAATTTCAGACTTTTCTCTTTGGAAATAGATTCTCTATTTCCCCTTTGCCTCTCTGAGAATCACTTTTAAAATACTGAGATAAAGAGTCATTGATCATCTACTCATAATTCATATAGTATTCCAAAATTTCTTTCACACAGGGAATACCAGGTGAGTGAAATCTAGGTTACCTGGCCTCACCTGACACTTCTCAATCTTTCCTCATTTGTCTGTTGGTGGTTGTAAAATGCTTGGAATTGAACCCACTTTTTCTGTCCTTCTCCCACCTCAAGGTGCCCAGTGCCCTGAGATTATCTGAGGCCCCCCTGGCATGGCACGGCCATGTAGCATCCCCCTAGATGTTATTCTGGGGTATAGCCCACACTTCGTACCTATTTTTCTCTTCTGTTTTCTCCCAGTCTCAATATTCTTGAATGTAGTTTGCTCTTCTTCAGGTTGGCTGGACAGGTAGTCTTATAAACTCCTTCAAAATCTGCTTCTGATGACTAATAGTTCAAGACTTCCCTTTCACTTTAAATATGTAGATAAATCAGGGATCTTCACTTAGAATATATCAGTTGGATTTTACTACCTGGACAAATTGTGTGTGTGAGAGAGAGATAGAGACAGAGACACAGAGAGAGAGAAATAAAGGAGGAAAACAAGGGTCTTTAGGGCATGCTTTAAATTGGGCTGTATCCACCACCATGACTTCCCAAATGGTGCTAGTGGTAAAGAACCCACCTGCCAGTGCAGGAGACATAAAATACCTGGGTTCAATCCCTGGGTCAGGAAGATCCCCTGGAGGAGGGCACGGCAATACATTCCAGTATTCTTACCTGGAGAATCCCATGAGCAGAGGAGCGTGATGGGCTATGGCCCATAGGGTTGCAAAGAGTCAGACATGACTGAAGCAACTTAGCACACTCATACCACCATCGTGCCACCCAACTATAATCTGTCATGGGAAGGCACTAGGTGGTAAGTGTGGAGCCCTGAGTAGCGAATGTGGCAAGGAATAAAAAAACGGTTACAGATCCTTGCAATAGGTTGACAGTGTGTGGTGCCCAGACATATCCCACAAGAGGTGCCTCTGGGTGCATACCTGCTGATGAGGCAGTAGTAGAAAGGGTGTTTGTGAATCTGCTAACACTCCTTTGCTGGTTGGTAGCATGTGTGTCCTGTTCATTGTATGAAATAAATGACTTGTTCTTCAACATTTAGTAGGGTTGCAAAGGGTTTTTTCATTGAATTTTGAATATATCACAGCCTTTTATGAGGAAGCTTTCAGCTCTTAAGTCAAATTACCTGCAAAACTTAAAAAAACCCATTTCATTTCAAGTGGTGTGAGGCAAAATTTTGGTTTGCTAGCTTTGTATGAAGTTTTATAACTGAAGTCCTGAGAAATGTCTCTAAGATTAATTAGTGGCAGTGATGAAGGTGTGAATGTGGCATTCTGTCTAGGTTATTTACAAGAAAAGAGTTTTGTACATTTTAAAAACTAAAACTAAACTAATGGTGTTAGCTTAAAATTAGAAGCCTCGAATTAAAGATGCCTGTGGAAAAGACAGAGCTTATCGACTCACACATCTTCTATCTCAAGCATCTACATCTCAACATTTTAAAATATAAAATTAGAGCAATACCACGTGATTCTTTCCTTTTGTTGTCATTTTTTACCAAAAAGTTTCAGGTGACAATTAAGTTTTTAAAAATCCCCTGAAAAGTACTTTTTCCTGAAAATAATATATTTAATGCAATTAATATAGCATTTTAAAATTACTGGACATCACATATCTCATTTTGTCGTCACAGAATTGCCTGAGACAGATTTTCTCATCCCCATTTGACATCAAGCAATAGTCACTGGGTGGTAAGAAAACTAAGGCTAGAATCTAGATTTTTTTTGATTCCAAATTTTGCATTGCTTCTGTTGGCTTATAAAGGAAAGGGAAAGGAAGCAGTACTAGATGAAAAGTTGTAGTAGAGGTCCATGTTTCCTAAGTGAATATGATGTTACTGGTACTAATATATAACTTAGGCGTTCAAATTCACATTCTTTTTCTACTTTTAGATAATTTTCTGATCCTAGTTTCGGTAGTCTAACACAGTGGTAACTAATTGTTTTTAATTTAAAATTCTTTTAATAAACCAGCATAAGAAATTATCTTAACAAAGTTTTACATAAATAAATATCTGCCTACACTTTGGGAATTACTGGATACTACTAGATAATTTACTATCAATGAAAATTTAATTCAGCCCTCACCGTTTCTCCACACTTTTGTTAGAATTCCCCTTTTTGGTTTATTTTTAATTCTAAATGAAAGGGACACTCCTTTTTAGATTACTCCAGGGCTCTAATACTGGAGGTTACCTCAGGTTTAAGATTCTTCTTGAGGTATAATAAGTATATTAGAATCAGTTCAGTTCAGTTTGGTTGCTCAGTCATGTCCGACTCTTTGTGACCCCATGAACCGCAGCACACCAGGCCTCCCTGTCCATCAACAACTCCCAGAGTCCACTCAAACCCATGTCCATCGAGTCAGTGATGCCATCCAACCATCTCATCCTCTGTTGTCCCCTTTTCCTCCTGCCCTCAATCTTTCCCAGCATCAGGGTCTTTTCCAATGAGTCAGCTCTTTGCATCAGGTGGCCAAAGTATTGGAGTTTCAGTTTCAACATCAGTCCTTACAATAAACACTCAGGACTGATCTCCTTTAGGATGGACAGGTTGGATCTCCTTGCAGTCCAAGGGACTCTCAAGAGTCTTCTCCAACACCACAGTTCAAAACCATCAATTCTTTGGTGCTCAGCTTTCTTTATAGTCCAGCTCTCACATCCATACATGACCACTGGAAAAACCATAACCTTGACTAGATGGACCTTTGTTGACAAAGTAATGTCTCTGCTTTTTAATATGCTGTCTAGGTTGGTCATAACTTTCCTTCCAAGGAGTAAGCATCAATTTCATGGCTGCAATATTAGAATTGCAGAATGATAAACTCAGAAGTGGTAAGTTTATGAGTCTTTTGTTTATTTGGATTTTTTCATTTTCACAATGGGAATATACTGTACTTTTATAACAGGAAAATATTTTCATACTATTTTAGATAAGCAAAATTATAAAAAGGAGGAAAGAAGGGAGGGGGGAGGAAGGAAGGAAAAAAGAGAAAAAGAAAACAAACCTTGAGAAGAGCATTGTTGGGCTGCTGCTGTGATTATCTTGCCGTCGTTATCCTGTTGAGGCCATGGGGCCAGACCTTACCCTCGAAGGTGATGTTTTCGTAAAGGAATGAGTGTTCCCACTGTTGGCTGTCCTGGGAAGAGGCTAATTCTGGATCTGAAAAGCTCCATTTGGGGGTTAAGTTGGAAGGTGTGGAAATACCAGAGAGTTCTATTTGGTGGGACTTAAGTTAGACCCGACCCAGGGAGGAAGAAGGCTGACTGTGACTCTGTTGTATGGACTCAGTCACCATATCTAATAGCAGCTGAAGGGAGGGACCTGTAGAAGCCCCTTGGCTGGGCTAAAGTCAGGACAGAATCACTGCAGATGGGTGGCCCTGGAGAGTAGTGGTATCATGAAGATGGTGGACATCGGGTACAGCCAGGTAGCCAAAGGGAGATGCTATGGTGTTGAAACTGGAGGGGTGAAGGGAGAGGGGAGTATGTTCCTGAGATGCAGGAGACTTGCTAGGAGACCCCTTGAGGCAGAGAAGTTCCCAGGGATTAAGCTGGTAGGGGTTAAGTTGGGACTGTGGTGGCTCTTACCATTGCCGAGTTAGATATAAAAAGCAAGCATGACATTTCTCATGCCTCAGACTTGCAAGACCTGGGACATAAGTGGTGGGGAGTAGTCATGGATAAAGAAAATGCATCAAAATGTGGAATGAAAATACATGTAAGTTGTTAAATTAGAGGCATTTTTTTCTTTTTTTTTTCCCCTATGATTTTCAAGTCACGTACAGTTTCTGTCACAATTAAAAATATCAGCATGTTATAAAAGTTATGTGTTGTGTTTGGTTTCAACCCTCAGGCCCTGTTCAATCAGGGTGTCCTTGGTGCCTCTCCTAGTATTGCAGCTATGGAATTATTATTTTTACTATGTCAGTGTATGGAATTAGTCCTTTGCCAGCTCTCCGGGACCTGCTTCCAAGTTGATGCTCTGTAGGCTCCAGCTCCTTCGGAGTCCCTCTTTCCCCCTTCACAAAGGAGAACAAAGGAGGCTAAATTATATCATATCTAAATACTCAGAAGTGGCAAAGCTGATTGTTATTTTGTAAAACAGTCAGGAAGTAACTGTTGACTGAACCCTTCAAGGGATCTAGAAACCTCTTAACTTGCCCAGCATAATTTAAGGATTCAATAAGCTTTGTTGGATGAACAATATAACCAATCAATACATTAATTAATTCTCTAAGTAATTGCATGCTAGGTATTATTTAGAATTTAAATATTGACTCCTTTGTAATAGCTCTGTGTTCCTAATATTTTTCAGTACTATAGACTGAAGTTCACTAAAAAAGTTTCCTGAGAGATGTGTAATATATACTGTAGGGTTATACTGTTCAGTATAGCAGCCACTAGTCAGATTAAAGTGCAGGGAGAATGGATTAAGATGTGTTGTAAAATACACACTGGATATTGAATTATTTTGTTTTTTTTTTTTAATTTTGGTTACATACTGAAATGATAGTCTTTTGGATATATTAGGTTAAGTTGAATATATTATTAAAATTAATTTCACTGGTTTCTTTTTATTTTTTAAAATATTTGTGGACTTAAAAAATGCTCACAGCCTGAAAGTTAAGAGTTATGCTTTATTTGGTGGGAATTTTTAGAACTTCAATCCTAGGAGACAGCACGTCAAGTAACCCAAGAGAACTGTTCCAAGGAGGATACGGCGGGGAGCCAGGTTATACGGAAGTTTTGCAAAAATAGTCAGGTTGTCAGCACATCAAAAGATGTTAATTAGAGAAAATCAGATATCACAAGCTATGAAATTTAGCGCTTTTCTTTGTCTGGGAATCTGGGCTCATTGAAATCATTCCTTTGATTATGCATCTTGCCTATCTGGGGCCAGTATCCTGTGTTTCCAGAAAAAACATCTACATTTGCTTCATTGACTATGCTAAAGCCTTTGACTGTGTGAGTCACAACAAACTGTGGAAGATTCTGAAAGAGATGGGAAAACCAGACCACTTTACCTGCCTTCTGAGAAACCTGTATGCAGGTCAGAAAGCAACAGTTAGAACCAGACATGGAACAATGGACTTGTTCAACATTGAAAAAGAGTACGTCAAGGCTGTATATTTTCACCCTGCTTATTTAACTTATATGCAAAGTACATCATTCAAAATGCTGGGCTTGATGAAGCACAAGCTAGAATCGAAATTGCCGGGAAAAATATCAATAACCTCAGATATGTAGATGACACCACTGTTATGGCAGGACGTGAAGAGGAAATAAAGAGCCTCTTGATGAAAGTGAAAGAGAAGAGTGAGAAAGCTGGCTTAAAACTTATTTAAAAAATGAAGATCATGGTATCTCGTCCCAGCACTTCATGGCAAATAGATGGGGAAACAATGGAAACAGTGACAAACTTTATTTTCTTGAGCTCCACAATCACTGCAGATGGTGATTGCAGCCATGAAATTAAAAGACGCTTACTCCTTGGAAGAAAGGCATGACCAACCTAGACAGCATATTAAAAAGCAGAGACATTACTTTGCTGACAAAGGTCCGTCTAGTCAAAGCTATGGTTTTTCCAGTAGTCATGTATGAATGTGAGAGTTGGACCATAAAGAAAGCTGAGTGCTGAAGAATTGATGCTTTTGAACTGTGGTGCTGGAGAAGACTCTTGAGAGTCCCTTGGACTGTAGGGAAATCAAACCAGTTAATCCTAAAGAAAATCAGTCCTGAATATTCATTGGAGGGACTCATGCTGAATCTCTAATACTTTGGCCACCTGACGCGAAGAGCTAACTCATTGGAAGAGACCTGGATGCTGGGAAAGAGTGAAGGCAGGAAGAGAAGGGGAAGACAGAGGATGAGATAGTTGGATGGCGTCACCGACTCAATGGACAAGAGTTTGAGCAAGCTCTGGGAGTTGGTGATGGACAGGGAAACCTGGCATGTTGCAGTCCATGGGGTCACAGAGAGTCGGACATGACTGAGAGACTCTGAACTGAACTGATCCTGTGTTTTCACATCCAGTTTCCTCAGGGTTCACCATAGGGAGTGACTGCAGGGAGTCGCAATAGTCTAATGGCTGCTATCTGGCAGGTATTCTTTTCCTCAGACTCACCAGCTCACATTGGAAGAATGCAATCATTGATGATTGCAACATCCTTGTTTATTCATATGGCATAAAATATTTCATTTCTCATATGGTTACTAGAAATTTCAAAGTCACATATGTAGCTCATAATATTTCTATTGGGTAGCACTATTGTAACTAACATTTTTAAAGGAGGGGATTTATCACATAGTTTTAATATGATTTTATTGTAGTACTGAAAATTTCCTTTCTCACCCTCTGCTGTACACTGTTGTAAACCCTCATTTCTTCTATAAGAAGATCATAAAGTCGAGCAGCAGTATAAAAGCAATGCTGCCACTGTTAACTGCAAAATATGGGGTGGGTTAGAAGTTCAGGGACTCAAAGTACAAGAATTTTGTTTAGAGGAACTTAATAGATGGTAATGAGCTCATAAGAACAGAATAAGTACATGAACTGTTAGGAATCTGAATATATGTTTGAAAAAGAGGAACATTTGTTAAGAAACATTATTGTGAGATGGTGCAGTAAAGTATTGTATTTTCAGGTGTGATTCCATCATTTGGTATCTTAAAATCTTACAGATCTATTTTCAAGCAAAATGGACCATCTGTACTCAAGGTACTTTTCAGAAATCCCAGTCTTAACCATCAAAACCTTGATAAGAATGAATGATATTGCTAACTGTCAAAGAGAATACTAACCATCCATCTGATAACATTCTAGCCAACAACTGTAATACATTTGGATAGTATAAGCCCAGTTTCTCATCCAAATGTCCTCACTTAAACATGGTTATATACCATAATATCAACTACTTTGAGTTGATGTAAGAAATGGCCATGCAATATATATGTGACATGTTTTTATAGAACTGATATTATCTAGTGGGTTTCTCAAAGTCTCTGTCATTAGGATCCATATGAATAATTTGTCCTTGATTTTAGAATCTGTTAAAAAAAAAAAGTTCTCTCCTTAAAAACTCATCTTTCCTTTTGCTTGATAAAGAGGTCCCATGATACTGCTTTTTTGCCTTGGGTAATCATAAGCTCAGAATTAATTTAGTACTTAATTGTGGTAATAGTTTAATTTCTGGTTCTTGATAAAATTATCTTTCTCTAACTCCTTTCCACTCTTTTATTTCAACTTGAAATACCCTCAATACCTAATTATAGAGGTGGCTGTTAGTGGGCGGGGGCTCATGCTCAGCTACCCTGACATGAAAAGTACCCATCATCTCCCCTCTATGCCCAGTGCAGCCACACATGATCCCAGGGAAAACTCTCACTGTGTCCTCAGTTAGGGTTCAGCCATGTATTAATTTTTCTGAGGGAATATGTAGAGAGTCCCAGACTAAGTAGAAATATAACATATTAAGATATGCCTGCATATATGCTAATCTTAATTCAAGGTAAGGGAAAAATAGGCCCCTCCTCCCTTTTTTTGCTTTTATAAAGAACGAAAGCCCTAAAGAAAAAAATCTTTCTGAAGTAGTGATAGAAATAAGGAAGAACTAAAGAATTGCAAACTGAGAAAGGTGACAGTGATAAAACCTTGAATTAAAAGTCCAGTTATGTAATGAAATTGTGCCCAGTACTTTATGAAAATTCCTAATAGGCTATATGATGCCCTATATGATCGATTTCCAGCCTGCCTTTCTGGCATTGTCCTGTCACTCTTCTGCTCCAGGCATACTGACCTTCATATTCCTCAGCTGGGCCAACCTCATTCTTGCCTTAGGACCTTTGTACTAGCTGTGACTTCTACCTGAAACACTCCCTATACATGTTTACATGTCTGGCTCTTCGTTATTATCCAAGTTTCATCCCAGGGCTTCCCAGTTGGTACAGTGGCAAAGAATCTGCCGGCCAGTGCAGGAGATGCAAGAGATGGGTTTGATCTCTGGGTCAGGAAGATCCCCTGGAGTAGGAAATGGCAACCCACTCTAGTAGTGTTGTCTGGAAAATTCCACAGACAGAGGAGCCTGGTGGACTACAGTCCATGGGATTGCAAAGAGTTGGACACAACAATGACTGAGCACACAGATGCTTCATCCCAAATAACAATCAGTGAGATGGTTTCAGACCATCTGAAGAAGTCCCTGTAACTTCAATCCCTGTCACATCAGTTTTCTTCACTCCTTGCTCTCATCACTATCTGAAATTATATTTGGCCATGTTCCATCTTTAGAATGAAAGCATCTGGCTAGAGATGTTATTTGTCTTGTTCACATCTCTGTCCTCAGCACCTCATGTTACTGAATCAAACTTGGGTCCACTTACTCATGCACAGTAAAGCCGATCTCCTGAGACCAGACTGTGGTGAAGGGAAGTGCAGCGTTTATTGCAGGACACCAAGCAAGGAGTCCAGGGCCGCTAGTGCTCAAAACCCCTGAACTCCTGGACAAGTGACAGCAGAGCATTTTTAAAGGCAAGGTGAGGGAGGGGCGTCCCAGGCTATGTGATCAGCTCCTGTACAGTTCTCTGGCTGGCTGATGGTGAGACAACTGGGCAGTGTCAAAGATGTAACATTATCAATCTTTAGGCTCCAGTAGGTGTGGGAACTATGAGCTCATGATCATCAAGTAGTTAATTTCTTCCATTTGGTGGTGGTTTCAGCATCTGTAAAACAAGTCAGGAAACATGCATCACGTACTATTATCTAGGTACTTCAGAGAGGAGCTAAAGCAGAGGATGTGGGGGACGGGTCTGTCCCAGGAAGACCCCATACAGTCTGCTTAGTTACAGTAGGACAGTGTCAGACATATGGAAGGTTCTCAATAAATATTTTTAAATCTATTCATTTACTCATCCATTACTGTCTTAGGTCAGGTTCCCTGTGCAAGAGACTTTCAAAAGGAGAATTTAGTGGTGGGAGCCTTTGGGATCAACACCTGGGGGCAGGGAAGGAGTTCAGACTGGACAGAGGGAGGAGTTGAACTGTGATGGGGTCAGAACAAAACTTTAGTCAATCCCACAGGAAACTGGAGTTGGATTATCCTTGGAGCTGTCACACCTTGAGGCAAGAGGTCTTGGATTTCATACCTCTGGAAAGCGGACAAAACCTCGGGCCTCTCAGCTGTCTTCAGTCAGGGTAATCGATCCTAGGCATGAGACTCAGCCACCAACTCTGTCCCAAAGTGGGAGGAGGAATCTGGGCCACGGGGCACATGAGCACTGCAGTTCATTACCTGAGCCAAGAACAGGGCTAAGTGTTGATGGTCCAGCAGTGAACTAAAGGAGGAGTGTGGGTTCCTCCTTAGTCCCTGCCACTCCAACTGATATACTGTCATGCTGCAGGGATTTCTCATTCTTAAGATACAGTTTATTTAGACTCCCAGAAATAGAAAGTTGAATGGTAGTTCCCAGGGGCTCAGAGGTAGGGGACTGGGCAGAGGTTGATCAAAGGCCTCAAGCTTCCAGCTATAAGATGAGTGAGTCCTGAGATGAGTTCTAAAATGTGAATTTTAAGATAAGTAAGTTCATGCACAGCATGGTGACTATAGTTAACAACACTGTATTATATACTTGAAAGTTGTTAGGAGAGTAGATCGTAAATGTTATTACTGCCAAAAAATGGCAATTATGTGAGGAGTTGGAGGTTACTAACCTTATTGTGGCAAGCATTTCACAGTAGAAACATATGTCAAATCACGTTGTACACCTTAAAATTACAGATGTTACAAGTAAAAAAAATCCCAATAGAAGTGGAGGAGGGAGACCAAATAGTTTGGCTATCCTTGTTCAAGGATGTCTGTGTTGTTTGACCCATCCTGCCTAAATACCATAGCCTGACATTTAGAACTTTTTGTCAATGTCCCCTGCCTTTGCTACCAGTACTCACTGTGTCAATCCAATCTCTGTGTTGTCTGCCTAGCACACAATGGACTCATTTCTTCCTTTGCCTATATCACCTCTCCCAGTCCTCTCTGACAAACTATGTCTTACCTTCTTACACTTCATTTCAAAATTTACTCTTGCTGAATAGTCCCCATTAGTACAATGCTATTTTATCTCCATCCACATTTATATAATACCAGAAAAGAGGGTATGGGAACATTGGAAGATATAACTGAATGGGAATAATACCTGCTGCATAGTCAGTGCCATTTTTAAGCCCTTTCTATTTGATACTAAATATTGATACTAATATTGATACTAAGTGTTGTAGCCACACAATAAAAGAATGTGTGCATTCCCTGTTATTTAATAAACCTAATTCATGGCTTACTGAAGTAAGACAGGGAAAAGAAGATTATCTAGTCCCAACATCTTATTTTCAAGATGGGCAAACTGGAGCGTGGTGATTTTAGGTGAATTGTCTGAAGTCAGGTATGTGGCTGAACTGGGATGAAAGCTCAGACTGCCTCATTCATAAAGCATTATAGTTTTCACCGCCCACCCCCCCAGGCTCAGTCTCTTGGTAGCTAGTTGTTCATGTGAACAATGGCCACTCTTATCTCTACAAGGGAGGTGCCAGATGCTGAGAGCCTGAGGTATTTATGGAGGGAAGCAAACACTTTCAAGTTGTGGAATTCAGAAGGAGTTGGGGGTGGTGGAGACTCAAGCCCCAGGGCTGATAGAGCTGAGAAAGGTGGAGGTTGTAGGTGAGGTGGGGCAAACATTTCGTTTGGCAGGTGTTAGGAAATGAGAGAATATAAGCTATGTTCAGGAAGAAATCCATGGACAGCCTAGCTGAAATAAGCTAGAAGACAGCCTGTCCTGTGTGCTGCAGGCAATTCCTAATATGTCAGGAAAGGATGCTATCATTCTCCTACCAGAATTTATAACTTGACAGCTGAGAAGATTTCTACAGTTATGGCACTAAACGTTTGTTCCTAATGGGAGAGGAGTCATGCATTCATAGCCATGCTGCTATCATAAAGAGACCTACTGCTTTTGTTTTGCTTGCCAAGAACTAGAGGCTGGCTTCACCAGCCCACTGGTAACCTGGCCACCACACACTCTTTTCTCTTACTATGAATACTCATGTGAAAACTTGGCAACTATTTTAGGTACTTCATGCAGAGTGGCCTTCTGGATGATGCTGGGGCTCCCCGTACTCTTACAGTGAGCTAGTAGTGGCAGATTTCAGGAGGAAGTGCTTGCTAGCCATTAAATTCTGATGAACAGTGAGGAATGGAAGTATTCCAGGAGACAGAGCTCCGCAGAGGCTAAGTGTGCGCTAGCCTTGCAAGTGTGACTAGTCACATGTTCACCTGGCAGGCAGTCAGTCTCCGTGACCGCCACGGAGCACAAAGGCATTGGCATTAAGGGACGCTATCAGGGACACTGAGTGTGGTCAAGAAGCAATGGTCTCCCATCAGCAGGGAGATCCTGAGGCAATCCAAAATCATTTACCAACTCATGCATCAAAGCCAAAGCAAGAAAGTCATTTCCAAAGTGAGAACTGTCTAATCTGTGTCATAGTTCCCAGACAAATCCCGTTCTTGTACCATACCAGATGACAAACGATGCAGCTGCTCCTCTATTGGACGCCTGTACGAAACAGGCAGAGAGGAACAGTTGCTACACATGCCATACATAATCCCTATCCCAGTTGGCTCAGAGAATTGCTTTCTTTTCTATGTGTCATAAATCAGATAACATGGTAGAGTCATTTTAAAAATAGTCCCTTCATGGTAATGCATGAGTTCAGTTGTCTCTGGAGGCCAAGTGTTAGTTTCAATTAAAAAAAAAAAAAGTAGCGCTGCTTTATATGTGGTGTTAGGAAAAGGTGTGGTGTTTGAATGTGATTGCTGAGATTTGGAATTCCAGAAATATCAGGCATTTTGAGTAACACATGAATAAGAGGTAAAGAACCTACAGGTCCTTTACTTAATACTTTTTAATAATACAACAGAAGGTGGAGATTCACACTCTCTGTTTCCCATTTTCTGGATGACTCTGATCCTTCAGATTAGACCCATAAATTGGAAAACCGGGGACCAGACAAGTTGTTTCTGCTTTCCTGACATGGGTCCTTGATATCTCCCAGGGTTTCAGTGAGGATCTCATGGCTTTCTCACTATGAATGAACAATTCTTGGTCGCTGTGATTTCTGGCTCTTCTAGGTCAGGGACACATTCATACTAAACCTCTACCCTATAATTCATGTAACAGGTTTGTATTAAATCAGCCCCATTATGTTGTCTTCAAAAAAAAAAAAAAACAAAGCAAGAAATTAGTATCCGGTCCCATCACTTCATGGCAAATACATGGGGAAAAAATGGAAACAATGACAGACTTTATTTTCTTGGGCTCCAAAATCACTGCAGATGGTGACTGCAGCCATGAAATTAAAAGACACTTGCTCCTTAGAGGAAAAGCTATGACAAAGCTAGACAGCATATTAAAAAGCAGAGACATCACTTTGCCTACAAAGGTCCATATAGTCAAAACAATGATTTTTCCAGTAGTCATGTATGGATATGAGAGCTGGACCATAATAAGCCTGAGCACTGCTTTTGAACTGTGGTGCTGGAGAAGACTCTTGAGAGTCTTATGGACAGCAAGGAGATCAAACAAGTCAATCCTAAAGGAAATCAGCTGAGAATTTTTATTGGAAGAACTGATGCTGAAGCTGAAGCTCCAATACTTTGGCCACCTGATGTGAAGAGCTGACTCTTTGGAAAAGACCCTGATGCTGGGACACATTGAAGGCAGGAGGAGAAGGGGACGACAGAGGATGAGATGGTTGGATGGCATCATTGACTCAATGGACATGAGCTTAAGCAAACTCTGACAGATGGTGAAGGACAGGGAAGCCTGTTGTGCTGTAGTTCATGGGGTTGCAAAGAGTCAGACATGATTGAGTGACTGAACAACAACGTTATGTTGTCATTCCAACTGGTTTCACATCTAGTGCCTCTGTGCTTGGGTCCCTGTGTTGGTTTGCTGACTGTTAGTTCTTTGAGGACTAGATTCAGTTTCACCCTCCTGCTCATTTTAGAGATAGGGCAACTTCCTCTAAAGTCAGATTGCCTGACTGTAGCCCCACAACCTCCTGCTGGATCTCTTAAGGATCTCTGATGTGCCAGCTCCTTGGACTCTCTTTGCCAACCTGTAGAGCTTCCTGGTCTCTGGGTCAGGCTTTATCTGACCTAATCCCCCAAGCTAGTTTCAATGGCTAAGATTGTAGGACATAAATGCTTCCTTAGTTTTAATTTTTATTCCTAAACATTCTTTAAGCTGCAGCTGCCACCTTGCTACTTCCAATGTTTATTTGTTCATTCAAAAGCATTTAAAATGTCTGTATTTTGCCAGGCACTGAAACTGATACCAATAATAATAATAATAATAATAATAATAATAATAAGGCATGATTCTTTCCTTGAATTCACAGTCTAAGGTAACATTCTATATAGTAATATCTTATGTTTGTATAACCCTTCAGTGTTCACAAAGAACTTTCATATGTTATTTCTTGACCATTATTCTTAAAGCAATAGATTGATTTTCCGTATTCAAGACTACAGCTATCCCAAAGGAGTCATGAAACTAACTTTCCCATGATGTAATTCCGTTTCATATTGGAGAGAAACCTTATAAAAGTAATGAATGTGGGAAAGTCTTCAGCCAGAATTATCACCTTTTTCAACACTCAAGAATTTGTGCAGGAGAGAAATGCTATAAATGTTTCATTGCCTGAGGAAACTGGTTTTTGACCTATATTAGCTGGTGAATTTTTTATTTAAAGAGGTCTCCTATTCAGGCCCATTGGGGTTTTAGTACCAGGTTCATCTCTTTTAAATTGAGAGAATGTGGAATTTGTGCTTTTGAATTATGATATTTATAAGTAGCTTTATTAATCAAGTTGCCAGCCTGCAGAAAGTCTGATGGGCTTACACAATAATATATTTTGTACATTTTGGTGAAAGCTATTTAGGATGAATAGTCACTATGGTTAGAAAAGGCATAGCAGTGTCATTGGAAAGTATGGAAACACCTAAGAATGTTCTGCTGTCAGCTGTAAAACATACCTTTGGGAATTGCAAGAAAGAGTTGCCAGTGACATCCGATGCCAAGTCCATAAGGTGTGATGGCAGTGTCACTTTATGGAGCTACATTTTTTCAACTCAAATACGCCAGGCTTTTATTTACTTTTAGGTAATTTGCTATAACTATAGGGTGAATTGCCCACCAGCTGAGGTTAGCACCATATGTATATAAAATCTGTCTTCTTAAACTCAGCAAGTAGATGGCAGGAAGGAAAACAGAGAAACCAATTTCAGAATATCTACTGCATCTTGGCAACCCGGGAATGCTTAGACCCCTCAAGACAATTTTGAAGTTGATTCTTCAAAAGCTGGAAAAATAAAATTGGCACCTGAATGGATATATTTATAAGAGCACCTTGGGTTGTCAGTCATAATCATAAGTTGACTTATTATTCTGATATGTATGTTAAAGTTAAAATTTTGTGATCATCCAATAAATTATTGCAAAAATTTATCTACTCCTTTAAACTCTGTCTTTAAAGATAGCCATAGAAAAATACTCATGAAATAGCTCTTATCTTAAAAACCTTAGAAGAAGAAACACATGCAAAAGCATAAACTGTGGTAAAAGAATCAAGAATTCAGATATTTCATGCTGCCATTGTATCACTGGAGTTTCAATGTAAAAATGTTCTCTGCGCTCCCCTCCAAAATGTAAAGCTGTTTCAGATGAACATACAGAGATGTGCTTACAGCACCAGAAAGCTGTGCCTTACCACATGCAGCAGTTCTGTGCCAGAAAATGTGCCAAACTCCACACAGCATTCTCCTGGGCACTGTTCTCTGTTCCCTTCTGTCTTATCATTACAACCCTAAGGGAAACAGCTGAGTTGGGAAACCAGCTGTGAGTGACTTCCAACTATGTCCCAGGTGTTGAAATGCATGTTACAGTATGTTGACTCCTTTAATCCTTAAAGAGATTGTATTATATTTGTGTGATTCTTCCCATTTTACCTATGGGAGAACAGAACTGAGCAAGTTTAATTACTTTGTTCAAGACCACACAGCTCAATATTTAAGACCCTCTGCACTTCTGCCACCTGGGAGTACGTGGTGTTTATGATGCACAGACCCAGGAAGGTCAAGGTGGACTCATTGAACATATGCTACCCTCATGGAGCTTACATTCCTTTGGAGAAGATAGAAAAGAGAGAAAGTAGAGAGGGGAAAAGGAATGAAGGAAGGAAGGGGGAAGGAAGGAAAGAAAAAAAGGAGGGAGGAGATGGTTTAATAGTGATATGTGCCCTAAGGAAAGTGAAACAGGAATGTGTAAGCACAGGATAGGAATAGGAGAAATATTAAATGGTAAAGACGGGAGGGACAGCAGAGAAGATGACCTCTGAACTACGAACTGAACAGAGAGGAGGAACCAGGCACTCAAGGATCAGGAGAAGAAAGTTTTAGCTGAGGGACCAACAGGCCTAGGCACCGAGGCAGAAAAGAGCTTCATTTGTTTCAGAAACATAAATGCAAGTGCAAAAAGCCTACAACATACTCAGTAAATTGAATCCAGCAGGACATTAACAAATCAATGTCAAGTCGTGCAAAAGGTATTTCAACTTTCCAACATCTATCAAGGTAATTCACTAAATTAAAAGAGGATAAGTTGGATGAGTATATCAGGAAAACTGAATTAAATATTAAATCAGATATAACCCATTCATGACAAAGAGGGGAAAATGCCATTCAGGAACTAGAAATATAAGGAAATTTCCTTATAGAGGCTAAGTGAACAGCTGTAGCAAACGTCGTACTTAAGAGGGAAGTGTTAGAGTCAGTTTGGTTTAAACAGCAGTGTCATCTCTCAGGATGTTATCCCACAGATGGCTGTGGCCATCAAAATACGGCAAAGGAAATGAGGTGTAATTATTGAAAAGGAGAGGATAGAATTTGGCAGATGATATGACTCTCTACCTTTGAAATCTAAGGCAATCAACATACATTCTATTACAACTTAAAATAGCTCATCAAAGAAGCAGAGTTTGCAATCAACATACAAAAAGTAATAGCTTTTCTTTTTTATTGTTTTATTGTAAAATACTTAACACAAGATCTACCCTTTGAACAAATTTTGAAGTGTGCAATTCATTATTGTTGACTGGGAGTATGTAGTGCTGTACAGCAGGTCTCTTGTTCATCTTGCTTGGCTGAAACTTTATGCCTGTTGATTATGACTCTGCATTCCCCTCCCTCCAGTGCTTGGTCACCACTGTTCCATTCTTTGCTCTCCTGAATTTGACTCTGTACTTTTGATGCCTCATATAAATGGAATGGTTGCAGTACTTTTTTCTGTGACTGGCCAATGTTTTCAAAGTTTATCCGTATTGTTGCATATTGCCGAATTTCCTTTTCAAAAGCTGAAGAGTTTTCCATTGTGTGTATATACCACATTTTCTTTATGCATTCATTTTTAGGTCGACATTCAGGGTGTTTCCACGTGTAGGCTATTGTGAATAGTGCCACAGTAAATATTAGGAGTGCTAGCTTTTCTATCCACCAACAGGAACCATTAGAAAACATAATTTTTAAAAGATAATTCTGATTTACAATTGCCACAGCAACTAAGTAGTAGTCAAGAATAAGCTTCATACAAATATAGGAACTTTACAGAGAAGGATATAAATGTATACTGAAAGCAGTAAAATAAGGCTTGAGTAAACAGAGAATGACTGGTGAATTTAAGGATTCAATATTATAATGATGAAAGTTCTTCCCAAGTTTGTCTTCAGATACAGTGGATTCCCAATCAAGATTGCTACAGCATTTTTCATATAAGAGTATATGTGCAAACATTTCCAAGATGATTTTTAAATTTTTAAAATATGTTATTATAAAGTATAATAATGAAAATATGTTTTGTAGATAAATAGAACCAGAGAACAGATTAGAAGGTTTGGTTTAGTATAAGAACCATAGAATTTTGACTTAGTGGGAAAGGGATGAACATCTCAGTAATGAGGTTGTGATAACTGATTATTCATTTACAAAAATAAATTCTTATTAAAGAATTATATGTGTCTATGTGTATGTGTCTGTGCACACATGAGCTACACACATTTACCCCGAGAAGTACATGTGCACAGGGAGGCTTGTACAAGGAGGATTTCATTATCATTTTAATAATGAAATATCAGAAAAAAATGTCCATTATTGCTCAAATTGTAAAACAAATTATGGCATATCCCAAATATGAAATATCATGTAGTTGATAAAAGAATGAGATGCATCCATATGTAATCACATTGAAAAATCTCAGAATCATGTTTTTGAGAGTAAAACAAATTATAAAATAATCCATTATTATACCATTTTTATAAATCAGGTTACAGAAGTTATTTCACACAAAACTCCTGATTTATTATGTCTATATATGTAAATATATATATACATATAAAGCAAGGGAAATGTTTTAACAGATAAAAAGTTTTATGTATTACACAAATACTCTCATATATTTAATGTATTATATATGAACACACACACACAAATATATATATATAATTGACTACAATGTTTTCATTCCTTTAGGGAAGGGTCTGATCAGGGTTTTCAAGACTACATGGCAGAAAATTACTTTGTGCTTCAGAGATTATCTAAATATGTCATATTATGTGTTATTACATTTTCTAAGTAAAATAATGTGAAGTGAATGTTCTCAGAAGAATCCCTGTAAATAAAAGATCAAACTATTGTGGGCTAATGAATGAAATGAGCTACAGAGGCTAAAATCCAATAATTTTACACTACCTTCTGGTTAAGTATTCTGAAAATATGAACAAAGAATGAGAAGGAAAAAGGAAAGGCTAATTATTTAACCATATTCCTGTAAAAACCATAGAGTGCTTTGATATAATTATTCACAGTCTACTTTCCTTTTGTATTAGGACATATGTTTGTCAAGACATATGTTAGTCCAGGGCTTAGATAGAATATTGATTTCCATTTAAAGATGGCATCACACAAGTATACAGAAATACACTGTTTAGATGTATCACAGAAGTATATAGAGTGGTTATACAAATTCTTCTGTTCTCAAAAGGAGTGTCAACTAAAGCTTCAGCCAGTGCATATCAGTTCAGTTCAGTCGCTCAGTTATGTCCGACTCTTTGTGACCCCATGGGCTGCGGCATGCCAAGCTTCCCTGTCCATCACCAACTCCAGGAGCTTGCTAAAACTCATGTCCATCAAATCGGTGATGCCATCCAACCATCTCATCCTCTGTCGTCCCCTTCGCCTCATGCCTTCAGTCTTTCCCAGCATCAGGGTCTTTTCTAATGAGTCAGCTCTTTGCATCAGGTGGCCAAAGTATTGGAGCTTCAGCATCAGTCCTTCCAATGACTATTCAGGACTGATTTCCTTTAGGATTGACTGGTTTGATCTCCTTGCAGTCCACGGGACTTGGAAGTCTTCTCCAACACCGCAGTTCGAAAGCATCAATTCTTTGGCACTCAAATTTCCTTATGGTCCAACTCTCACATCCATACATGGCAACTGGAAAAATCATAGCTTTGACTAGCTTTAAACCATAACATAGCCAGTACATATAGTCAGAACATATTTGTTGATTGATTGGAACAATGTGTTTAGGTTTTACAGAGCATTCCTCAGCTACACAACTACAAAAGGAGAAGTTAGATACTCTCCCCATGACGCCACTGCCACCAGGAGATGCATCAAAGAAATTCTCTATGCATTCTAAATGCATACTAAGAGTTCCCTTGCTTGTTTGTATACTGTGTACTGCTTCACATGGTGATAAATGTAAGAACTTCTGATGTCTTATTGAATGTTTATATAATTGTATGAATCTCACTATCAAATTCATCCACTCAGTGGAAGCATTTGTCTAGTTCAGATTCATGGAGCTGATTTCTGAAGGGATAAGGAGTAATAAAAATTGTTTCTCTGACATTCCAAATAAATAAACTCCCAGCAGTTGAAATCTACTGAAGTTCTACTCTGAAATACAGACCTGTCTTGAAGACTTAACTACTGAATTGAGAAATGAACAAATACTGAATTACACTTAATCCTTCTCAAAGCACATTCAGTTTTACCAACGAACTCTGGATTTTTGTACCCAGAAGCATTTAAAAAAATTCAAGAAGTGTATTGGTGTTAAATGAAAAATAATCCTGTAGTCTGCCTGCTGTGACTCGTTTATTTTCTTGCAATAAAACAGCGAGAAGGCATTTGTTTTCAAATAGATCTCTCTCTCTCTTCTTGCCTGCAGGATATCTGATTCCTGATTTATTTCCTCATCAACTTTTTAGGTCGCTAAAACTCTTTCTAACACACTCCTTTCAAATTCTCACATTAAATAGATAGGACAAACCAATTAAATTTTTATACAATTTTTGAAGGTTACTTTCTGTTTACTTTCCGTTTATAGTTATTATAAAATATTGGCTGTATTCTTCATGTTATAAAGTATACCCAGGAGCCTGTTTTATACCCCAAAATGGTTTGTATCTCCCACTTCCCACCCCTATATTACCCCTCCCTGCTATTCCCCACTGGTAACCACTAATATAGTCTCTCTTGAGTCTACTGCTTTTTTGTTATAGTCACTAGTTTGTTGTATTCTTTAGATTCCACATATAAGTGATAGCATACTGTATTTGTCTTTCTCTGTCTGACTTAGTCACTTAACATAAAGCCCTCCAAGTTCATCCTTGTTGTTGCAAATGACAAAAATCTGTTCATTTTATGGCTGAGTAGTATTCCATTGTGTATGTATAAATATATACATATAAATATATATGCATACATTTATGCATACACACACACACACACACATATATATATGCAGATGTATAGACCACAACTTTTTTATCCATTCATCTGTTGACGGACATATAGGTTGCTTTGATATATTGGCCATGGTAAATAATGCTGCTATGAACATTGGGATGCATTTATCATTTCCAATTAGTGTTTCTATTTCTTTCAGATATATACCAAGGAGTGCAATTGCTGGGTCATACAGTAGTTCTGCTTTTAATTTTTTGAGAAATGTCTGTACTGTTTTCTATAGTGGCTGTACCAATTTATTTCCTCCAGCAGTGTAGGGCTCACCTTTCTCCATATACTCGCCAACATGTGTTATTTATTGTCTTTTTGTTAATAGCCTCTTGATGAAAGTGAAAGAGGAGAGTGAAAAAGTTGGCTTAAAGCTCAACATTCAGAAACTAAGATCATGGCATCTAGTCCCATCACTTCATGGCAAGTAGATGGGGAAACAGTGGCTGACTTTATTTTTCTGGGCTCCAAAATCACTGCAGATGGTGATTGCAGCCATGAAATTATAAGATGCTTGCTCCTTGGAAGAAAAGCTATGACCAACCTAGACAGTATATTAAAAAGCAGAGACATTACTTTGTCAATAAACGTCCATCTGGTTAAGGCTATAGTTTTTCCAGTAGTCATGTATGGATGTGAGAGTTGGACTATAAAGAAAGCTGAGCGCTGAAGAATTGATACTTTTGAACTGTGGTGTTGGAGAAGACTCTAGAGAGTCCTTTGGACTGCAAGGAGATACAACCAGTTCATCCTAAAGGAGATCAGTCCTGGGTGTTCGTTCATTGGAAGGATTGATGTTGAAGCTGAAGCTCCAATACTTTGGACACCTCATGCAAAGAGCTGACTCATTTGAAAAGACCCTGATGCTGGGAGAGATTGAGGGCAGGAGGAGAAGGGTGAGGATGAGATAGTTGGATGGCATCACTGACTCAATGGACATGAGTTTGGGTGAACTCCAGGAGTTGGTGATGGACAGGGAGGCCTGGCATGCTGCAGTTCATGGGGTGGCAAAGAGTTGGACATGACTGAGTGACTGAACTGAACTGAACTGAACTGATTCTGACAAATGTGAGGTAATATCTCGCTGTGGTTTTGATTTGAATTCTCTGATGATTAGCAGTGTTGAGCATCTTTTCGTGTGCCTATTGGCCATCTGCATTTCCTCTTTGGAAAAATGTCTGTTTAGCTCTCCTTCCCATTTCTTAATCGTGTTATTTTTATGATGTTGATTAGTATGAGCTGTTAATATGTTGGATATTAACTCCAACTTATCAGTCATATCATTTGCAAATATCTTCTCCCATTCAGTAGGTTGTCTTTTTGTTTGGTGGATAGTTTCCTTGACTGTGCAAAAGCTTTTAAGTTTAATTAGGTCCCATTTGTTTATTTTTGCTTTTATTTCCTTTACTAGACAGATGTAAAAAATATTGCTACAATTTTTGTCAAAGAGTATTCTGCCTATGTTTTCCTGTAGTAATTTTATAGTATTCAGTCTTACATTTAGGTAGGACAAGCTAATTTTCACCACATATATTTTCTGCCTTACTCATTGTCCAGCTCATTTCCAGCAAATAGATTGGAGGTTTTGCAGCTCTTTTGTTATACAGAATCCCATGGGATACACTTGAGGTGCAGCACTCAGCTCAGATGATGCAGGCTTTAGGAATTTTTTTGGCTATCCTTTAAATCCTCCACTACAAAGTCTTTATTTTCTAATGTAGTACATACAATGGACTAGTCTTATATGTACATATTATTGTATGGGTGTAGACTAGTATATATGTGTGTATATATTGTACGTATGTAGACTAGTCCAATTTCTACTGGAACTTTTAATAAACATAAAAAATAAAAATGTCAGAGAAGGGAGCTTCACACCTTCCCCACCCCCATCAAGCCAGCTCCTCAAGCCTCCCCCATCTTAGCAAAGCCCCCACTAAGGGCGGGATCAAGAGTAACCTAGGTCAACATCCTCAGAGTCATCCAAATCCTTCTCTTTCTTTCAAATCATATATACAGTTATCAGGAAATTTTATCATCAAAATATACTTGTGACATCATCCCCTCTCACCAGTTCCATGCTGGTCTGAGCCTCTGGTCCACTGACCTCCTCACTAGTCTCGCTGTTCTTTACCCCTTAGAGACTGTTCTCCAAACAACTATTTGAAAAGCCCTTTTGAAATGTGAACCTTATTGTGTCATCTTGCTGCCCAAATCCTTTCAGTGGCTTGCTTTTTCACCTAGAACAAAATTCATAAGTCTTACTTAGGAAACCAAGCCTTTGTATGACCTGACTCTGACTTCTCTACATCTTGAGTCTTTTCTCTGTTTCTCCTGCCCATTCATTCTGCTTCTATGACACTGACAGCCTAGATTTTCCTCAGAGAGAGCAGAAGCATGCCTCTGCTCCCGGGCAATTGCACATGCTACTTCCTACTGGGATACTCCTTCCCCAGATATTCATGTAGTTCACTTCTTCACATTATTCAAATATTACCTCCTCAGAGACACTGTTCCTGGACACCCTATTTAAAATGGAGGAGCCTATCACCATTGTCTCACTCCACTCTTTTCCTTCTTAGCCCTTAGGGTATATCTTTGTCCATTGTCTCTCTTTCCTTCTAGACTGGAAGATCTTTGAAAGCATAAACCTTGTTCACCTGATTCCCTATAGTATCCCCAGTGGCTAGAACAGGGTGTGCACTTGGCAGCGTATAGTAATATTAGTTTGAATGAAAGAATTATACATTAAAATGGGTAAATTTTACATTATATTAAATATACTTCAGTAAAGTTGTTAAAAAAAACCCATATTTCCCCCATTTAAAAATTGAGGGAAAAATGAGTTGAATGAATGAATGAATGAAAGCAGTAGTTAACTTTAGTTGACTATGCTTCCCAAAATAAAAGTATTGCTCTATAGAAAGCAGTGTGTTATGTTTTATTTCATCCAGTGAAAGTGTGTTTCTTTTTCAATGATCTGCTTGGAAGTCTGAGACATTGTAATATAATATTTAAATATTTTTTTTTTTCAGTCACTAAGTCGTGTCCAACTCTTTGTGACCCCGTGGACTGTGGCACACCAGGCTTCCCTGTCCTTCACCATCGCCTGGAGTTTGCTCAAATTCATGTCTGCTGAACTGGTTTACAATTTGAGTGTTTTCCAAGTGACCAGAGACTGAACTAGTTTGTACATTAATTATCTCACATACTTCTCCAAGGCAGGTACTGTTATGGTCTCATGATGAGGAAGCTGTGACTTTGAAGGTTTTTTGCTTGCCCAAGATCACAGCTATTACATGACAGTGCTTGGATTTGAACCCAGGCATTTCCAGAACTAATCCTTTCTAGAGACTGAGCTAAAAGGATAGAAAAAAGTCAATGATATGGATATCAATTTTGGGGGGGAAAAGTATCCAAATCCAATCGGATGATGTTCCTATTTATTACCACTCAGAACTGACATCTGTTCATGGTCCTGTCATGAGTAATTCTTAGCCCTGAAGAGTTTCTCCAAAAGAAAGTCCATCACCCCCTCTTTGCCATTACCCTTTCCCCACAGGTCTTGACTTGCCCATCCATTCCATTCTCACCTGCTCCCTTTTTCTATGCCTTCTTTGGCTTTGTCTTTTTAGTTTCTCCTCTTTATTTTCCACTTCTCATGTCTGGTCTTACCAACATTTCCTCACATTCAGTTACATGTTCTCAGACTCCATTGTATTTTGTATTGAAGCAAGATCATCTTTCAACAGTGGACTGGCCCTTGGAATACCTTCCATTATATAACATTATGGTTCTCAAAGGTTCTAAGTCTCCCAGAAATACTGTGAAGTGCATATTACCATCACAATTTGAGAGAAAATGAAACTAAGTCACAGACTTTGTCCCTTGCCCCATACTACCCAGAATTGTCCTTTTTTTTCATTTCACCTCAGTGCACCATTTATTAGTTTATTGCAGCAAAATATGGTAGAATTTGTATTATCCATTATGGTAGATACTAGTCACATGTGGTTATTTAAATTCAGATTAATTAAAATGAAGGAAAGTTATTCAGTTCCTTGATCACATTAGCTGCAATTTAAATGATCAGTAAATACTTTCAGAAAGTAACTACTGTTTGGACAGCACTGATAATGAGCATTCCCATCCTTGTAGAATGTTTTATTGGAAAGTGTTAGGTCCTTGTTATACTACTGATGTTGACAGAAAAGAAGAATTTCCACTGCTTTCCATCTGTAGCTGCAATGGGCAATAATGTACCCTGTATTCCCAGGAGACAGGACCATCTTATTCTAGTGGACAATCTGTATCATCAGAATTACAGATTCCTGATCCATTAATTCTTAAATGAATCCATAGTGTTTGGAGATGGATTATTAACTCTTAATCTACTGTTAACTGATCAAAGACTCAGAAAAGGTGAGCTGACCCTGGAATCCAATAGACATTATCAGTTGCAATCCTGTTATTTTGTCATTGCAGAAATTGAAGTCCACAGAGATAAAGTAACTCTTCCAAAGTCTCCCAGTTAGTGGCAGAGCCAAGAACAAAATATGAATTTCAGATTCCCTATGTGTTCACTTCTCTAAACCATGTTGTTTTACTGAGTGTTTGTAATCTACCAGGCCCCATCCTAGACAATAATTAGGAAAGGAAGTTGGAGGGCAGCTGCTTCTTCACTCCTGCCTTTCCTCCTGTAATCATTAAAAATGGAGGGGCTGTTTTTCTCAGGCTGTGTCAGAACGGAGCAGCCATATGAGGCTCCCAAGACAGCTGGCCACAGGATTACACAGCCTCGCCTTGGATAATGAGGCTGAGTCTCAGACCATACCTCACATGACTTGTTCCAGAATGTGTGTCTGCTGAGAACACCTGCCATGTCACCCTTCCTCCATCAGCCCCCACAGTCCTGAGCTTCTGTCCACAGGAGTTCTAAATAAGTCAGTGCTGGGGAGCTTGAGAAACCTCCATGACTTCTTGCCTACTAAGTCATAACACAACAGCTGGATGTGAATATATAACCCCTGTCACTTTTCCAAACAGCATGAGACCTGGCCTGCAAGGGGCTGAGGAAGTTCTTGGGCATGCTGTAATTCACAGCTGCCACTCGAGGTTTCCGGGGGCAGAGGCTCGGAATCTTTTTCAAAGACTGCTTCTCTTCCTTCTGACCCTTCTGTTCAGGCACCACTAGGCATTTGCTACCTCTAATCTTAAATATTCGTGTGTGATATGGTGTGAATGTCAGTAACTTTGGGAGGGTAACATCCCAAAGCTACTTTTTAATTAACCCCTGTAAGAAAAGCTGAGAATTCTCAAGCAGAAGGCAAAGCCAAGAACCAAGCTCCTCAGTTGACATCCTTTTGTGCTCAAAAACACCAGCTTGCTAAATTTGGTTGCTGTTTCTTTTTTAGCAGGGTAACACAAAAGTCTGAATTTCCCGTGTAGAGAGCAAGGCATTAACCAAAGGTGATGCCTATTTGAATTTCTTTCCCTAGCATCCACTCTTGTTGCCACTTCAGATTTGATTTTTCACTTATAATGAATAATTATGGGGTAAAATGGATTATGAGTTTCCGTAGCACAAAGCAGAACTGAATAGTTAGCAGCAGAAATTCAACAGCTGCCCATGTTCATTTTTATCCTAGGGATCTGATGAACAAAACAGGAATGAATATGTTTTAAGTAAACAGCCCCTGTTCAGAAGGGACCTTGATGCAGGGAATGGAACCAAGCCTTGGTCCAACTGAACTCTATAATCAGCAAACCTGCCACCATCTGTTGGGACTGGCCTCCCTCCTCGGGCTCTGCTGACAGACGGGCATCATTAGCTGGCACGTGCGCTGGGTCACCCCTCTGAGACAGGTCACCTTGTGTCTTAGGGGTGTTTTATTCCCCCCTCCCCACTTCATTCCCCATTCTGATCCTGAGAAAAGAAAATTGAATTTTAGTCTTAAGATTAAATGATGACAGTATGCAATCTGCCAGCTCCTTGCTGGTAGCCAAGCAGGTTTGCTAAATTAAAAAGAGGGGGAAAAGACGAGCTCACTGCCTCTTGCCTCAGTTCACCAGGATCAGAAGCTGGAAACCCTGACTGCCTACAGCCCATTTAAATGCAAACACTTTCAAGATGCTTCTTGCCTTTACAGTGCTGTGTGGATTAATGCATGGACATGGAGATGCTGTATATTCCAACTAAAATGCAGTGGAGATGAGAGAAACTGGCATGACTGGAGAATCAAAGAGATTTAACAAGCTGGTTAAGTTGTGGCAGGGTCCACACAGGGTATCACTTAGAGACAGGGAGAGAAAATGAATGGAAACTGCAAACACACACTCTGTCCGCCAGCTTCCTAATTTTTTCAAATCAGTCATATGTCTGAACGCCTCTTTCAGTTGTACAGACTTCCTTTCACAGTTTTTTCATGTATTTTTCCCCCCTTAACCTACCCTATATTGTGAGCCCTGCACGTCCTTTCTCTAGAGGCAGCTGTCAATCGCTCATCTCCCCCACTGAAGGATGCCTCTGGCCCTGGCTTCTTGATCCTTGAGCCAAAGTCATATTTTTCTCTTCTTTGGTTTCTCAGGGCTTTCTCATGAGTAACAGTGACCTAGTTTTGAGCCTCACTTTAGATACAAACTGGCAAGAAATTTTTATTACTCAAATCTCAATGTAATCAATATTCTCTTCTGAGATAGCTCAATTAATTCTCTTAATAAAGAAATGCACCTTTTAGACAGGGATATAATTATAAATTCAGCTGCATTTTAATTTGGAAGAAGGGGGATGATTGTTAGAGCCCAAAGACACACAGCAGAGACTCTTCTAGGTGTCACTAGTCTACAAAATGGCGCAAACGTTGCCATTTCACCAGGGAGCTGCTCCAAACTGTCTACATAGGGAATCACCCCCACAATACAGGATAATTTTAGTTTAAGGATCACAGAGTTTTTTTTAGATCATGGCTATTTTTCAGAAATTCCCTGGAATTCCCTGGCGATCCAGTGGGTAGGACTCCGTGTTCTCACTGCCAAGGGTCTAGGGTCAATGCCTGGTTAGGGCACTAAGATCCCACAAGTCACATGCCCCCCACCCCACCCCCAAAGACAAAAACAGAAAAGAGAAATATCACAAAACACAGTAAGGACTTGGCCTTCTCTGCTGATTTCTCATAGAGGTGATCAGCTACCCTGGAGGCAGTCATGCAACAGTGCCGGCCGAGGTCTCTACAGACTTGGTCTTTGAATCTCAACTTTTATATCCAGATATAAATTTTGGTTCAGCTTCCTTTCTGTGCCTGCCAATGATTATTTCAGACCTTTAAGCAAACAGAGTGGACCCTTTTGAAACCATGGGTAACATCAGTCAAGTCCATTTCACCTTAACCTGCCTTTACTAATCCAGGTCCTTTTAGCTGTTGCTGTAGAAGACTTACATGTCCTCCAAGAAGTACTTAGCCTAAACAAGAAGGTGCATGCCCCAGCTATTTTATAAGAACTTGGAGGCAGCTGTGTCTAGTTGCAGATGACGTGTTAAGACTTGATCAGACCATTGAATTGAATCCCCCCTAACTGCACATGTTCAGTGACGTCTTGACGTCCCAGGGCCGAAACTCCACCCTCAGATGGTGCTAAGCACCTTGATGTTTGAATGTGCCAAGTCCTGGAACTTGGTTGCCTCTGCACAGAACCATGATTATCGTACCTTTTTTCTTTTCTTGTTCTTAAAATTTATTTTTAATGAAGAGGATAATTGCTTTAAAATGTTATATGTTAGTTTCTGCCATACAACAGTGCGACTCAGCCATAAGTATACATATATCCACTCCCTCTTGAACCTCCCTCCTCCCCCACCCCATCCCACCTCTCCAGGTTGTCACAGAGCACTGGGTTGAGCTCCCTGTGCTGTACAGCAACTTCCCACTGGCGATCTATTTTACATATAGTAATGGATATATTGTTTCAATGCTACTCTCTCAATTTACCCCACTGTGTCCACAAGTCTGTTGTCTGTGTCTGCATCTGCGTCTCTCTTCCTGCCCTGCAATTAGGCTCATCAGTACCATTTTTCTAGATTTCATCTATCTATCTATATATATATGCATTAATATGTGATATTTGTTTTTCTCTTCCTGATTTCCTTTTGTATAACAGGCTCTAGATTCATCGATCTCAATTCAACAGACACAAATTCATTCCTTTTATGACTAAGTAATATTGCATTGTATGTGTGTACCATAACTTCTTTATCCATTCATCTGTTGATGGATATCTAGGTTCAAAAAGACACATGTACCCCAATGTTCGTTGCAGCACTATTTATAATAGGCAGGACGTGGAAGCACCACACATTTTTCTAATCATCTTTCTTCACGTTCCAGTTCCCCATGCTTCTGATGCCTTCAGCTGCCCTGCTGCTGTATTTGCATCTTATAAATACCCCAACTCCCTCCTCTCTGGGGAGGTATATCTGAGACTTTCTTCCATCTCCTCGCTTGGCTGCCTTGTGAATAATCTCCCTCTTTGC
Organism: Antilocapra americana; assembly: GCA_007570785.1. NCBI lineage: Eukaryota > Metazoa > Chordata > Mammalia > Artiodactyla > Antilocapridae > Antilocapra > Antilocapra americana. Next base: position 9,843,419 of record ML663563.1, on the reverse strand, counting down.
TGCAGACCTCGGCGTCTCAGCATCTGCCTTGCTGTGTATCAGGCAAAGCAGACCTCCAGCTTTACTGAGAAATTAGAGAATGTTGAGACATTTCTCTCATAAGCCCTGCTGCAGCACACAAGGGCCTGTGTGCTGTCTCACCTCCTTCCAGCCCTCAGTGGAAGAAGTGACTCTTCTCTACTCCTGTCGCATCCTAGCCTGCTTCCTTAACACTGGGGCCTTCGCTTACTATCTTCTCTCTCTTTTAATCATACTTTCTCCAGTTTCCTCTGCTCAGCCTATGAATGCATTCTACTCTTGCCTGTGTCAGCCTTCTACCTCATGAAAATAGGAAGGCTTAAGCTTGCTATTTCGACTTCCTCAAGTCTCATGCATTTCTATAACTCTCTACTGTGAATTCGACCTTCCTGAGATCCTTGGGCAAAATCACTGACCCAGGAATTTTGGAGTGTAAATGGTTGGGTGGGTGGGAAGAGGGATGGGTGGAGGGTCTTCACTTGATCTTGTGCACCTTGGGAAGCTGCAGCCCACTGAGATCAGTGTGGGTACAGCACTCTCTGAATCTGTGTGCTGAATGTGAAGAGGCAGTTCTGGTTCCAATATCACCTTGGGCTTCTCCAGCTATGTATCTTTGGGAAAGTTGCTTATTTTAGCTACAAATCATTACAGTTTTATGTTATTAAGGTTAAATAGCTAACATGGAATGAAAGACTTTAAATTAGTTGGGCAGGGGCAGCGCTAGTTCTTTGTATGCAATATCTTGTTCTTACAGCAGCTCTGAGATAGGTTTCATTATTCCCATGTTATAAATGAGAAAATGAAGGCAGAGGTTAAGGTACTTGCCCCTTCAGTCACTCAAGAAGTGGTAGAGCTTAAGAATGCTATTTCTATCTTCTACTTTGTCTCCAAGCTCCTGTTAACTCAGATAAAACATAAATTCTTATGCCAGAAAGATCTTTTCTCATGAGTTTCTCAAACCATAAGCATTACTTTTCCCCCAGTCTTCCAAGATTTCCTACCTTAGCTAATGGAAAAAATGCCCCCTCTCCAGAAATGCAAGAGCCCACTTAGATTCCTTTGTCTCCCTGATCCCTGCACCTCTCCTGACACCCATGTCTACTACAGTCTACTTCTTTTATATTTCCCAAATAAGACACCTCATCTCAGCTCTGGTGACCCTCTGTACAGCCCAGGTCCTCATCACCACTTCCTACTATTGTACTGGTGTCCCGTGTCTTGCTTTGCTCTAACTGATCCCTTAAACTGCTTCCAGAGGAGACTTCTAAAACCAATAGGATCAGTTCAGTTTAGTTCAGTTCAGTAGCTCAGTCGTGTCTGATTCTTTGTGACCCCATGAACCACAGCACGCCAGGCCTCCCTGTCCATCACCAACTCCCAGAGCCCACCCAAACCCATGGCGATTGAGTCGATGATGCCATCCAACCATCTCATCCTCTGTCATCCCCTTCTCCTCTTGTCCTCAATCTTTCCCAGCATCAGGGTCTTTTCAAATAAGTCAGCTCTTTGCATCAGATGACCAAAGTATTGGAGTTTCAGCTTCAAAATCAGTCCTACCAATGAACACCCAGCACTGATCTCCTTTAGGATGGACTGGTTGGATCTCCTTGCAGTCCAAGGGACTCTCAAGAGTCTTCTCCAACACCACAGTTCAAAAGCATCAATTCTTCAGCACTCAGCTTTCTTTATAGTCCAACTCTCATATCCATACATGACTACTGGAAAAACCATAGCCTTGACTAGACAGACCTTTGCTGACAAAGTAATGTCTCTGCTTTTTAATATGCTGTCTAGGTTGGTCATAACTCTCCTTCTGAGGAGTAAGCGTCTTTTAATTTCATGGCTGAAGTCACCATCTTCAGTGATTTTGGAGCCCAGGAAAATAAAGTTTGACACTGTTTCCACTGTTTCCCCATCTATTTGCCATGAAGTGATGGAACCAGATGCCATGATGTTAGTTTTCTGAATGTTGAACTTTAAACCAACCTTTTCACTCTCCTCTTTCACATTCATCAAGAGACTCTTTAGTGCTTCTTCAATTTCTGCCATAAGGGTGGTGTCATCTGCATATCTGAGGTTATTGATATTTCTCCTGGCAATCTTGATTCCAGCTTGTGCTTCCTTCAGCCCAGCGTTTCTCATGATATACTCTGCATATAAGTTAAATAAGCAGGGTGACAATATCAGCCTTAACGTACTCCTTTTCCTATTTGGAACCAGTCTGTTGTTCCATGTCCAGTTCTAACTGTTGCTTCCTGACCTGCATACGGGTTTCTCAACAGGCAGGTCAGGTGGTCTGGTATTCCCATCTCTTTCAGAATTTTCCACGGTTTATAGTGATCCACACAGTCAAAGACTTTGGCGTAGTCAATAAAGCAGAAATACATGTTTTTCTGGAACTCTCTCGATTTTTTGATGATCCATCGAATGTTTCCAATTTGATCTCTGGTTCCTCTGCCTTTTCTAAATCCAGCTTGAACATCTGGAAGTTCACGGTTCATGTATTGCTGAAGCCTGGCTTGGAGAATTTTAAGCATTACTTTACTAACATATGAGATAAGTGCAATTGTATAGTAGTTCGAGCATTCTTTGGCATTGCCTTTCTTTGGGATTGGAATGAAAACTGACCTTTTCCAGTCCTGTGGCCATTGCTGAGTTTTCCAAATTTTCTGGCATATTGAGTGCAGCACTTTCACAGCATCATTTTTCAGGATCTGAAATAGCTTGACTGGAATTCCATCACCTCCACTAGCTCTGTTCGTAGTGATGCTCCCTAAGGCCCACTTGACTTCACATTCCAGGATGTCTGGCTCTAGGTAAGTGATCACACTATTGTGATTATCTGGATCGTGAAGATCCTTTTTGTACAATTCTTCTGTGTATTCTTGCCACCTCTTCTTAATATCTTCTGCTTCTGTTAGGTCCATACCATTTCTGTCCTTTATTGAGCCCGTCTTTGCTTGAAATATTCCCTTGGTATCTCTAATTTTCTTTAAGAGATCTCTAGTCTTTCCCATTCTGTTGTTTTCCTCTATTTCTTTGCACTGATCCCTGAGGAATGCTTTCTTATCTCTCCTTGCTATTCTTTGGAACTCTGCATTCAAATGGGTGTATCTTTCCTTTTCTCCTTTGCTTTCTGCTTCCCTTCTTTTCACAGCTATTTGTAAGGCCTCCTCAGACAGCCATTTTGCTTTTTGCCTTTCTTTTTCTTGGGATGGTCTTGATTCCTGTCTCCTGTACAATGTCACAAACCCCCATCCATAGTTCATCAGGCACTCTGTCTATCAGATCTAGTCCCTTAAATCTATTTCTCACTTTCACTGTATAGTCTTAAGGAATTTGATTTAGGTCATACCTGAATGGTCTAGTGGTTTTCTCTACTTTCTTCAATTTAAGTCTGAATTTGGCAATAAGGAATACATGATCTGGGCCACAGTCTGCTCCTGGTCTTGTTTTTGCTGACTGTATAGAGCTTCTCCATAGGATCATGCCCTTATTAATTCTCTGAGACCAAGACACACAAAGGTTGTTACCTGCCCAAGCTAAAATGCAAGAGCCAGAGCTTTACTTCAAATCTGGGGAGTCAATGAATACCTGCATTCTTAATCACTTGCCAGCCTTGCCTCTATGAAGGAAAGGGTAATTCCAACAAACCTTGCCCCACTGCCTGTTCTCTCCACCAAAGATTTCCTCAGAGCTTCCATAGTGATGCTTTACCTGTACCCAATTTTGTCTCACTGTCAGTTAGAATTAGACAACCACAAAACAGTATATCAAATCCTCCAACTTTTATTGATCTCACTCATGTTTAAGTCTCTATTTGCACACAGGGACACTCATGCCAGAGTAAGTGCAAAAGGTTTCCTATAAACACTGGTTTGTCTAATCAGTGCTATTTTTGAAAGGGGCTGATGATGAAAATATAAGCTCTCTAATTAGATCAATATCTGACTTAATTTTTCTTTATTGAAGGCATCCCAGATCAGTTATTGATCATTTTTAAAAATGAAAAAGAATATGTGTTAATTCACTAACTAGTTTTAAGGTTAAAGTTGCAATTCAAAGAAGCTTTGAAATGTTTGAAATTAATGGTCATCTTTTGTACGGGTTTGTGAGTTTTCATTTGCTCTCTTCAATAATACTGTGTCAGATGATCATTTTTATCCCTGTTGTATTCATTTTATTTTGGGCTGTGCTGGGTCTTCATTGCTGCTTGGGCTTTGCTCTAGTTGTGGCAGGGAGGGGCTACTCTCTAGTTGCGGTGCACAGGCTTCTCACAGCAGTGACTTCTCGCAGCAGAGCACAAGCTGTAGGACACTGGCCTCAGTAGTTGCGGCTCACCAGCTCTAGACTATTGAACCTGTAATCCCCTGCATTGGCAGGTAGATTCTTAGCCCCTGTACCACCAGGGAGGTTCTCATCCCTATTTTGTGAGTGTATACCAAGGCTCAAAACATTCAACCAATGTATCAGAAGCCATCGTACTAGACGGTTGTGGAAGCAAGATTAAAATCTAACCTTCTGATAAGACCCCTCCAAGCTATTTTTGCTGTTCAGCCTTTCAGATCTGCAAATATTTTAAAAATAAATTTTATTTTAGAATAACTTTTCTGAATACCATTCGCCCATTTCCCCCAATGCCAACATCTTACATTATGATAAAAACAATTATCAAAACAAAGAGGTTTACACCTATACGTTACTACTGTGTGTTAGTCACTCAGTCATGTCTGACCCTGTGATCCCGAGTACTGTAGACATTGCTGCTGCTGCTGCGAAGTCGCTTCAGTCGCGTCCGACTGTGTGCGACCCCATAGATGGCAGCCCACCAGGCTCCCCTGTCCTTGGGATTCTCCAGGCAAGAACACTGGAGTGGGTTGCCATTGCCTTCTCCAGTGCATGAAAGTGAAAAGTGAAAGTAAAGTCGCTCAGTCGTGTCCGACTCCTAGTGACCCCATGGACTGCAGCCTACCAGGCTCCTCCATCCATGGGATTTTCCAGGCAGGAGTACTGGAGTGGGTTGCCATTGCCTTCTCCGACTGTAGACATTATGACTAACGAAATTCTATTTCTTACTCAAATTGCACCTGCATTTTATTAATAATCTTTCTCTCTTCTAGGGTCAAATCCAGGGCACTGTGTTGACATTTAGTCATCAAGCTTTGTCTCCTCCAGTATGTGACTTTGAGTCTTTTTCTTGGTTTTCATTATCTTGACAGTTTGGAAGAGCAGTGGTCAGGTATTTTGTAGATACTGAAAATAACTTTTGATATTCAAATATCACTTTTGTGCTTATAGCACTTTATTCTATAACTTTTCAATTTTGAGATCTATTTCAGAAGGTAAATTTCTTATGCTTTTGCCTAGAAATGGCTGTGCATTTCTTCTTGACTCTGTTAGAGACCTAGAACTTCTGTAGCACTGTTTTTACCTTGAAAATAGCTGTAATGTCTATCCTCAGATGAATGCAATGCCTATTCTCATGTTCCCAGATAATTGGCTCCATAAGGTCTAAAATAGCAACTGAGCTGAAATCATTGCAGGAAAGATGATGAATACCCATGCGAGATGAAGGTAAGACATTTAATTTAGCTACTATTCTGTCATTTTGAGGAGACAGAATAGCAGCTAAATTAGATGTAAAAGGTGAAGAAACACCAGTGTTTTGCTGTAACAGAAATCAGGTCACATGAATGCTAGATGTGAGGGGTCGCGTTGGCTTTTCCTAGAGTTGATAATTTTTTATTTCCAATTATTTTGGGCTTGAGGAATATTTAAGGCTAGATTCTGGTGTCTTGCTTCAAGTAGTAATAGCTTATAAAGATATCAGCCCCCATCCAGTATGGGGCACACAGTGGGTACCTAGTAAACATGAACGTCTTTTCAGAGAATGCTTATCTAGCACTTACTATGTGCCAGACATTCTTCTAATGCTTTACACACATCAACTCATTAAATCCTTACCACCACCCATTTTACAATCAAGGAACAGATTCAGGGAGGTTAAGTGAGTTGCCCAAAGTCACACAGATAGGAGGTGGTATTGCTGGGATTTGAACCCAGGCAGCCTGGCAACTGTATCCACTCCTAACTGTGATACTCCACTGCTTCTCCGTGATCTGTGCAGATTAGTCTGAGAAGTTAGCATTGCATGAAAGTGAATATTCAAGATGACAGAATTTAACATAATTTATCCTTTTTCTGTTGGAACTGCTTTAAAATACATCACTTGTCTACTTCATGCAGTTACTATATTTCCTGGTATCAGAGGGTTATTAATGTGAACACCAAATCTTTTGTTTTGCTTAACTATTTTTAACTTTGCCCCACATAAAATTGCCCCACACTGATGAAATGCTGAGTTATTTTTCCTGCCATTTTTGTCGATTGATTTCCTCTGTCATCATCGGTTCTCCATCACTTCCTGCTTTCGGTTGTGTTATCCTGAAAATATCCTTTTTCTCTCTTTGCAATCATCTGCTTCCAGTTTGTTATTAGAATTGTGTCTAAAACAAAAGTATGTATATCCTGAGGGGCACCCTAAGACCCTCTCCTGTGAGCTGAGAGCATAAGAAGGCATGTATTTTGTGACATATATTTCAGTTGCCCAGACATCACTTGAATGGCTTCTTGCCTATTTCCTTGGCTCTCCTCCACACCATCGAGATCAATTCTGGAGAAGTGAGCTAATAGATCACATCATGAACATACTATCTTTATAAAATAGATAATAAATTACCACTGGTTACTTCATATCCACAACCAAATTACTAAATGCCATGCTATTTGTGGCAAAAATGAGTGGTTCATCTTCTAAATATTAATGCAAATACGATTAATTGTATCACTTGAATCCTCATTGCCATCATCTGAGAACTGGGACACAGTGGTTTTCCTTTAGCTTAACTGAGAAATTCTCCCTCTGTGGCAAATGTTCTAACCACATGTGCCCTCTGAGGGCTCAGGCTGGGGCTCAGTTGTGCTTGGTGTCTCAGCAAGTATTTGGTGCTTAAGGAACACGTAGAAGTGATCTCTGGGGGACAGCACTTCCCATCCTTAAACCTAGATCCTTATCAGTGATACCCTGAGACTTCTTTTCTTTTTGTCTTCCCAACGCTGAAATTATTCCAGGCATTCTCAGATGGATGGAGTTTTTATTCCTGGCTCATTCTAGTGGAAACAGAGGAGTCCTCTGTCTGGACAGCCTTGGGGCCAACTGGGGAGGAGGCTCCTTCAGCTGCTATTTTCAGACCTAGCTGTGTCTGGGAGACGGTGGCTAGATTCAGAACAAGGTTATTTGTTTACAGCTATTGAATCATCCATAAGCTTTGGTTCTGCTTACCTCTGTGACATCCCAAAGCATTCACATAGTGGAGGAGGCCCACCTGGGTGCCAGTTGGGAAATTCCACAGGGACACATTGTTTCCATAGGTTAGAATTTTTTCCACACAGGCACTCAATGACTTGAAGCTGGTTGTTCCTAATTCTGAGTGGGAGACTGTTCAGGGGTGCAGAGTTACTTAGCTCTCAGGTTGTAAATACAATGCTCAAAACTAACCTTTTATTGGTCTGAAGCCTGCTGACTGTTTTATCCTTCTATAAATGGAACTGAATAACCAAGTTGTTTTAAGGCATCAGTGATAAACACTCCCATTAATTACACAGGGAGAACTTCCAGTCTGAGAGTTTAGTTTATCAGCTAACAAATGTGATGGAAGAATTATGGAAGGAATGCCCATTTTAATTCCTTAAAACTATTCAATACATACTTCTTATCCTTTAACTATGTCTAAAGTCTTGTCAAATTTGATAGACACATTATCAAATTAATTTCCTAACCAAGTTAAACAACAAGAGGTGTTGAGTTTTGCCACTGAGTTATAGTCAGGGCAGTTTCCTGATGGATTAATTATTAACATTCAAGATGAATGGAATTACCAGGAAACTTTCCAGCATGACTGTTCAAGCTATAACAAATGCATCTGGGGCTTTCCAGAAATGGCATCGTGGTCCAACTTATTGCCCATCACTGTCTCTGATTTTATGTGTGATAGAACACAGCTATGAAATTCAGACTCTGTTTCTGTGGTAGTTATCCAAACACCAGTAATCTCTAAAAATAGCAGTGACCATATATTAATAACCAATTAAGGCATTGGTCTGGGCTCATGGTCTGCATATAACTTCATCCTCAGTCATCCTAGAGAAGTGGATTTTATTTGAATAACAGGAGGAAAAGATCCTGCTAATTTTCTTAAGTAGCTGACTTTGTGTAACAAAATGAGTTTTTCTCACAAGGCCCCAGAATAGGTGTCAGGTTTCCCCTTTGGTTCAGTTCAGTTCAGTTGCTCAGTCGTGTCCGACTCTGTGACCCCATGGACGCATGGCAGGCCTCTCTTGTCCATCACCAACTCCTGGAGCCCACTCAAACTCATGTCCGTTGAGTTGGCAATGCCATACAAACATCTCATCTTCTGTCGTCCTCTTCTCCTCCTGCCCTCAATCTTTCCCAGCATCAGGGTCTTTTCCAATGAGTCAACTCTTTGCATCAGGTGGCCAAAGTATTGGAGTTTCAGCTTCAACATCAGTCCTTGCAATGAACACCCAGGACTGATCTCCTTTAGGATGGACTGGTTGGATCTCCTTGCAGTCCAAGGGACTCTCAAGAGTCTTCTCCAACACCACAGTTCAAAAGCATCAATTCTTCGGTGCTCAGCCTTTTTCACTGTACAGTCCTCACATCCATACATGACTACTGGAAAAACCATAGCCTTGACTAGACAGACCTCTGTTGACAAAGTAATGTCTCTGCTTTTCAATATGCTATCTAGGTTGGCCATAACTTTCCTTGCAAGAAGTAAGCGTCTTTTAATTTCATGGTGGCAATCACCATCTGCAGTGATTTGGAGCCCAGAAAAATAAAGTCTGACACTGTTTCCCCATCTCTTTCCCATAAAGTGATGGAACCAGATGCCATGATCTTAGTTTTCTGAATGTTGAGCCTTCAGCCAACTCTTTCACTCTCCTCTTTCGCTTTCATCAAGAGGTTTTTTAGTTCCTCTTCACTTTCTGCCATAAGGGTGGTATCATCTGCATATCTGAGGTTATTGATATTTTTCCCAGCTATCTTGATTCCAGCTTGTGCTTCCTCCTGCCCAGTATTTCTCATGATGTGCTCTGCATATAAGTTAAATAAGCAGGGTGACAATATACAGCCTTGACATACTCCTTTTCCTATTTGGAACCAGTCTGTTGTTCCATGTCCAATTCTAACTGTTGCTTCCTGAACTGCATACAGCTTTCTCTAGAGACAGGTCAGGTGGTCTTGTATTCCCATCTCTTTCAGAATTTTCCACAGTTTATAGTGATCCACACAGTCAAAGGCTTTGGCATAGTCAATAAAGCAGAAATAGATGTTTTTCTGGAACTCTCTAGCTTTTTCAATAATCCAGCGGATGTTGGATGATGTCACTTCACTTATTCAAAAAAAAACAGGAATGGAAAAAAGATGTAAAGGGACAGGATATTAACTCCAAAGAATGAAAATGAAATTTGACTTGGAAATGAGTCATCTTTTTTGTGTTTTTATTTATTTACATCACACCATTTTTACATCAGCCTCTATATCTTTGTGTGTGCAACTAAAAGAATTGGGGGGAAATCAAGTTTTGGTTAAAAGATTTCCTTTAAACCTTGGTAAGTCTGATGAACTGGCTCCCTGGAAAAATATTTTACCTTCAAGAGAAGACTGGGTCAACCAGTCACCCCAGGGAGGCCTAACCACAAATAAACTAGGTTTGATGCTTCCTTTGAGGTTTGTTTGTTTACCAGCTTATGAATCAGTGGTGGGGAAAAAATGGCTCCAGTGCTGGAGGTTGGTCACCTTATTTGCCTGTGATTCTAAGACCCCAAAGTTCCTTTCATCTTGGATAAATTATTGAGGTAACAAACCAAACCCCCCAAAAGTGGGAAAAAGAATGTCCCTCCCAAAGACTATTTGTACATAGCTTATTCCTTTTCAACTTTTTTTTTCTAGAAAATGAAAGGATAAGAGCCTTCATGGATGAGAAGGCTAATTATAATCATTGCCTAAAGTAACAAATCTTTCCTGACAAGGGGCAAAGCTGTCATATTAAAACTAAAACTCCGTGTTTCAGTTGAGTACAAATTACTTTCCTGTTCCCTTTGACAAATGCCTCAATTTTCATCTCAAAGTTCTTCTTAGAATGAATGTGTAATTATCTGGTTTTGTTTATAGCAACAAAGGTCAGGTTCTTTAATAGATATTAATAACCAATGTGCTAAGAGCATTCTTCTAGCTCATTCTACATGCTGAGCTTTGCCCTGATTTCAACCTTGTGAAATTTTCATGGTGCCCATTCTGCACCCTACCAGCTTCTTATGCCTGCATATCCATGGTGACAACTATTCTCAGCCAAATTTCCTCTCATTAAATGCAATCATTATGCATTAGAAAGATATCAACTTGTTCTGTGAGGGTTAACAGAGTCTGTCAGGGAAATATAGAAAAATTTATCTAATTTTTTTGGACCTCCCAAATCTTGAGAGCCTGAAACAGTGGGACAAAGAAATTACAGATGATTCAAAGAGATCATAGTGGCAGTGTCATTCCTGAGGTCAGGTTCAAGCTAACACAGTGGAAAATTGACATCGTTCCAAAAAGAAAGCACAGTATAGCACCAGAATAATTTTACCTCAACTATTTGGCTACTTTAGATCTAAAGAAGAGCCAGTTATTCAATTTTATACCTACCTCTTTGTTTATAAGTCAGTAATAATTAACATCACATCACATTTTAGGCTCTTTTCAAAGTATTGATTAATATTCATAACATTCCTATGGTGTGGCTACTACTCTTTTTCCCATTCTGCAGAGGGAGAAACTGGGGCACAGGGATAAGTAGGAGCTCCCCTAGGCAATGCAGCTAATAAATGGTGAAAATGGGATTTGAACCCAGGCAGTCTGGACCTGTCAGGGCTCTAAGCCAGAGGACTCAAACAAGGAAAAAATTTTGGCCAAGTTTTATTTCCTTTTGGGTCCAGAATCCCTATGTAGGAGCATGATTTGTGATTTGTTCAATATTAGGTACAAGGATCGACACTAACACAAGCCAGAAAGGTCTGTTCTGGTCCAACCTATAAGGGGAAGTTTAATTCTCTAAGGAAAGGGAAACAAGCTGTTACTTATCTATCACCTCACAACAACTTTGTAAGGTTGAATTTCTTATCTCTGTTTCTCCTTTGCAGTTGAACAGCTCAGAAGAGTTAGCTCACTTACACAAGGCCATATAGGTAGGTAAGACAAAAGAAAGGGTGAAACTCACCGCGCTTTATCACTTTTTGCCCCTAAAGCAGCAGTGCCTAAAATGTTCTAATGAATGTTATGTGAAAAAATGACAGACACACCCCTCACAAAAGGAAGAAAGAGGTTTGCAGGGAAGGAAGGGAAATTTCCACGTTCAAAAATTTAGGAAACCCATGATTAATCAACGCCGTAGATGTCTTAACTGCAGGACTTTCACAGTCTTTAAAATATATTAATGTGCATTGTAAGGACATAATATGAAGAATTTATTTCATTCAGCTTTTTTGTAAGACATTTTAACAATGTTCTATGAAGTACCTTTTGAGAACTACTACTCTAGGTATTTGAAGACATTCTAGGCAAAGTTCGTGGTGCAGGAAATGTATTTTTTTTTTTTTTGTCATCTTTACGATAAAGATCAGTTCAGTTCAGTTCAGTCGCTCAGTCGTGTCCAACTCTTTGCGACCTCATGAACTGCAGCACACCAGGCCTCCCTGTCCATCACCAACTCCCAGAGTCCACCCAGACCCATGGCCATTGAGTTGGTGATGCCATCCAACCATCTCATCCTGTCGTCCCCTTCTCCTCCTGCTCTCAATCTTTCCCAGCATCAGGGTCTTTTCAAATAAGTCAGCTCTTCGTATCAGATGACCAAAGTATTGGAATTTCAGCTTCAAAATCAGTCCTACCAATGAACACCCAGGACTGATCTCCTTTAGGATGGACTGGTTGGATCTCCTTGCAGTCCAAGGAACTCTCAAGAGTCTTCTCCAACACCACAGTTCAAAAGCATCAATTCTTCGGTGCTCAGCCTTCTTTATAGTCCAACTTTCATATCCATACATGGCCACTGGAAAAACCATGGCCTTGACTAGATGGGCCTTTGTTGACAAAGTATTGTCTCTGCTTTTTAATATGCTGTCTAGATTGGTCATAACTTTCCTTCCAAGGAGTAAGTGTCTTTTAATTTCATGGCTGCAAACACCATCTGCAGTGATTTTTGCAGCCCCAAAAAATAAAAGTCTGACACTGTTTCCACTGTTTCCCCATCTATTTCCCATGAAGTGATGGGACCAGATACCAGGATCTTAGTTTTCTGAATGTTGAGTTTTAAGCCAACTTTTTCACTCTCTTCTTTCACTTTCATCAAGAGGCCCTTTAGTTCTTCTTCACTTTCTGCCATAAGGGTGGTGTCATCTACATATCTGAGGTTATTGATATTTCTCCCAGCAATCTTGATTCCAGCTTGCGGTTCCTTCAGCCCAGCATTTCTCATGATGTACTCTGCATATAAGTTAAATAAGCAGGGTGACAGTATACAGCCTTGACATACTCCTTTTCCTATTTGGAACCAGTCTGTTGTTCCATGTCCACTTCTAACTGTTGCTTCCTGACCTGCATACAGGTTTCTCAAGAGGCAGGTCAGGTGGTCTGGTATCCCCATCTCTTTCAGAATTTTCCACAATTTGTTGTGGTCCACACAGTCAAAGACTTTGGCATAATCAATAAAGCAGAAGTAGATGTTTTCCCTTGCTTTTTTGATGATCCATCGGATGTTGGCAATTTGATCTCTGGTTCCTCTGCCTTTTCTAAAACCAGCTTGAACATCTGCAAGTTTACAGTTTACGTATTGCTGAAGCCTGGCCTGAAGAATTTTGAGCATTACTTTACTAGCGTGTGAGATGAGTGCAATTGTGTGGTAGTTTGAGCATTCTTTGGCATTGCCTTTCTTTGAGATAGGAATGAAAACTGACCTTTTCCAGTCCTGTGGCCATTGCTGAGTTTTCCAAATTTGCTGACATATTGAGTGTAGCACTTTCACAGTATCATCTTTCAGGATTTGAAATAGCTCAACTGGAATTCCATCACCTCTACTAGCTTTGTTCATAGTGATGCTTCCTAAGGCCCACTTGACTTCACATTCCAAATGTCTGGCTCTAGGTGAGTGATCACACCATCTGGGTCATGAAGATCTTTTTTGTACAGTTCTTCTGTGTATTCTTGCTGCCCCTCCTTAACATCTTCTGTGAGCAGGTTAGTGCACTCTAATGTTGTTTTTAATGAGTTTTCCTAACAGTGAGCAAACCAACTTAAGGCTGGAAAAAAATTGAGGAAGAATATTTGAATTCTGAAAACTGTGCCTTTCTAGATTCCAGAAGTATTCTAAGTGGTCGATGGCTGTTAATCATTATACAAGAAAAGGGCTCTATGACCTATATTGAGCTAAAAAGTATATGTTAACAGGTTTTTACTAAAAGGCTTCTTTAATAAGCTAACATTTACCATGAATTTAAAGAAGGGTAGTTGAGGAGATGACTACAGTAAGGAACTATAGCTTTGATTGTATGGACCTTTGTCAGCAAAGTGAGGTCTCTACTTTTTAATACACTGTTGAACTCTGGTACTAGAGAAGACTCTTGAGAGTCCCTTGGGATGCAAGGAGATCAAACCAGTTAATCTTAAAGGGAATAAACCCTGAATATTCATTGGAAGGACTGATGCTGAAGCTCCAATACTTTGGCCCCATCATGCAATGAGCAGACTCATTGGAAAAGACCTTGATGTTGGGAAAGATTGAAGGCAAGAGAAGAAGGGGGCAGGAGAGAATTAGATGATTAGATAGTGTCACTGACTCAATGGACATGAATTTGAGCAAACTCCGGGAGATAGTGAAGGACAGGGAAGCCTAGCATCTGCAGTCCATGGGGTTGCAAAGAGTCAGACATGACTTACTGACCAAACATCAGCAGCAATGAGGTGGAGAAGATATTTGTCAACTGCACTCTTCTGTTTAAAAGTATTTCTCAGGTCAGCTGTATTACAGAAAAAGTTTTGAGAAACACTGAAATCCTTACCCATAAAGCTATAATATCAAGATTTCAGTTTCTGTGAGTGCCAGAGCCAATATATAGGCTAAGAACTATGTGAAGATTCCCAAGTTTCAAAAGGATGCTCAAGCAGCCCTTAGCCAGCATCCCTTTCAAATGATACTTTGCACAATGTCTTCCTTATGAATGTATGAATGAGCTAGTCAACTAAATCTGTAAATGGATGTCATGTGTCCTGAATTAGATTAGTTATTTAGTAAAATACATATATTCTAGAGCTTAAGCTGTAGTCATTGGAAAGTTATAAGCCATTTAGGGAAATTCTGATCATGAAGTTAAAATTGCTCCTATTTTCTGAGTTGTACGATATAATACCTCCACTCAAGTGAAATCCAGACACGCTTCTTTAGAAGATTTAACATTCAAAAATTAGAAGATTTAACATTTGAAAGAGACCACAAAGATCAACTTCATGTAGAAATTTATCACTTTGCTGTAACACAAATTTGAACCTCATGTGCTGTGAGCTATGGGTGTGAGTGTAAGCAGATCACTTAATTAGGTGGTAAGTCTTTCAGCCACCAGACAAGGCACTTGCAACTCAACATACACTTTTTATTTTACATATAATTGATTTTGTAATTTATAGGGGTAGATAAATTAGCTATCATTGCATTCAGCTATGAGTAGCATTAACATTTATTATTATGAATTAGTTAAATAAAATGATGATTCTTGCCCTCATAGTAAGGAGTATAAAGTGAAGTCACTCAGTTGTGTCCAACTCTTTGCAACCCCATGGAGTGTAGCCTACCAGGCTCCTCTGTCCATGAAATTTTCCAGGCAAGAGTACTGGAGTGGATTGCCATTTCCTCCTCCAGGGGATCTTCCTGACCCAGGAACTGAACCCAAGTCTCTGTATTGCAGGCAGACGCTTTACCATCTGAGCCACCAGGGAAGCCCTAATAAGGAATCTGGAGGTAGTGAAATTGTAGGTAGTCTTTAGTCAAGTTTGTTTGACCTGCCTTTAGTCCTTTTCATTGTTCCTAAAAAGACTAGTATGTTCTTCAAATAGCTGCTACTGCTGCTGCTAAGTCGCTTTAGTCGTGTCCAACTCTGTGCGACCCCATAGATGGCAGCCCACCAGGCTCCTCCGTCCCTGGGATTCTCCATGCAAGAACACTGGGGTGGGTTGCCATTTCCTTCTCCAATGCATGAAAGTAAAAAGTGAAAGTGAAGTCGCTCAGTCGTGTCCGACTCTTAGCGACCCCATGGACTGCAGCCTACCTGGCTCCTCCATGCATGGGATTCTCCAGGCAAGAGTACTGGAGTGGGGTGCCAGTGCCTTCTCCGCTTCAAACAGCACATAGCCTGAATAAGATGTTTGCCTAAGCTATTCTCCAGGAGCTTGGAGTCCACTGTGCCTAGTTCAAGTTGAGCTGGTTAAGACTGGCTAGGATCACAGCTCTGCAACTGGGCATGTTTGAGTGTCTGCTTAGTGACCCTTTGACCTCAGAGGGCCTACCACATTAAAGTGTCCCCAGTTATGTGCAGAGGCTTAGAGGCACCTGTTAGATCCATGATTACTGCACCTTTTTTCAATCACCTTTCCTCATGGTCTCCATGCCTCCAACAGCTCTGCTGCTTTACTTCTCATCCCATAAAAACCCTGAGCCCCTCGCCTTGGGAAAGTGGATCTGAGACTTCCTCTTGTTTCCTTGCTTGGCTGCCTTGTGAATAAACCCTCTTTTTGCTGCAGATCTCAGAATGTCAGCATTCCAGCTTGCTGTGTGTCAGACAGAAGGAACCTGCTTCAGTAACTAGTAGCAGCCCAGAGTCAATAGTGGCTTACAGATTCTGTCAGGGACTCTACTTTCCCCTTTTTGTTACCACCACTCTTAGCAAGTAGATTTTTCCTGAGGTCACAAGATCGCTGCTGAATCTGCAGGCACTGAAACCACATTCCAGTCAAGCCAAAAGAGAAAGGCCTAAGAATGGGTGAAGCACGAGGGCATATGTCATGTATGTGCTCATCGTCCAACTTTTTGCAACCCAGTGGACTATATACTCCACCAGGCTCCTCTATCCGTGGAATTTTCCAGGCAAGAATACTGGAGTGGGTTGCCATTTCCTCCTCCTGGGGACCTTCTGAACCCAGTGATCGAACCTGCATCTCTTGTGTCTTGTGCTTTGGCAAGTGGATTCTTTACCATTAATGCCACCTGGGAAGCCCATGCCATTTAAGTTTATTCCTTTTTTAAATCAAGAAATCCATATTTTTCTTAAAAGCCCTACCATAGATTTCATCTTTCATCTCATTACTCAATACTTTGTCATACAGCCACTGCTGTCTAGAAGGGTACCTTAAAAAAAAAATCGTCTTTTTGTAAATTTTTGTCTGTTAAAACTGAGGACACTGCTGCCACCATTTAAAAAAAAAAAAGTTTCTGTTGTAGAGTCCCATTCTGGCCTGATGGAAGGTTGTGAGTGTTCAGACTTCTCTTCAGTAGTTATAGTATAGTAACTCACAGTAAGTCAGATGTTCATTATACCTGTCAGATGCCTGAGGTTGCTAACTGCCTCCACCAGCATCCTATCACTTGGTCCTGATGAGAGAGGCTCACTCTGTTAAACTACATGTTTTGTTGTATCATTTATTTTTGGCCTTTATCAAAGTGTGTATTCCTGTAAAGATGAGGATCAGAACTTACAGAGATGCAATTTTTATTCTGTTTCGCTGGTAATTCCAAAAGTAGATTCCAGTGGAGTCCTTTTTTTTGTGAGGCCAAATCATGAGCTCATGATCACTCATGAGGTACCTAGCTAGCTGGTACTGTGCTAAAACCTTACTGAGGCATAGAAAGAAAAGATTTCTTCCCACCCACCCCCTCCCATCCTCTATTCTCTCCTTACCACTCATGGATGCCTCCTATCCCTCCATTTCTGGTCCTGCAGCTATCTATTCAGGGATGCCAACCTGAGGGAAAGTGTCAGAGGAGCAAGATGGTGAAGGATAAGGGGGTAGCAGTGGGAAAAATACATAGTGCTTCCTCCTTCCTGGGCTGGTGGAAGTGCAGACTGGTTGGCTGGGGTGCAGACTGGACCCCTGATGGGGCTGGGTTCTGAGCCCAGTAGGTGTGAATCTGGCCCTGTAGGGTCTGGGGTGGGAAGATCACAGGCAAAAGTGGAAAAGGGGTCTTTTCCAGGACGAAAAAGCAGTGTGCACACCAGAGACCGTGGGGAAGCCAGGGCACCGGAGAGAGGAGCCTGGAGCATCCTCAGACTTCTCTCTCGGCAGCTGGTAGATGACAAAGTCATCACTGAAAGAGTGAAACAGGAAAATTTCTCATCGTGTAGAATAATCGGGTTTCCAAGCCCTTTGGAAACCCACTGAAGTGAGGTAAAATACCTGGAGTTCCATGCTCCCCACCCGTTAGGCCCTAGTTCTTCCATTTTTTCAAAGTGTATGAAAAAAATTATTAATGTCAAAATGGGGTCCTGAAAATGTTAGTACTTCTTATATGTTAACATTTTGCAGATTACCACTTTCAGGACACAAATACTCATGCAGGAACATTCATTACAATGCTTGTGTTTAACCTCGTTTGGACAGAACATCTGAAGTCTATACCCGAGATCATTCGTGACAGGGAGACTCCAAAAAATGGCCCTCCTGCCTGCCTTCTCAGGATCCCCACCCACACCACCTCCATGTCAGGATCTGCCCTCAAATACAAGGGTTCTTTCATTTCAATCTCATAAATGTTTCTCTGATAGAATAAAGTCCAAATCAGCAATTTTCCTCTTTGCTCCCTCCTCCCTCAACATATATTCTGAGAGGCTCAATAATCATCGGTTAGATCAAGAAATGTAATTAATGCTGTCTTTTAAAGGAATAAACTTGGAGTAGGCACTGGTGGCAGGAGTCTCAACTTTACTATTTTACCAGCTGTTGAAAGAGAAGTCTAGGAATCTTCCAGGCTCCTCTCCTTGATGCCCCGGCTTCCTCATTCTTTAAGATTTCTAGCCAGTCATCTGGATGATAGTATTTCTTTTTCTGTACGTTGGTTTCTTTCTTCATTTGTTTTTCAATTGGCTAAGTTAACTAGACCTGGAGTTATCTTTGAGGGAAGTTCTAGCATTACTGGATTATTTTAATAGTGTGTGTGTACTTAGTCGCTCAGTCATGTCCCACTCTTTGCAGCCCTATGGACTAGCCTGCCAGGCTCCTTTACCATGGGGATTCTCCAGGCAAGAATACTGGAGTGGGTTGTCATGCCTTACTGCAGGGGATCTTCCCAACCCAGGGATAGGGCAGGTCTTCCACATTGCAGGTGGATTCCTTACCATCTGAGCTACAAGTGAAGCCCATTGTAATAGTAATAAGAATATTTGGGTTTCCCAATTACTGATTTTTTTCTCAGCATAATTGGCTTGTATTCAGAGCCAAGTATATAATCAGTTTTGTCAATGCACTATGTGTTCTTACTGGAGGAGGAAATGGCAACCCACTTTAGTATTCTTGCCTAGAAAATCCCAAGGACAGAGGAGCCTGGCAGGCTACAGTCCATGGGGTCACCAGGAGTCAGACGCAACTGAACAGGTGTTCTTAAAGTGTTCACAGTTGAGATCAGTGATCTATGTCCAAGAGGTTGTTTACTAATTGTGTTTTAGCATTTTCTACATTTCACTAATTTTGTCTGCTTGTTACACATAAAGAATATGTGTTAGACAAATTCCCAATCACAGTGAGAATTTTTTTTCGTGATACAATTGTGTTCATTTTAGACATGTTACTGATTGCATACAAATAGAAACTACCATATTTTTCTGGCAAATTGACCTTGAATTTTAAAGTGACCATCTTTTCTTTAGTACTCTTTTATTAATATGGCTATACTAGCTCAATTCCTACATGGCCGATCTTTTTTTCTGTTACTTTCAGCTCTTTAATATTCTCATATTTAAAATACATTTTTATATGCTGCCTATATTTGACTATTGTTGTCCTGAAAATCCTTTTCTTTTGACTGGAGCACTTAGTCTATTTAAGTTAAATGCAGTTATTGGATTTTAAATTAGGCAGTTTTTTATTTTGTCAGTTGTTCTGTGTTCTTTTTCCTCCCCTTTCCTGTCGTCTTTTGGATAGACTAGTTTTATGATTCAAGTTTTTCCATCTATCATTCCCTCCAAATATACTTTTATGGTTGTATACTCTTTTACTGGACTTCCCTGGTAGCTCAGATGATAAAGAATCCGTCTGCAATGCAGGAGACCTGGGTTCAGTCCCTGGGTTGGGAAGATTCCCCTGGAGGAGGGCATGGCACCCCACTCCAGTATTCTTACCTGGAGACCCCCTATGGACAGAGGAGCCTGGCGGGCTGCAGTCCAGGGGTCGCAAAGAGTCGGACACAACTAAGCGACTAAAAGTGCATGCACTCTTTTACTGTTCTCAGTAATTTTCATAGAAGTTGCAGCATGCTTCCTTGAACTACCAAAGTCTGATGTCAGCGTTTATATCCATTTCCTTTCCTGTCAACAATGCCAAGACCTTAAAACTGTTTAATTCACTCCCTCCCATTTATATGCAAATACACAAGACATTGCTTTTCTTTTGCATGGTCAGTCTCACTTAGTATTACTCACATACTACTTTGCTTTGGAGAAGGAAATGGCAACCCACTCCATTACCCTTGCCTGGAGAATCCTATGGACAGAAGAGCCTGGCAAGCCCCAGTCCGTGGGGTCTCAAAGATTCAGACATGACTGAGCAACTAACATGTCATTACTCTTTCCTGCTTCTCTGACCTTCCTTCTGGGATCATTTTCCTTCTGCCTCACAAACATCCCAGAAAATGTCCTTTAGTTTAGATGGGTCTGTGGCGTGATCTCTGAATTTCCATTTGTCCAAATATGTTTATTCCACCTTCTTTCTGTGGGATGTTTTCAAGAGATGAAAGTTCTGAGGGATTCCCTGTTGGTTCAGTGGTGGGGACTCTGTGCTTTCACTGTCAAAGGCCCAGGTTTGATCCCGGGTCAGGGAACTAAAATCTCACAAGTGACATTGGCTCAGCCAGAAATATAAATAGGTTCTAAGTTAGTCTTTCTTTTCCTCCAGCATACTAAAGTTGCTTTGCTTTCTTCCAGTTTCCATGTTTGCTGTGGAGACCTCAGCTACTAGTCTATTTGCTGCTCCTTTGAAGGAAATCTTTTTCTAACTGCTTTTTAGCTTTGTTTTTCTGTGATTTCATGCTGTAGATTTGGGTTTCTTTTTATTTATCCTGCTTGGGATTCATTCAATTTCTTATTGTCAGTTAACACTTTCCATCTGTTCTGGACAATTCTAAGTCATAATCTCTAAATCCCTTCCGCCGTGTTTCTATCTTCTCTCTTCTAGTTAAAAATATATTAAATTTTCTCACACATCCTGTGTGTCTTCCTGTTTTTTTTCCATCACCACGTGCTTCTCTCTGGGTAGTTTCTACTAATCTGTTGTCAGCTGTTTGTTTTCTTTGTCTTTTTCCCTAAACCTGTTAAAAATTTTTATTACAGTATTTTTTTAAATTCTAGAATTTCTATTTTTATTGAAAAGCATAGTTTCTGTCCCACTCCCCCAATTTTATGCCTCACCTTTTATCTTCTTGAATATGCCAAGCATTGTTTTATAATCTATGTCTTATAACTCCAGTATCTGAAGTCCCCCAGTATTTGTTTCTGTTTTGATTGGCTCTTGCTCATATTATCTTTTCTACCAATCTTCCTTCCCATGTATTTGAAAAATTATTTGTAGAAACAATTTGAGGCATTAAGTGAAGTTGTTTTTCTTCTAGAGATCTATTTGCTACAAATATCATCAGGATAAAAATAGCTCCAGGTGCTATCCTCACCCCTCCAAGTCCACTTTTCTTCTAATAATTCTTCATTATCTTGATTGTTTTTTTAATGCTTTAAATATTTTTCATATATATGTATGTGTATATACATATATATATGGAGAAGGCAGTGGCAACCCACTCCAGTACTCCTGCCTGGAAAATCCCATGGACGAAAGAGCCTGGTAGGCTGCAGTCCATGGGGTCGCTAGGAGTCGACACAACTGAGCGGCTTCCCTTTCACTTTTCACTTTCATGCATTGGAGAAGGAAATGGCAACCCACTCCAGTGTTCTTGCCTGGAGAGTCCCAGGGAAGGGGAAGCCTGGTGGGCTGCCATCTATGGGGTCGCACAGAGTCGGACAGGACTGAGCGACTTAGCAGTCCTCAGTCTATATATATATATATATATATATATATATATATATATATATAAAATATATATAATTAGCCAGTTGCGGGGAGCCGTCAGGATGCCCTCTTGCTCAGATGACAAGGTCACGAGCCTAAGAAAGAAATTGCAAAGCTGACTTTCTTTATCGGGGCATCCTGGGCAAGCCCCACTCTGGTATTTTTCTTGGAAGTTCTGTCTGTGCTCGGAACATTGGCTCATCTCAGTAGGTCAATCACAGTTGGAAAGAATTTGTCCTGAGATAATTCCCCCAGACCTTATCGACCAGAGGATCTGGGAAGGTGGATCCTCCTTCCCCGGGGGCTAAGGAAGAATGAAAGGGACATTTAAATAGGTTACTACTCCTTACTGGGGAGTTTACCAAGAGTTCTCTGGAGGTCATGGCAAGGCCACCACCAGAAAGGCTCGTACTTGGGTCACCTTTCCATCTCCCACTCCCCTGACCACTCCACAGAGGAGGCTCTCTTCCTTGATAAAATCAGGCTCGATTGGGACTTAGGAATGCTCATAATTGTGGCCAGCATAGTTGGAGATATTGTTTGCTTTAGGATAATGTAGACATAGGAATTCATTATAGTAGTTTTAAGGTTAATAGGGTTTTATTGCTAAAGCAGTGCTGCTTGACTGTCTCTTTGTCCTCTTTCCTCTTTTCTCGTAAGAACTGGAGTAGGTTACTAGAATAAATAGTCTCAAGCTTAAGCCCTTCCCTATAGCTTCTACATAGTTGTACCTGATAAGAGAAATGTAACCTTTCTACTTAGGTTGATGTACTTATCATGATTGAATGAAGTATACTGAAGACATTCAAATGGTAAACATACTATTGTTAAATCTAATTACATAGAAATCTGACTTCTGCAAAGGGAATGTTTCATGATAGTTGGGGAATGAACTCAATTATAAGGTTGCTATGGGAGGTAGAAAACAAAAAATTGTATAGAATGATAGGTGATGTAATGATGTAATGGGGATGTCTTTTGGCTATAAAACTGTAAACCAACAACAATAAACGAGAGACTTCTCCATCTCCTTTTGGAGAGACTTCTCCATCACCTCACAAAACCAACAACAATAAACTGAGAGACTGCTCCATCACCACACATCGACTCAGCTCATTTCTTCTTCCGCCGACGCCACTCATCCCTCAAGACCCCCGGACCCCGCTGGGGCTGGACCCCGGCAGCCAGTTGTCATGAGAAGAGTAGGGCTTCAGTGGTAAAGAATCTGCCTGCCAATGTAGGAGATGTGGGTTTGATCCCTGGGTCAGAATGATCCCCTGGGGGAGAAAATGGCAACCCACTCCAGTATTCTTGCCTGGAAAATTCCGTGGATGGAGAAACCTGGTAGGCCACAGTCCATGGGGTTGCAAACAGTCAGACATGGCTTATCAACTGAGTATCCACATACACATGAGAAGAGTATTTTTATTTTCCTAATTCAACATTTACCAACATTTTAAATATAGAAATTCCTATCCGGGATCTTCTCCCCTTCCACTCTAGAAAATGCCAGTACTTGTGAATGAAGAAGTGTCCAGCAGTATATTTTCCCACCTTTATCTTCTCCTGGAGTGGGGATACCAGACCATGATTGCTTTACATGTACAATAGTTTCTTACCCTTTTGGGGAAGAGAGTGTAACATGTCATTGTAATTGTTCTTTCTGTATTCATAATTCACTATTTATTCAGTCAGTGTTTATTAAGCATTAACTACTACATAGCTGGATAATTTTCTAAGCATTCAGAATACAGGGTGAACAGGGCAGACACACTTCCTGTCCATATGGTGTTTGTGGATTAAGATAAAACAACAGTCCTTTCAAAGTACATCTCCAGATGCATTTACTTAACGTATGTAGCTTTAAAAGTGACACAATAATCACCTCCCTAATTAGAGTTCTTAAAGCCAAGCAGTGGGAAAATTGGAGAGCCAGGCTGAGGATGGGCTGGTGCTTCTTCCAGACGCTTAGCTCCGGAATCTCCGCAGTGTTAGCCTTGCTACCCACCTCGACTGCAGGAGCTGTTACAGCTGCCAGTCTCTACCGTCAGGGCACATTCCCCCATTCTGCCCCTTTGTGACTGACTCCTGCCTCAGAGTCTGTGTATCTGTATGAGCCTGGGTCACCAGCCACCCTAGCCAGAAGGGACACTGGGAAAGAAAGGGTCTGCCATTCGCCGGCAGGTTCTAAACTCAAGCACTGGCTCTG
Source organism: Antilocapra americana (assembly GCA_007570785.1). NCBI lineage: Eukaryota > Metazoa > Chordata > Mammalia > Artiodactyla > Antilocapridae > Antilocapra > Antilocapra americana. The sequence goes on along the minus strand of ML663563.1, from coordinate 9,819,756 downwards.
CATCCCAGTTAGGCCTAGAATATAAGGAATGTCCAAATACAATAAAGTGAGTTAAATGAACAGCCCCAAATAATGGCAAATGCCTGCTTCACTGTCGTTTGTTGAAAGTGGACTCTCTATCAGGTACTGTGCTTAGTCCTTAGGATGCATCATTTCACACAAACTTCGTAACAAACGTACTCTGTTTTTACAGATGAGGAAACCAAGGCTTTGAGAGATTAGATAGCATTTCCATGGGCCCATAGGCAGTATGTTCCAGAACTGAGCTGTGTATCTGGGTCATTCTGACATAGAGTCCATGCCTAACCACTTCACTATGCTGCTTTCACCCTGGCGCCTACTCCTTTGCTAGATTTGGGCTTAAGGTCTCTCTTCCTAGCAGTGAGATACGAGGGCCGTCATTGAAATAAACCCAATTGTATATGATATTTTAAATTATCATTAAGATTCAGGAAGTTGCCTTCCAGGGAATTCGTCAACATAATCCACTAAGGTACTGATTGTTGATTAGCGCAGACCAGTTGTTATATTGCTGGCAATGTATGTACTGTGTGTTTCATTCTAACAGGTTTTTAAGATCCCATCTTTTTGGCCTACTTAATGTCAGTCAGAAATGAATTGCCAGAAATGACATTGTAATCCATGATATCATTCCTTTACTCCCAGACAGGAGGATGTAACAGGAAAAGAAAGTGCAACCTAGGATAAAATACATGTATACAAAGGCACAGATGTGATACATTAAGGTATATCCCAGTTCTTTTTCCAGCTAATCCTTTTTCAAGACAGCCATTGAAACACTTGCAGAGCATAAGAGTCAAGAAAGAACTATCTACCATCTGGGTTGCAACTATGAGTAACCTCACTTAATATCGAGGATTCTGAAAGTGAAGTTGTCTTGGTTATGCTGGGAACTTTGACGGCCAAGATGGAAAAATAAAGGCAACTTGAAAGCTATTTCAAAAAAGCATGACAATGCAGAAACAAAGGTAGCAGAAAGAAGGGGAATCTCTGTAAGAACAGGAGAGGCTTGAAGTTATAAACTGGATGTCCTGACATGGAGGGCTTTTGAGGTGATCTTCTTAGGCCTGTGACTCAGAGAACCACATGTGACATGACATGTCACATGTCAAGTGGGTCCAGGGAAACATGAAGAGGAAGATGAAGTGAAAGATGTGAAATGGCAAAGGAAACTAACAGATGTGTGAAAAGAGAAGCAAGCCAAACAAGGTTCTCATCCCTATATTCACATTTCAAAGCGCTTGCAGCATCATTAGTATTATCACATGGATTGATTGTATTTTAATACTTTATTAAATAACTTTTAATAAATACAAATAAGTTTACAGTACCCCAAGAAGTTTAGAGATTTCTCACTTTCTAGGGTGTAGTTGCTCTCTAGTCGATGCCCTAAGGATATGTATGCATCTGACTTCCCTAAGGCGGTGACTGGACTTTTCTATCACTTGAAGGTTTGTTCCAGAGGAGCAACTGCCAAGTGGAGTCACTGCCACGTGACCTTGGAAGAAAGGGATGTCTTTAAGAACAGACTTCACCACATAACTCTTTTTTGCCCAAAGAAACCCTCTTAAATGTACACTGCATTGTGCAAGAAATTTTCTGTGCTCTGCTTCAAACTAAATTGGCCTGGGATTTTCTCTGCAAAGTGTTCAAGGCTGGACTGTAAATCAGTGCCTGGTATCTCTGGGATGCTGCTCAGCACAAGGAAGACAGTCCTTCTTATCCTGCCCCAGTGCAAGCATTTTCCCAAACACGTGGTTCTCACTGTTCAAAGAGGTTGCCTGTTGAATCTGGAAGTCATGGACATGAAAACTGGCCCCTTCCCTTTGGCATTTTCCACATTCTAACCTGTACAACATTGTGAATCATAACCATACTGTATACAACCAGGCATATAGTTTCTTATCTTCTGGATCAGTCTCCTTTGCTTTTTTCTTCCACACAGAGGACCTTTAGATTTAGCCTTGCGACACTGTGCCTTCTATAACCCAGATGTCCTTAGGCTCCATCAAAAAGTAGATACAAATAAAGTCCTTTTAATATCCATGAAATAAATTTCTTGCTCTTGCCTGAAGCTGCTGGCACATGCAGACCGACTCCCCCTCCACTGTCCTCCTCCCTACCCATCACAAGGGGTACTTTGAGTTCCCGAGTATCTCATACACACTGTGAACACGTTGGTGCCTCTAGTCCGTCTGTGATGTGATTTGCCTTACTCTTTTTCAGATCCCACTCATCCTTTTCCTATAAGTAACTTAAGAACTGCCCCTGGCCACCAGTTTAATGGTGCCCACCACCACCAGCCATGTCCCTGCCAAAGGCATGAGTTCCTGTTACTTCAAAGCCAGCAGTTCCAGTGTTTCAGGGTTTTGTTTGTTCACTGAGTATTTACTGACTGCCCACTTTTTCAGACATTGTGGAAGCATCCTCCTCATCTCTTTGCCATACTTGGCCACTTGGACCACTAAGTGATGCCCCTTAAGCTGAGTATTTTACAAAGATCTTAGTGAAACCAGCTTCTTTAATTTTGACTAGTATTAATAATTCACTGAGCAGGGATTCAAAACCTGTCCAGTAGCCAAGAGAGAGGAGAAAATTATCCTGCCCCTTCCACTGACCTCTACCCTCTCTGCTCCTCAAGAGCCCTTCCAAGCAGACTAACAAGAAAACAAATAAACAATTCTTTATTCTTTTCCTAAAAAGTGCAAATCAGTGCACGGTCATTCATGCAGACTGATTGTCAGAGAGGTCATAAACCTTAGCTACTATATTCTGCTGTGTTATTCTGTTAACATAATTTCTTAATTTTCCTACTTGATTACCAATAACTTGAGAACTTGTCAACTTTATTCTCTTCTCTCCCCTAAGTACCTAAAATACTGTCTCCCATGTCATTATTTAATTGACTTGATAATGACCTTTTGGGTGTAAACCAAGTAAATCCCAAGGATATGACTCAATCTCTTCATGGAGTCGCATTCAAAGGAAACACAAGTTGGCTTGCATAACTTGAGGAAAAAAGTGTCTTCTCTCCATTATCGGTAAAACACTAGCGTTTGGTAGCATGTGTTCATGGTCCAGAATTTCCCAGAAGGCTGATCTTGGTTATCATTCCTTCTCATTACTTCAGTCACTCCTCTCACATCAATAGCGATTACAAAAACCAACAAAGCCAAGCCCCAAACTTCTACTTTTACTTATTTCTTCTCCTAGCCTTTCTCCACATTCCCTACTTGGGACACCTCCTTCTCTGCCCCTCCTTCTCCAGCCTCTCTCTGTGAAAAGCCACCTGTGAAGTAGTTTCATTTCTTATTGTAGTCACTTTTTAAATGAGAATCCTCAATCTGCAGGGCGAGGAAAAACGATCTTTCAGGACCTGACTTGGAAATAAGCCTATGAGAATGAGACTAATATTTTTTCCTTGTTAAACAAAAATAAGCATGTTGTCTGTTGATCTGTGTATTATTTTAAAAACTGAAAGAGTTTGAGCTGAATCTATTTTTAGATCTTTCTGGTAATTTTCTCCAAAGGAATAACATTTTGAAACAAAATATGAGTGGCTAAAAAGGTGTTTTTCGGCAGTATTTTGACAAGCTATTTTTATAATATTTTTTCCCTTTTAGTCTCTTGTAAATTCAGTCAGCATAAAATTGTCAGAGGGAAACTGAGAACAACTTTTAAACACTACACTCAACTCATATCTAGGAAAACAATGTAAAATGAAGGTGTACTTTTCTGCACACCTCTCTACATTATCCATCTATTACAGCTATTATCTATAACTGTGTTTTTTAAAAACACTGCAAAGCGTATTGGCTTTAAATAATAACCATTTTATTATCTCATGACTTTGTGGGTTGACTAGGCTCAGCTGGGCAGCTCTGATCCATGCAGTGTGGGTCAGGGCTACATCATCTGAGGACTTGACTTGTCTGCAGCATCCAAGCTGGTTCACTGGCACATCTGGTGCCTTGACAGGCACAGTTTAAACGTTAATGCTTCCATCCTTTATTTATCTGAACTGGAAGGCTAGGTCTCTCTCTCTCTCTCTCTCTGGTTTGAGGGTCTCTCTTACTCCCCATATCACTTTTCCAGCAGAATTTCCATGAAGCACAGAGGCTACGCAGCCTTCTTCACACTTAGGTATAGAACTTCCACATTCTGTTGGTTAAATTGATAGATACGGCCCATCTGGACAACGTGAAAGGGAGTGAATATTAGAAAATGTGGTTCATGGTAACCATCTCTTGAGATTGGCTGCCTCCACCGCATACAATTAGCTGGAGCAACTCAATGACCCTTTTGATAATAAGCACTTATTTTTTTCTATTCAGAATATTAATTTAGCCTGATTCTTTTTTTCAGTGAAATTTCCCCCCAAGTGTCCACTAGTATAGTTTTGGAGTCAATGCATTCATTTTTGTTCTGAAAGAAAACTGTGTGCTTTACTACAGAAACACCAATACTCACTATTTTAGATGATTTAGACATCTAGAGGCCTGAAATGAAAACTTAACTAATGATCACTAAATGCAAAAGCTCAATAGAATAGAACTATACACTTAAACCTAAAGACATAAAGCCAAATCTCCCAATGAATGTTCCATAACATTGGTGCTACAGATTACAAATGCTATTGTATGGATAAAGAATTTGGAGGAAATGCTAGGTTAAACAAAGTTGATTAAAGGAGAAATTTATTAGATCTTTAATACGCAAAGTGGGATAGAATATTTTGTTTCCTTAACTTATTTGAGCCTGAAACTTTCTGTCTTATCCCCAAGAACTGAAGCTCCACTTAATACTATGGGGAAATGATCTCTATAAAGCATCATGTGCTGTGAAGACCCCATTGTGACCCAGTGCCTTTATGCTCTGTACTTTATTGGTGTAAAATATATCCTTAACGCATGGAAGTTACATTAATCATTATAATAGCCAATAACATTATTAATCATCTTGCCACATAATAGATGCTAAGTACTTAAATCCACTTAAAATGCACCAGGTATATCACACACATTATCCCCTTTAATCCTCCTAATAGATGCACAAAATAGATACTACAATTTCCATTTTATAGATGAGGAAACTGAGTCAAAAGAAACCTGCAATTTGAGAGGCAGAGTGACGACTTGAACCTCTGTTGGTATGACTCCAGAATCCATGAGCTTGACTACAGCCCTATATTACCTTCTGTTCTGCACACTGAATCAAGTTTACTGCTTCTAATATTAATGCTTCAGTCTACTTTGAGATTCCACAACTTCAGAGGAAACTAATGTTAATCAAGCACCTACAACATGCCAGTCCTTATGCTTTTATGCATATTTATTAGGTGGCTTAGTCCTTACAATAATCCTGGGAGAAAAGTGTTGAACATTTTGTGAGGAAAAATAAATAAATTTCCTTTCTTTGATGCTGAATGTTTTGCCAACATAGGATAAGCATCTCTTAAGTCACTTCAGATCATCACTTAGGAACTCACTCAGTTTTGAAATACAAACTATCATCCCTCAAATTCCTCCAAAGAATTGGCTTCACTGAAGTACCCACAACATTCAAACTGATTCAAGCATAAATAAACCCTTCCTCCAGCCCATTAAGTATCTTCTTGCAGTCCTAGTGAAAATTATACAGAATAATCTGTTTGGAATCTATACTTATTAAATTCTGTATCCATGTGAGTTTCTTTGTTGATTGTATGCAAATGTAAAATAAGTGAATGGAAATTAACAGTATAGCTAGAATCTTTGCACAATGCCATTTCAATGCAGCAAAATGGCCAAAATAACCATAAAAAACACACTTACTTTTGAAGTTATTTCAAGATGGAGTCCTGAGCACAGATTTATAAGGCCTTTGAGGGTTCACTGAAATAAAAAGATAGAAACACAAGAAACAATAATAGCAGAGTACATTAGATGGGGGTATGAAGAATGGTGGTCATTAGTGAGTGAGATATTTCAACACATTTCTGGGTGACTGAATGCAAATGGGAGCCTCCGAGGAGGTGAACTAGCAGAGAATTCTCTACAAGAGGCACTGCAGTGAGGTGAGAGCTTTTCTATTAGTAGCAAAGTTGAAACAACCCCTAGCCCAGAGTTTTTAAATAAGAGAGAAACATAGGGCTGTCAATATGTTCTTTATTTTTTTAATAAATTTATTTATTTTAATTGGAGGCTAATTACAGTGTATGCAAAAACTATGGTCTGTGTATGTATAGCTGTTTTAATTATTCCTCAATTCCCACCTCAGAGGGAAATCAGCCCAGAAATGTAACCTCGAGATGAGCAGAATGGCCTGTGGATCAAAGCCTGCTTCTGTCACTCACTGCTGTGTGACTTTGGGCAGGTTATTTAGTCTCTCTGTGCTTCCATTTCCTTGTGTGTGATAATAACAGTAGCTAACCCAAAGTACTGCTGTGAGGAGCAGATCATTTTATATATGTGATGTTCTTCGGGCTGGCACATGACCAGCAACTCTATCAGTATCAGCTATTGCGTTTAGCAGCAGCGACATCATAACCTCTGGAGCAGATCTCTTGAATCAGCCACAGAAGAATATCTGTGGTTTATGGTATGGGAACTGGGATCTCCAAGTAATGCCCTCCTCAATCTGGAAATTGGGGGCCTAGTACCTAACTGCTGGCTCTTTGCCCAACTAACCCTACAGCAATCCTGCCCATGAATGCTTCCCCCTCAACTGCAGAAGGTTTTCAGTCAGACTCCCCACCAAAGGGGAGGCAAAGTATATCAGGAAATAGACCCACTGATATAAAGTGAACCCCCTCCCAACTATTCAGTTTGGAATATAAATAGAAAACCAAAGATCTCTAAGCAGTTTACCAGCATTTTTCTTAATAGTCAAAGTAAGTTTTTATTTTGTTTTGATTTTGTTTCCAGCTTTATCAAGAGATAATTGACATATAACTGTAAATTTAAGGTGTAAAATGTGATGCTTTGATATACATAAATGTTATGAAATGATCACAACGAGATTGGTTAACACATTATTGTTGTTGTTGTTTAGTTGCTGAGTCATGTCCAATTCTTTTGTGACCCCATGAATTATAACCTACCAGGCTCCCCTGTCCATGGGACTTCCCAGGCAAGAATACTGAAGTGGGTTGTCATTTCCTTCTTCAGGGGATCTTCCCAACCCAGGGATCATATTCACATCGCTTGCATTGGCAGGCAGAGTCTTTACCATTGAGACACCTGGGAAGACCCATTATCATTGTAGATAGTTACAAATAGCAGAAATTGATCCCAGAGGATCTAAAGATAATTCAAGGAGCAGAGAGAAGTTAAAAAACAGCAAAAAACTCCAAGTAGAAATCTCAGATTTGAGATGATTTATACTTACCAAAAAATACATATATATATATATATGTGTGTGTGTGTGTGTATACACACACACACACACACACACATATGTAATGGACACTAGAAGAAGAAACCAAGAACAACAAAAAAGAGCTTTTGGTATTGAAAGCATAATTTCTGAAAATTCAAAAAAATTTGTTAAAAAAGCTAGAAGTTAAAATCAAGGCAGTTCCTCAGAATATTAAATATGATGACAACAAGATGGAAACTAAGAGAAAAAAGAACAAAGGCCTTAGAGGGCCAATTTATAGGAATTTCACATAAAACTAATGGGTCCTAGGGGGAAAAAACTCAAAATGGATGGTCCAGGAGGACCAAAGATGAGGTTGGAAAATACATCCCATGGCCGAGGAAGGATTTAATGATTCAGGTTGAGATGCCCTGTGAAGGTGGAACAGGGGAGTGACGTCCACACTGCTCACAGTGTTAAGGAACTTTAGGACACTAAGGCCCAAGAGAAAACCCTGAGATAAAAACCCAGTGAGAATACTTACATTATGAACAAGAAGCACAAAATCAGAATGAGCAACACTAGTGGCTGTAAGCCGGCACAGCGATGCTTGCCAAGTATCATCCACTCACCTTAGTAATGGGTGGGAGTGCTGATCGCATGGCCTTTACGAGCGGCACCAGCCTAGACATGAGAATATGAGCATAAAGGTAAACAAAACAATTTTTATTGTTTGTCCCTCTTTAGCAAGAACTCCAACTAGCCTTCAAACTCCTTCTAAATATTTTAGGATTTCCCCAGCACGACCTGCAAATCTTGACTCCGAGAGGTAGCAACATGCCCACCTCTCTGGGAAACGTTCGTTCTGCGATTGTTACCATCAGTGCCAGTGTAGCCCCTCTCTGGGTAACGATTGTTACCATCAGTGCCAATGTAGCCAGAGAGTCTGCTGTTGGTAACTGTCCAGGCTGAGGTGGGCCATCACTGCACTTCACCGAACAGGCCTCATCAACAGTCTGCCTAGACTGGAATCCCAGCCCCATCACATGCTAAAGTGTAACCGTGGCCTCTCTAGGCCTCAAATTTAACATCTGTAAATTTGGGATAATAGTAGTATCTATTTCACAGTGCTCCTGACAGGGTGAAGAGAAATAATCACATTTAGGAATGAAGCACAGTGCCTAGCACTTAAGTTGGGGCTTGATAAAGCTTTCAAATTCCCAACATTTGTTGGATCACAGAGAAAGCAAGGGAATTCCAGATAAGCTTCTGCTTCATTGACTACACTAAAGCTTTTGACTGTGTGGATCACAACAAACTGTGGAAAATTCTGAAAGAGATGGGAATACCAGACTACCTTACCTGTCTCCTGAGAAACCTGTGCGTGGATCAAGAAGCAAGAGTTAGAATGGGACATGGTACAACGGACTGGTTCAAAATTGGGAGGGGAGCACAACAAGGCTGTTTATTGTCAGTCTGATTATTTAACTTATATGCGGAGCACATCATGCGAAATGCCGGGCTGGATGACTCGGGCTGGAATCAAGACTGCTGGGAGAAATACCAATAGCTTCAGATATGCAGACGATACCACTCTAATGGCAGAAAGTGAGGAGGAACTCAGGAGCCTCTTGATGAGGGTGAAGGAGGAGAGTGAAAAAGCTGACTTAAAACTCAGCTTCAAAAAACTAAGGTCATGGCATCCAGTCCCATCGCTTCATGGCAAATAGATGCGGAAAAAGTGAAAACAGTGACAGATTTTACTTTCTTGGGCTCCAATGGTGACTGCAGCCATGAAATTAAAAGATGCTTGCTCCTTGGAAGGAAAGCCATGACAAACCTAGAGAGCATATTTAAAAGCAGAGACAACACTTTGCTGACAAAGGTCCATACAGTCAAAGGTCCATACCGTCTTCTCGGCTCTGTATTCCCTGGACTTATCTGTAATGTTCTGTCCACTTTCTTCTCAGGATCTGCCTGAGAATTAAAAGAAAGATGTAGTCCTCTCTGAGTGACCAGCATCCACCTACATTGCTTCCTTCCAGTTCTTCTCATATCCTACCCCAGCGTGAAACTTGTCTCCAGTGGAGAAGGAGGAGAAGGAAAAAGCTGTGATTCTGCAGTATATGTGCTCTGTGTGGAGGACCTCGGGGGCGTGTTGCTTTGGGCTCCTCAGCTTTGACATCTCTAGGGTGGGAGAAATAGAAAGGACAAAGCAGAAAAGAGCAAGGAGTTGCCAAGATACACAGAGTTACTTAGGAAAGTCAAGTTGTTATCTGCCACCGACCTGCCACAATTGTGATAACTTCCAGACCAGTCCCAGGTATCATGTACCGAGTGAAAACTATGCCAGGCATTCCTCTAAGCACTTAGTGTGTATTATTAATTCATTTGCTAGCATAGCAACCTAGGAGGCTGGTAGGATTTTATTCCCCCTTTTCCAGATGAAAAATGGGGGCTTGGACAAGTTAAAGAAACTTGCCCAAGGTCAGTGAGAGTGTCCAGGAGAAAAGTGGAATTCTAGCCTAGGCAGTGTGGTTCCAGGGCTGGAGTCTCTACCCTCCTCCCCTCAACCTCTCCTAGATTGTGAACCAAACAGCCCCTGCGTTTTTCCCTCGGTCTCTGATTGCAGCGCAGAGCATGAGTCTACGTTGGAGCAGCAGGTGTGCGTCAGGGTCACCTCCGTGCCCTCCCTATCCTTGAAACCAGTATGCCTCCTGCACCCCACCCCACCCCAAATCCCCTCGTTTTGGATGGAGTTACTTCCTATATAAATTCCGTTTCAGTGACAAGTTGCTTTACAGCTGTGGGCCCACCCCGGCCCTCCAGACTTCTTCATCATGATAGGCTGTGATGCCTGCTTAGAAAAGCACAGTGTGGTAGACATGGCCAGCTTCAACCACCACCCCACCATCACAGCTATGAGACATTGATCAAGTTTATTTTCTCTGAGTCTTAATGGCTTCATCCCTCCTTCTTTCATGTAACTTTGTGATGAGCACATAGGTGCATTCTAACCCAGAGTGGCATAAACCTATTCCAGTTGCTCTTTGTGAAGCCCTCTGCTTGAGGTCCTTTTTCCTAGAGGGTCAGTCCCATTGTGTGGTTATGTGCATGCCAGAAGCAATATACTGAATGATTCACTCTTAGCAAAGGTTTTTTTTTTTCTTTAGAGAACCACTGCTCCATATCTATTGGGTTATAACCAGGGTTAAGTAAGTCAGTTTTTCCCTGAAGTTAATTGGACATGTTATCTTAAATTAATGTGCATAATAATAATATTAATAGCTACCATTTAAAAATGAATCTATATACAAAACAGACTCACAGATATAGAAAATAAACTTATGCCTAACCAAAGAGGAAAGAGAAGGAAGGACAAATTAGGAGTATGAGGTTAACATATACAAATTACTGTACATAAACAGCAAGGATTTACTGTATAGCACAGGGAATTACACCCAAGATCATGTAATAACCTATAATGGAATGTAATCTGAAAAAAGTATATAAAACTGAATCAGTTTGCTGTACACAGCATAATATTATAAATCAACTACATTTCATAAAAAATAGCAGCTACAATTGGTATAATACTCAGTATAAGCCAAGTACTGTGCTGATGTTTATTTGATTTTTAGTCTTGTGAGGGAGGAAATCTTATACCTATTTTACCAGATGACAGATTCAGAGGTGAAATAACTTGTCTACAGTCACAAAGCTAGCACATGGCAGACCTGGACTCTGACCGGTACCCACTGGAATCCAAGGCCATGCCCTCCATCACTACTTTCAAGTAATATAATAGTAATAATGATAGAGCATAATGAGAAATTTAGTTTCTATATTCTTTTTGTTTAAAAAATGGCATATTAGTCCAAGTCACATGTTCCATAAGCCTTGAGAATAAACTAGAACTGGTCTTAGTAGAACTGTTTACAAGACCAAAGGAAAGAGAAGTCCTGAGAGAAGTTTCAGTTATCTGAACATGTAGAGAAATCTCTGGGAAGTGGACACTTAAAATAAATTATCGAAATTGGGTTTGCTGGTTTTATTTAAAGTTTCAACGAATGTATTCACTGGACCTCTCCAGAATAAAGATATGAGACAGTCCCCAGTTGACACCTCAATTAAAAAGTCAAATTTCCTAATATGAATATTCAATGCTGACTTATTTATTCATTGATATTTGCTATAATACCTAGTAACATGAATTCTTTGGTCCATTTCCCTTGAGTATTCAATTCTCAAACTTCTGGAGGAAGTGGGGGGAATTTGGAAATTTAGAAAATAGTAAATTAGATTCGATAGATAAGTGACACATCACTGTTCAGAAACTATTATGGCTTTAACAGAAAATAGAATCCAACACCCACACCCTTTTATAGACCTGATTAACAAGAAATGTTCTCCAAGCAGATGGAGCATGAAAATTGCTGCCCCTTGGAATAAGTTGTCTAATTGAGTTTAATATTTTCATTTAGTTTTCCACTGTTCTTATTATTATTGCCATTTTAGCTTATGCATTACAGCCATAGCATATGCCTCTGGGTACAAGAGGAAGGAAAAACTCAATTTTAGTGTTTGTCTTATTTGCACTTTACTTGAAGCAATTTGGTTTGCCACATGGAGTGAATAAAGCTGTCATGTTACTTTTTTTTCCAAAAAGAACACAATAACTATAATGGACTATGCATTCATTACTGAGTAGATTAATATTTTTATTCCATTGAATGGCATAAAATGGGGTATACTTTCAAACTGAGTTCTGCCTGTTGAATCATGATGCACACTTCCCACGTAGGCATGTAATAGGCCCTGGCTTTTCTACAAGTGTTTTCCAAACACGTTATCTTTTTTTGAAGCATATTACAGGCATCCCTCAGAGATATGGTGGGTCTGGTTCCAGACCACAGCAATAAAACAAATACTACAATAAAGCAGGTCACACAGTTGTCAGTGTCTCAGTGCATACAAAAGTTATGTTTACACTACATGTAGTCTATTAAATGAGAAACAGTATTATGTCTAATGAAAATGCACATAATTTAAAGCTACTTTATTGTTAACAAATGCTAACTGTCGAGCCTTCGGCCAAGTGTAATCTTTTTGCCGGCGTCTTGCCTCCATACTGCTCATTGCTGACTGATCAGGGTGAGTGGTTGCTGAAGGCTGGGTGGAAGTGGCAGTTCCCTAACATGAGACAGCAGTGACACTTAGCACGTCCATGGGTTCTTCCTTTCACAAATGGTTATTTCTCTGTGGCATCTACACTGTTTTATAGCACTCTACCCACAGTAGAACTTTCAGAATTGGAGTCAAAGCAACAGCAGGGTTTGAGAAGGTTATCAACTAAGTTTATGTAATATTTCAGCAATCTTTACGCAACTTTACCAGAAATAGATTCCATCTCCAGAAACTACTTTCTTTGCTCATTTGCAAGAAGCAACTCCTCATCCATTCAAGTTTTATCACGAAATTGCAGCAATTCAGTCACATCATCAGGCTCTACTTCTAATTCTAGTTCTCTTGCTGTTCCCACCACATCCACAATTTCTTCCTCCACTGAAATCTTCCACCCCTCAGAGTCAACCACGAGGATTGGTATCAACTTCTTTCACATTCCTGTTGCTGTTGATACTTTGACCTCTTCTTATGAATCAAGAATGTTCTTAATGATGTCTAGAATGGTGACCCCTTTGCAGAATGTTTTCTATTTACTCTTCCCAGGTTCATCAGAGGAATCACTAAAGCCTTAGAAAATGTATTTCTTAGATAATAAGACTTGAAAGTAAAAACTCCTTCTTCATCCATGGGCTACAGAATGGATGTTGTGTGAGCAGGCATGAAAAAAACATGAGTCTTGTACATCTCCATCAGAGCTCTTTGGGTGACCTGGTGCGTTGTCAGTAAGCTGTAGTTTTTTGAAAGGATTTTTTTTTGTCCTGAGCAGTAGGTCTCAACAGTGGACTTAAAATATTCAGTAACCACATTGTCAACAGATGTACTGACATCCAGGCTTTGTTGTTCCATTTATAGAGCTCAGGGAGAGCAGAGTGCACATAATTCTTAAGGGCACTAAAATTTTCTCAATGGTAAATGAGCATTGGCTTCAGCTTAAAGTCACCAGGTGCAATATCCCCTAACAAGAGAGTCAGCCTGTCTTTTGAAGCCAAACACTGACTTTTCCTCTCTAGCTAGTCCTTGATTGCATCTTCTTCCAGCATAAGACTGTTTAGTCTACAGTGAAAATCTGTAACCACCTTTATTATTCATCTTAACTAGATTTTCTGGATAACTTGCTGAAGTTTCTACATCAGCGTTTGCTGTTTCAGCTTTCACTATGATGTCATGAAGACAACTTCTTTCCTCAAACCTTATGAACCAACCTCTACCAGCTTCAAACTTTGCTTCTGCAGCCTCCTCGCCTCTCTCAGCCTTCACAGAAGAGAGTTAGGGCTTTGCTCTAAGTGTTAAGGAAGTGTTGTGGCTGATCTGATCTTCTGTCCAGACCACAACTTTCCCCAGATCATCAATAAAGCTCTTTCACTTTTATATGCTGTTCACTGGAGCAGCACTTTTAATTTTCTTTAAGCACATTTCCTTTGCATTCACAACTTGGCTAGCTGTTAGGCCAAAATCTAGGCCTTTTGAACCAGTCTTGGCTTTCAACATGCCTTCCTCAATATGTTTAATCATGTCTAGTGTTTGATTTAAAGTGAGAGACATGCGACTCCTTTCATTTGAACACTTCTAGGCCATTACAGGGTTATTAATTGGCCTAATTCCAATATTGTTGTGTCTCAAGGAGTAGGGAAGCTGGAGGAGAGTAGGAGAGATGGGGGAATGCTGGGTCAGTAGAGCAGTCAGAACACACACATTTATCAGGTTCACTGTTGCTTATGGTCATGGTTCATGGCACCCCAAACTGATGAGAATACAACATCAAAGATCACCGGTCACAGATGACCATAACAAATGTCATAATAGTAATTTAATAGTTTGAAACTTTGCAAGAATTACCAAAATGTGACCCCAAGACATGAAGTGAGCGAATGCTATTGGAAAAAATGATAACAATATACATGCTTGACACAGAGTTCCTTCGATTTGAAAAAATGCATTACCTGTGAAACACAATAAAGCAAGATCTGGCTGTACTCAAGATTCAATAAGAAGACCTTTTCTGGCTTATACATACTAGTTTTCTATAGGAAAATGTAAATTAAAATATGATCTTTGACTCCCAGAAAGTACTCTGTTAAATATTCAGCTTTCTTCATCTCTTGGGGACTTGAATTTCTCTTACTATTTTCCTCTTTTTTTGTTTTTTCCTTTACATTCTCATCTATCATCTAGCCATTGCCAAATCCTTCTTTATATGTTAGAGATCTTCACTGTGCCTATACCAGGATTCAGACTTGTCTGTCTCTGCCTGGAGGTTCACTGGTCGACCCCCCAGAGCTCTGTTTACATGAAGTATTGAGGATCTCCCTAGGAAATAGGTCATAGTAAAAGGAGGGGACTGGAGGGGAATATGTTTGTTTCAAGACAGTGGAACAGGGTTGGAGAAGAGGGTCATTTGGGCAAAACATGACCATTCATTCCCCACTCAGTTCCCTTGGGAGTAGAGACTATAAATAAAAACCTTTAAGAGCTGTTTTACTAAAAATATATTTAGACAATGATAGCACAAAGAGGCATATTTGGTAACATGGACAATAGATGGTCATATAATAATTAACATTTATTGTACATTTTCTAATCACAGTGAAGTCACTTAGTCATGTCCTGCTTTTTGCAACCCTATGGACTGTAGCCTAACAGGCTCCTCCATCCATGGAATTTTCCAGGCAAGAATACTGGAGTGGGTTGCCATTTCCTTCTCCAGGAGATCTTCCCAACCCAGAGATTGAACCCTGGTCTCCCACGTTGTAGGCAGACACTCTACCATCTGAGCCACCAGGGACACCATATATAATCTTAATCAAACACATTGTCATGATCATCACAGTGACCCTATGTTATGGTCATTATTTTTCCCATTTTATGGAAAAAGAATCTACAGAGGAGAAATATATCTTGCCTGTGAACTTGCAGCTAAAAAGTGGCAGATCCAAGATTCCAACTGAAATCTCTGATTTTAACATCTACCGTCTAGGCCACATTGAAGTGCTGTCTTCCACCAAGACAAACTGGAGCACATCGGAATATGGACCAGAAACCATAGGCTGTAGAAATCACTTGTGTCTGCCTACGTCTGTGGTATAAGACGGGAGGGTGACAGGTCACTTACTACAGGGAACTGACACCTTCCAGCCCAAGTCACAGGGCTCTCATTGGCTTCCAGCAACTTCTTAGCTGCTGAGTAAGCCAGGAGGAAAGTGGCTCCTGGCAGATGGTAGCCTAGATGACTGCCTTGAGAATACAAGTGCAGTAACTTTTGGGTTTCCAGGATAATGAGGGGAATGGAAGTTCAAAAGCAATGGAAGTTCTAGTAAACCAGGGCGAGAATAAAATGAATTGTTTTGTTCTCTCTATATGACTCTGTTTTTAACCTCAGGCTGGTTAGGCTTAGAGAAGCAGGTTACACTAAGAACCCCTAAATCAGGATCTACTTGATAATGAAACAAGGAAAATGGCCCCTTGTTTTTATATTTTGTTGCTTCTTAATGTCAGTTTGTGACTTCTGGGAAAGAAATTATTCTCCATATGCTATAATTTGCTCTATTTTCTTTCTGCTGAGTGTACAGGACAATTTCTGCCTCTTTTCTCCCTAGCCTCAGTTATTATTAAAAACTATTTCTAAGTACAGGTCCTTTACCAAATGAAAAAGTGCTGTCACTAAGCCTATTTGGAACACTGACTGCATAAGAGGCAAGGAGCAAAGTCCTGGAGCCTTCAAAGATGACTGACTAAGCTGTGGTTCACTGCTCTTAATTTCACTCTTGTGGCGGGACGTAGACAAGTATTTAACTCATCACTCACAAGACAAAATAAAACAGCTAAGTGAAGTCCAAGTAACAAGATGCCAGGGCACGTTAGGCATGGAGCGCCATTCCTGCGTGGGGACTTTGCCCCTAGTTTCTATCAGCCCTGGCTGTGTTCGGGATAAGCACTGTTCTCACCAGATTCTTCTTGGCTTTTCCACTCCCTTCCGTCAGTTATTTCATCCATCACGGATTGTTTCTATAGACAACTCCTTTCTCCCCTTCCAAATCTTTTCTCAGACACTCACTGAAATTACTGAGCTCTTAGGAGCCACCTTCAAATCGAGCTACTAATGACATGTTCTTGCCAACCCTTACTCTTTAGGCCCATCTCTTTTCTTGTTTGCTTAGTAGAGTCCAAAAGTATTTCTCCATCTTTCAATCTTTAAGCTACATGGGGGAAATGTATTGAAAGCCAGTTAATAAGACCACAGACTAAGGGTGAAGCACTAAGATCGACTTTTATGTGCTCAAATACCACCTAAGATGTCAACTGTGCACCAGGGGGTTTGTAACGAATTGTGTGTGAGAGAGAGAGCAGCTTTGAGATGGCTTGCCCTTTTCTCTTTCCTTTATAACCTGATGTCTATCCAAGTCTACTGAATAAGCAACTACAAAATGCAGAAGAGAACAGCAGTAAGGAAGAATCTTCATGATATAGCAGTGAACAAAGACAAACCATGGCTCTCTCCACTTCCTAACACATAAGACCGCATGAATATTTGCTAAAAGAGAGAGAGGGAAATTGAGTTAAACACTGGACTTAGCTTGTACCTGATGAGTTCCAAGATCCTTTCTTGCTGAGGTTTTATGACCCAGTAAGAGGGAGAACTTAAATTTGAATACCTACATTAAACTCACCATGTTCCATTGTTTCCTAGCCCAATTCTCTCTGTATATACAGATTGCTAAGCAGTGTGGTGGCCAACATTGAGATCAAGTCAGGGAGAACAGAATCAAGGCAATGGAAAGAATTTCAAAAGGCCATTTATTTTATCCCAAGTTGGCAATTAAATCCTCCCATAAAAGGATGGAGGATGATATAATGGAAAGTGTACAGGCTTTGGAGCCAAATAGAACTGGGTTTGAATTCCTATTCTGCTTCTCACAGGCTACATGTCTTCAGGCAGTTTAACAGCTTTGAGCCTCTGTTTCCTCTCTGACAAAACATAAACCATAAGAAAATATGTTAGAGGGTTTTTGTGGCTTGCATAGAATGACACACAGAAGGACTTCAAATTATGTTAGTTTAATCCCCTCCCTAAAAGCTCTATGCACATGATTAAATATTTAAAAGGTATGTCTCAATTTCCCTTAGGATATCAGCACTTTACAAATTTCTAGTCTCTTAATTCTACAAATTTTATATTTCTGGCCTTTACTGTTTTTTAATATTTTACTTAATATTAGTTGGAGTTGCAGTTGAAAAAATATCACTACTGCCAAATCCCCTTTTGTACAATAAGCTTTCATAAACTCAAAGATCATTGTCAAGTCCCTTGTGTGTCTGTTGTAAGACCCAACCCTCTCTCCTCATTTGGCAGAGGTCTTTGAAGAGGAGAATTCTTTTAAACACTTAGAGTATCACAAGGTCTTAACCTGCTTTGAGAAAGGAGCTGGATTTTCACTCCAACAGGCAGAACTTCAAATGCTAATAGGAGTTCTAAGTATGGCAGAAACATCAGAGCTGGAGTAAAAGAAAACATGTATTTTTCCTTCTACTAAATGAATGTTAAAGTCTCTCCAAAGATCTTTAGTTTAAAATAGTTATTGGTGACTCGCAAGGTGACTGAAAACAGAGGAATCCCCATCTTTCAAACATGGGGATTGTTTGAAACTGGAGTAAATGTATAGGACAGGGAACTATAGTCAGTATCTTTTAATAGCCTATAATGGAAAATAATCTCAAAAATAATATATATGTACATGTATAACTGAATCACCTTGCTGTGCATCTGAAACACTGTAAGCCAACTGTACTTCAATAAGATATACACATTATCAAATAGAAAAAAACTGGAGTAAAAATCTTCTAGGGACTGTCTTAAATCTTTGGTGATTCTCAGAGAATAGGGTCATGTCTGGCATCCAAATACTAACCAGAAATTTCCACTACACCAAACTAAAATAACTTTGTCACCTCCATAAAAACTATAAGACTACATAGGAGTACTTTTAAATAGAAAACCAGAGAATATATGCATTAAAATCTAATAATATTAATATTTTAATTATTATTTTAAAGTGGATTTACTATTTCCTTAAGAATGTTGCCCTTTTAAGCAAACAATATCACTTTTTTTAAGCTAATGAAAAAATATATCAAAGGTTATTAGTTCTAGGTGATAAGCTACTAATTCTTTAGTTCTTTTCTAGCTCCAGTTAAAAATACTCAATAAGATTTACTGAAAAATGAATTTGTCTCTGTAGAATAGATTCATTTGCTTATGCTTCTGCTTGCAGTAGACAGAGGCATTCTGTTGTGTTTGCTTCAGAGCTTCCTTTCCTTTGATGACTGATACTCATTCATGCGTATGTAGCAATGCACAGATTTCATAAATGCGTGAAAGTGACAGTTACTCAGTCGTGTCCAACTCTTTGCAACCCCATGAACGGTAGCCCGTCAAGCTCCTCTGTCCATGAATTCTCCAGGCAAGAATAGTGGAGTGGGTTGCCATTTCCTCCTGCAGAGAATCTTTTCGACCAAGGGATCAAACCTGATCTCCTGCCTAGCAGGTGGATTCTTTACCACCTGAGGCACCAGGGAAATGCTCATAAATTCATGAGGGGAAGTTTTTAAAGCATGAAATAATTCAAATACTGTACGTCAAAGTCCTCTGTCATGCAGCTGGGTAAGAATGCCAGTAACTACCTTATGGGGTTGCAGTGCGGTGTAAGTGGGATAATGAATAGAAGCCATTCAACACATGTCTGGGATATAGAAAGTGGTCAGCACCAAATTAGTGTTATTAGTGATCATTGGAGCAAGATGTGTTCATCTATTAGGCAGGCCTGAGTTCAAATCCCAGCTCAACCACTTTACTGCTATGTAACTGGAGGCAAGTTTTTTAGTCTCTCTAAGCCTCAGCTTTCCCATTTACAAAACCTGGACACTTACGGCATGTACCTAAAAGAATTTTTGAAAAAGTTGAATTAAAAAAATTTAGCACAATGTATATTGCTTTCTTTGCAGTAAATGACTATTACCATCATAATCATTAATAATAATAATAATTTTGTCTGTACTTTTCTCCAGGGGAAAGTCTTTAATAAACTATATATCAAGAAAAATAGTAAAGTGTTCTGGAATATTTTAATGCTGAATACTTCAGTAGCATGGTAGTATAAATAATTCTTTCTTATTTTTACTTATTTTTTTAACTGAAGTATAGTTTACTTACAATAAAGTTAATTTTATGTATACAATAAAATTTCAGGTATACAACATAGTGATTTAATATTTTTATAGATTATACTACATGTAAAGTTATTATAAAATATTGATTATATTACTTGTGCTGTACCAGTATTCTTGCCTGGGAAATCCCATGGACAGAGGAACCTGGAGGGGTTCAGTCCATGGGGTTGCAAAAGAGTCAGACATGACTGAGTAACAAAACAACAGCAATGTTATATCCTTATATCTTATTTATTTTATAATAGTTTGTGATTTTTTTTTCTTAAATAATGTTCAGATACTTGTAGTATGTTTTATTTATTTATTTATTTGTGGCTGTGTGGCTTATAGGATCTTAGTTCCTTGACCAGAGATTGAACATGAGTCTTCAGCATGAAAAGTGTGGAGTCCTCACCACTGGACTGCCAGGGAATTCCCAGCACTTTATGCTTCTTATTCTCTTTCACCAATCTTGCCCTTTATTCCATCCTCCTACCTGCTGATAACCACTAGTTTGTTCTCTGTTATCTGTGAGTCTGTTTACTTTTTGTTATATTCATTTATTTTTTAGATTCCGCATGTAAGAGAAAGCATAGTGTTTGTCTTTCTCTGTCTGATTTATTTCACTAAGCCTCTATATCCATCCATGTTGCTGCAAATGGCAAAATTTCAGTTTCTTGTGGCTGAATAATATTCCATTGAGTATTTGTATAAAAATATATGTGCCACCTTTTTATTCATTCATTGGTTGATGGACAGTTAAGTTGTTTTCCATAGCGTGGCTATTGTAAATATAGCCACTATGAACATTGGGGTTCATGTATCTTTTTGAATTAATGTATTCCCTTTCTTCAAATACATACCCAGGAGTGGAATTGCTGGGTCATATAGTACCATTTTTAGCTCTTAAAGGAACTGGTAATGTTCTGTTTCTTGATCTGGGTGATGACATAGTGAAGGTATCTTAACACCTATGGGCATGTTTAAAATCACATAAAATTAAATAATAATATAATCTACTTTGCTGAAGCTCATCTTTGCCACATAATATGTCATAACAATGAACTAATCCTGTCAATTTAATGTGAAAGAAATTCATTTAATTAATTTTCAAATGAACCGGGATGTCCTGTAGCCCCACAAAACCAGCATCTCCTTTTCTTCCCTCAAATATAACTCATTTGTATGGCCGGTGATGAGATGGCCCCACAGCCCTCAAAAGTTCTTGAGGCTCTCCCATCATATATTTCATCTTTCGAGCTCTCAGATCTTTTACAAAATAATTCACATGATGCCTCAGAGATCACTACCTGATGAATATGGGACACCAATGACATTTTTAAAGACCCAGGCTCCACTTCCTCCCAAGTGTGTGAACGGTCACTGTTTAATGACAACTATTCTGTTCTCAGATCCCCCCTTGTGACAGCTGTCACACCCTCAGAACGTGCTCCTCATGTTTAAATAATTTCCTTCACATTAAACTGATCCCCCCAAAACACACCAGTCTCATTTCAAAAATTGTGATGAATATTTCAGTGGCATCTCAGTGGCATTGGTTTGGTCACATGTCTGCTTCTAAGCCAATCACTCTGGACACGAGAACATGAGGCTTTGTGTGACCAAGTGTGGCTCAGGTACCATCCTCCGTCCTGTGTTGAAGGCGGCTGCATCAGGACTGTACATGGTGAGGGTGGCAAGTATTGGATTCCCAGTTAACAACTGGGGATGGACTGGACTCTGATTGGCCCAAAACTAACAAATGTCTACTACTCTAGGGAAAGCCCATGAGCCATTGGAACATAGACTAGCAAGACTGGGACTTTTTAGTTAGGGGAGATGAAAGCTGAGAAACCACCTAATGGAAATCTTTAAAACTATAAACATTTTGGGCTTCCCAGGTATGCGCTAGCGGTAAAGAACGTGCCTGCCAATGCAGGAGACATAAGAGATATGAATTCAATCCCTAGATTGGGAAGATCCCTTGGAAGACAGCGTGGCAACCCACTCTTGCCTGGAGAACATCGTGGACAGAGGAGCCTGGCGGGCTACAGTCCACACGGTCACAAAGAGTTGGACACAACTGACGTGACTGAGCAGCAGCAGCATAAACATTTTATATTCATGAATATCAAACCCTTAATTATTAAAATAAAAATACCAGTTTGAACTTTTGAAAGTTATTTCAGTAGTGAGAAGTGAGAAACACCCAAAACCCCCATGACGCCCTTTGAAATGCGAGCCATCCGACCCTCTGATGCCATCTGTACGCGTCTCCAGAGCCCAGGTTGTCCACCAACCTCAGTAATCATGTTCAACCCAACAAGCCTGATGGGAACGGCTTACATGCAGTTTTCAATCACTGGAAAAGTTTATGGGTTAAACAAAGCAGAAAGACACACTGGACTATAAAGAAAAAATGCTTTCTGTTACTTCATTTCCATATCCAAGAGAGAGAAGAAAATGCAGCTATAATCTGTAGCCATGAGTCAAGAGAGTGAGGAAAAAACATAAAATTTGAGGAAATTTTGCTTGAGACTAAAAACAAACCAAACAAACAAATGTTAGTGTATTAGAGCTAAATATTTATATTCAAATTTTTGTGGTTTTATTTTTTTAAGTTATACCACATATAAAAATATTATATATTATATAACATAAAATATTGTGTTCTTATACATAGTCTCCTAGTAGATAATTGACTATTTGATGAGCACTTTTGCTTCCTTTTCATCTTGTTCTCCTAAAGTAAATGTCTGATAAAGTTGGATTCATTCACTGTGGGTTATTTTCTCAAAAAAGCTAGAAATTCTTAAAAATGTAAATGTGTCCTTTGGGCAGGCTTCATTCTCTTTGCTTTTTTCCTGGGATATCATTGTGCTTTCCCAGTGACTTAGCCACTGAAAGATGATAAAAAGAATGATCTATTTCAAAGATTTGTGGCTCATTATGGGCACTGAGGGATAAAGTTGAAATAAAAGGTCACAATGAGATTTGATTGTTCCTTGTGGTCTGTCACAGACAGGAATAAAGGCACACCTTGGAAAAGAAATTGGAAAAGAGAAGAGAACTTTCCTTTGAAAGTTATGCAAAAAGCACAGATAATGTACATTTATAGAAAGTAAATGTCTTCAGGATGTCATGATTTGAAACTGTGCCAAGAAAATTTGAAACAAAACCTTTTTAAAAATATATGGATGCTACATTTCTAGTAGTTTAGGATCTATGAACTCAGGATACAGTCTCTTTTTAAGTGTTTGGGGTTGGTGTGGGGCAGCCACCCCTTGTCTTACTCATCTGTGTCTGTTCACCTGATCAAGGTGTT
Organism: Antilocapra americana; assembly: GCA_007570785.1. Taxonomy (NCBI): domain Eukaryota; kingdom Metazoa; phylum Chordata; class Mammalia; order Artiodactyla; family Antilocapridae; genus Antilocapra; species Antilocapra americana. The sequence goes on along the minus strand of ML663563.1, from coordinate 9,796,685 downwards.
ATGACTAGAGTCAAACCTTATACATATTTGCTTGCTTTACCAAACAACTATCTATGGGGCTCATTCTCTATGTCAGAAATACAACAGAACAAGAGAAAGCCTTTGCCTAGTGAAAAGCCAAGTGGAAAGACAGAAATTCAATAAAAAAAAAATATTGTGATTGTAGCAAGAGACATAAAGTATAAGCAAGAATGGGACTGAAGTGTCCAACTGGGATATCAGAGTGGTTTGGGATAGAAGGAGAGAGATCCAGGTGGCGTCTTGAAAGAGTTAGATGGGGGGAGGTAGCACGGGGATGTGGCAAGAAGAGAAAGCAGTCCTATTTCAAGCAGAGGGAACTACACCTTTGAAGGTTCTGAGATGGAAGGGAACATGAAGTGTTCCATGAACTAAAAGAATATGGATAAGACGAAAGCAGGGGGAGGGTGAGAATGGAAGCTGGAGAGGTAAACAGAAGCATAACATATGGAGTCTTGGATCTGAAGTTTTAGAAACTAGCAACAATGGAAATGCATAGAAGGGGTGGTGGTGTTGTTTTTTTTTTTTCTCAAGTCCTTGTCATTGTCATATTTTCTTATTTTCAAAGATCTCCTTTTTCACAGTTTGGGGAATCAACTGGAAAGGTATAAGCACAGGTATAGGGAGACAATTTGTGTTTATATTCATCATTGTGGTCCAGAAGCAGATGATGACTTTGTCCACCAGAGTGGCAAGTTGATAGAAATAAAAGGATTTAAAAGATATTTAGAAGACAGAGTCAATAATATAATGGGTGAAAGTGACTCTCCTGTTTCTAGACAGAAAGGAGGCATGTCCCTGACATTGAGACCTCCAAAGGCAGAGGATGATTTAGGAGAGACTGAGTTCGGTTCTGGAAATGTTTCTTGTGTCATATCCAAGTGGAGAAAGGAGTTGACAGTTGGGTCTGGGATACAGTGGAAAAGTCTAAACTAGTTACATTTGCAAATTTAATAAACACTTTCAAATGCTTGCTAATTACCAGTCACTGCTTACATCCTTTATAAATATTGTTTTCTCTTCCTAGCAACCCTCTGAGGGAAGTACAACTGTTAAACCCATTTTACCTATGAGAAAACTGAGGCCCAGAATTAGTAGAGTCTCCCAACTAGGTCATGAGCCAGAATTCAAACCCAGGGCCATCTGGCTCCAGAGTCCACACTCTTAGCCACTAGGCTACCAGACAGAGCCCAGCAACAAAGTAGGTGTGGGTGAGACTGCAGAGTAATAAGAAGAGCGAACAGAGCCCTGAGGAACTCTAACTATTAAAGATGGGGAGAGGAGGATGACTTGGCACAAACTTATTGCTTCCACAGATCCGTGAGGCCCTTTTGTTTTGGCAGGTTTGTCTAGTGAGACCTCAGTCTCCGAGGTTAGCAGAGCCCACCAAGCACTCAGATGATCTCACCTCCATGAATCTGGACAGGCCCCGCACCACCTACCAAGTCTGAGGTTTATCCTGCTCGACACACCAGGACTCAGCAACCACACCACTTTCTAAACTCTGCACTATTGGTGTTCCTCCAAGGCTGACTCTTTTGCCAATAACTTGACTTGTATTATTTTTAGTGAAGTACCATGTAGCAAGCTGTTCCTTAAAATATTTCCAGTCTGGAGTGCTGTCAAGACAGAAATCAAAAAAGAAAAAAGCCGGGAGTGGAGGGTGACGGTGGAAAGAGAAAAAGAATTATGAGATTGAGGAACACACCCCAAAACTGTTGAGGAAAGAACATAATCTTCTAAGTGAGAAGACTGGAAAGCCATCCTCTCATCCCAGTCACTCTCAACCTCAAGAAACTGCCACCCACTCACACCTGTATCATTCCTAAGTAAACAGTTACCTGGTTGCTTTTCAGTGATGTTGTCAGCTGGTTTCTACTTAAGGTAGAATTTTACTTACCTTGTCATCAGAAAGCCACGTAACATCGTATTTAAGAGCATAGGCTTTGAAACCAGCAACTGGCTCTATGCTAAATGTATGACTTTAGGAAGTTACTTACCTTTGGCCTCAGTTTCCCATCTGCAAAATGGGGATGAAAACAAAATCTCCTTTGTAGGATTCTTATGAAATCGTTGCTCTTATATCTTATGCACAGTGTAGTAAATATGAAAGAAGCATTAACTAATCTTATTTGTATGATTATTAGAAGGGCTAGTGCTCTTCAGATGCCTTTAGTAGCATAAAACCATGGTTATTTTCAAGAGCACCAAGACACTATATTAACAGATAGTCATGGTCACAGGCCACTAAAGGCGGGTTTTTAAACTTAATTTGAGTAGTACAAGCTGAGTGACTCTCGAATGTTGTTTGTATCAATGAGCAGTCAGAGAAGCGGTGTGTGTCTCTGTGTGTCTGCTCACCACATGTATGTGTGTGGAGAGAGACAGACAGACAGACAAGACTATGATTTGTCCTAGAGATCTGACTTAATGCAGCTGTGGGATTCTGGCCTGCCAGTCTCTGTAAGTGTATTGCCTCCTGCGTGACACTGGAGCTGGAAGCCCCAGAAGAGGCCAGCAGGAAGGGAAGAAGGACGTAGAGCCAGGGAGAACAAATATGAGCTGGAACCCCCAAGGACAGGCTGAGGCTTCCTCAGTCCTTATTACCCCTGACTGTGATTACACAGCTACCCTACAGCAGTGGGGGCCGTCGGTCAAGGATCTAAACACAAGCAAATGGTCCAGGGGTCAGATACGCTAAGGATGGCTCAGGGAGAAGTTAGGCAGCTCTAGGCCCTTCCGCTGCCTCATGCCAGTGAGGTGAGGAAACAAATGGAGAGCAGTATGTGTAAAATACAAAACGGTGGTCAGCTTGCTTTGGCGTCTAAATATCCCTCTTAAATCTCTTCTGACAGATGTGGAGAACAGATGTATGGACACCATACATGTTTATGGCAGTGGGATGAATTGGAAGATTAAGCCTGACATGTACACACTATTGATACTATGTATAAAATTGAGAAGTAATGAGAACCTACTGTGTAGTTCAGGAACTCTGCTCAGTGCTCTGTGCTGTGCTGTGCTTAGTTGCCCAGTCATGTCTGACTGCATATACTCTTTGCGACCCCGTGGAGTATAATCCACCATGCTCCTCTGTCCATGGGGATTCTCCAGGCAGGAAAACTGGAGTGGGCTGCCATGCCCTCCTCCAGGATATCTTCCCAGTCCAGAAGTCAAACTGGGGTCTCCTGCATTATAGGCAGATTCTTTACCAGCTGAGCTTTCAGTGCTCTGCAGTGACCTAAAATGGGAAGGAAATTCCAAAAAGAGGGGGTATATGTATGCGTATGGCTGGTTTACTTGGCTGTACAGCAGAAAATAAAACAACACTGTGAAACAACTATATTCCAATAAAAATTAACAAAACAAAAACAAAACACTCTTCTGTTGCCCACTCTAAATGGAAAAGGAATTCAGGGAAATGTCATTCAGCTGAGCCAATCGTTGACACGTTGCACATTACAAAACCACCAAAGGGTCCTTACCATAGATATTTGCTAAACTTGCTATGTGCCCTGCACTGTGTCAGCTGTTTTACTTGCCTTATTTCTTCTATTTTCACCGTAACTGCACATGTCTGTCTGTTCATCACAAGTGAGAAAACTGAGGACAAGAATTCTTCTTCAGTAACTTGGCCAAGGTCAGAAGAGATTTGCTTATAAATGATAAAATGGACAGCTACGTTTTGGAGTTTGTGTCTGCATTAACCAGATTTTCTGTAGCATTAGGATTCCTCTCCAAAGCTTAGCTAATAACTGCAACAGATCATATCATGAAGTTCCTATCCCTGCTCTTGTTAAAAATAATAGGGCAAGATTGGCCCAAGGTGCTGATATACCTAGGGATAATAGTGCATTCTTGGAATCTTATGAAAGTGAAATAATTTCAGGTACTGTTTATATATAAATATTATTCTCTTAAAAATGAAGTAGATATCAACACCAGATGGAATTATTCCTTAGGCCCCATCTTTTTCATTTCAAAAGCTATAAATTAATTTTAGATAATTCTAAATGCAAGTCATAGCTAGTATACTATTATCTTGTATGTGGATATGCAATTTGCATGAATTTGCAATGAATTTAATAAGATTAAATGAAAATCCTCCCTTTCACTTACTTATGAGTAATCAATATCTAGGAAGCTGAGATCCCTGCAGGCAACCATGGGATGCCACCCACACAGGCAAAAATCCCAACTTACTAGTTAAAAGCTGGCTGTAAAGAAAATGTGAGGTAATTGCTGAGTAAGATACAGATCCTGCTGCAGATAATAGCTATAAAATCTGGGTATAATGTGAAAAATTGGTAGCTGAAGTCACTAGAGAGTGAAGACATATAATCTGATTCTTGTGGAAGAGTTCACGATCATAAGAAAGGAGTTGTATAAAGTGAGTTTCTGTTACTGTCCTTTAGCTTGGGACCAGGTATGGTCATTAGGGATTCCATGACAGCAGGGGCACTGATGAAAAAACTACAGTCTTTTTGTCCTGGGAATTTACAAAAGACCAAATCTGAGGGAACCAATTAGTGAAGAGAGATGGGGAGCCTGTAGGAAAAATGCTCAGAAACGGATTCTCCAAATTCCATCTGAAATTTGAACCATTTGTTGTACAGAACAGATGCAAAACAGTTATGCTAAGACAAAAGATAGCATCTAAGTTTGGACCTACGACACAGAAATTGAGTTTCTAGTTCTAGTACAAACCAAGAAAATTGTTTGCTTGTCAAAATAAACAACAGTCACCAGAGAAAAGTATTAGAATCCACTCTCTATTATAACTTAACATTCATAATGTCCTGGATATAATCACCATCACTTGACAGGCGAAGAAGAAAAATGGGACATACTCTTCTTTTTGTTCAAAGAGCAAGACTTTTTGTTATCTTTTCAAACATAGAGTGTTAGCAGTATAAAGAGTAATATTTTTTCATCCATACTCTTAAGAGAAAAATTAACCCTAAGTAACTCTAAATGTTTGACTTAATAGATAATGATTTCAGGGCAGGTACAACTGACTCTATGTGATGAAGTTTTTAAAAATGCTCATAATGAAAGGATAGGAAATTTCAGTCAAAATATTAAATCAATTAAAAAAGAACCAAATGGAAACTCTGAAACTGAGAAATATAAAATCTGAAGTAAAAAACTATCAGATGGACTTCAGAGCAGAGTGGCAATGACAGAGAAAAGGGTAAGTGAAACTTAAGGTAGATCAACAGACATTCTCCAAAGTAAATATCAAAGAGAAAAAAGATTTTTAAGCAACCAAACTTCAAAGACCCAGTAAATTCTATCAAATTGTTGACCATACATATAATTAGAACTCCTTAAAGAGAGAGACAACTGGGCAAGAAAAAAATGGAAAAATCAATTTCCCCCCAATTTGATGAAACATATGAATTTACAACTTCATATGTTTGGTAACACCAGGCATGACAAATATAAGAAGGCTTTGTCTCAAACTATTGAAACCTGAATATACAGAGCAAAGCTTGAAAACAGCAAGAGAAAATGACAGACTACATACAAAGGAATAATCATTTGACTAACTAGTTGCTTCTTGTCAGAAACCATGGAGACCAGAAAAAAGTCCAAAAGCATCTTGGAAGTATTGAAGGGAGAAAAAAACAACAGTTGTCAACCTAGAATTCTATATCTAGTAGAGGGGAAAAACCCTTCAAGAATGAAGGTAAGAGTGAAATAAAGATATTATTACATAAAGGAAAATTAAAAGATGCATCACCAATACATCTCTGGTACCTGCAGTACAAAAGAGAAAAATATGCTGAAAGAAAATAATCTTGAATAGAAGTATAAATCTAAAAAAAAGTGCCACAAATTAAAATGTCTTTGTAAATACAAAGATTGTATTTTTTGCTTTGTCTTCCCTTAATTTCTCTACAAAGCATATGCGTGTTTAAGAATTTAAAAGGAAATCCACAAGACCACTCTCATTCTGATACAACCTGAAGTTCAGGGTCCCCAAGACCACCCTCAGATTAAATCATTAGGGTTCACAGAGCTCATTGAAAACTATTACACTTATTATTATGTTTTTTTTTTTTTTTTCAGCAAAAGGATACAGATGAAAATCCTCAAGAAAAGAGACACATGGCAGAATCCAAGAGAGTTCCATGGACAGAGCTTCCATCTCTCCTTTCCCAGTAGAGTCATGGAAAGTTCTAACTCATCCCAGAAACACTATGTGATAGCACACATGGAATACTGGCAACTGGGAAAGCTCACCCAAGCCCTGGGGTTCCCTTGCATAGACATGGTAGATCACCTACATGGCTGACCTTAGTTTCCAACATTTCCAAAGATTGAGCTGATACCATGTGACCCAAAGGTCCAATCATGAATCACCTTGTTATTATCTGGTGTGGCTCAAAGCCCCCAGACACTGGGTATCAGGCAGAACATTCCAAGAACTTGAGACTCACCTCACAGGAGCCAAGAGCAATGACAGACCTCTCTGACCAAGACTAATTCTTTACTACACAGTGTTTAAAGTCAAAATTATAGTATTTTCTTATGCTGTTTGATGACAAATATAGATACAGCATTGAAGTTAACTTAAAAAAAAATACATTTAAAGTAACTAGAAAGCAAGTCACAGACCAGGACAAAAGATTTGCAAATCCTAGTGCTTGTTTTCCGGAGAAGGCAATGGCACCCCACTCCAGTACTCTTGCCTGGAAAATCCCATGGACGGAGGAGCCTGGTGGGCTGCCGCCTATGGGGTCGCACAGTCAGACACGACTGACACGACTTCGAAGCAGCATCAGCAGCAGTGCTTGTATCCAGTATACAGAGAATGTCTTAAAACTCAAAAAGAAGGCATATATTAAAATTTTAAATGGGCAAAATATTCGAATGGGTGCTCTAATATACATATGGTCAAATATCAAGTGAAAAGATGTTCAATATCACAAGTCATCAGGGTAATTACAAACTGAAGCCGCCATGAGAAACGACTGGACAACCTAGCACAGTGGCTTAAGTTTTGAAGATAATACCAAGTTTTGACAGTGATACAAATTGGTCAGAATTGTCCTACATTCCTGGTAGGAATGCAAAATAGTTCAGCCACTTTGGAAAGCCTTAGCTGTTTCTCACAAAGTTAAACATATATATGACTGAGCAGTCCAATTCCTAAGTATTTACCCAAGATGGATGAAAATTATTATCACACAATGAATTGTGTTTGCATGTTTATAATAGCAGTGTTTATAATAACCAAAAACTGAAAACAATCCAGATTTTCATCAACTGATCAATACGTAAACAGATTGTGGTGTATACGTACTATGAAATACTACCCAGCTGTGAAAAGAATGAAATAGTGACATGAAATAAAATGAGTGAATCTCGCTCTATGAAAGAAGTCAAATAAAACAGACTACATACTATATGATTCCATTTATATAACTTCTATAAAAGGCAAAACTGTAGCCACAGAAAGCAGGTCACTGCCAGGATGGTGAGGCTCAGGGAAGGGAATTGACTGCAAACGGAAATGCAGACACTTTCTGGAGAGAGAGAAATGTTCCATGTTTTGACTGTGAAGGTGGTTATATGACTGTAGACACTTGCCAAACTCATCAAACTGTACATTTTAAATGGGAAAATTTTCTTAAAAGTAAATTATGCCTTCATAATGCTGGAGAATAAAAATTAAAAACAAAAATAGCAAATATAGTATCAGTTCCAGGACCTACTCATGAAATATGTCTGAAGGGTCTCCTGGTAATGCTGTGAAATAAGGTACCGTGCAAAAGAAAACAGGACTTGATCCAGATCCTTGGAACTAGGGGTTTGGGATTCTTATCCAGTTCTGTCTCTAGAAATTTCTTCTATCAAGAGACAATTTCTCTGGATCTCAATTTCTTTGTAAGAAAAATAATAAGGAGCATGGTTCGATGGTCTCTAACCTCCCCTGCAGACAAATGACTAGCTCGTGCACTTCTGCTGTTTCTTGCTCATGTCAAGCATCACCATGTGATCATGGCCAGACTCTCATGGAGCCCAGAATTCCAGACTCCCTGGCAGTACAGCACTCCAGGCAACCAATACCAACTACTGAATTCTGTCTTGTGAGAAACTTTTGGTGCTATAGCTGCTCTAGAAAGTGAATCTCTAATCACTGTGAATAGAGACCGTAGGATCATACCTCAATTGTTGCTTATTGTAGTCCTAATTAGTTCTATTAACTAGCTCCAGATGGAGAATGACTAGCAGCTTCCATATGGCAAGCTAGTGGAGAGCAAACCATGGTGCAAACAAGATGGAAGAAATGCTCTAAATTTTCATGGAAGTCCAGCCGCAAAGAGTCAGACACGAAATGCGGACTTCAAATAGACCCTACCAACATCCCACAGGCCCGAGGTCATGCCCATCCTGCGTGAAGCCTGTCTTTTCTGATGACCGCACACACAGGGGTACTGTATTTTAATATAATTATTTCATATAAGTATCACCCCAAGCAGAGTCTGGCTCAGCAAAAAATTGTTACCTGGTTGATTAACAATATCTGCGTGGGCAAGGAGACCATGTCTTGGGCCACCCCAGCCCCCATATTTTGAGCACGCTTAAGTGGTTTACAAATATTATCTCACTGAACCCTCACAGCAACACTCTGAAGTAGATAATATTTTCTCCATTTTGCAAATGAGAAAGGTTGCCTAAGAGAAAGAGATTGCCTAAGTTTCCCAAAGTATACCCCCATTCCCTCACCCCCAAACCCCTCCATTGTAAATGATGGGAACTGAACTTCAAAACCTGAGTTTCCCCTACCATTCCATGCTGTTTCTCTTTATAATGCCTCCCACCACCCAAGTGGCTTCCCTGGTGGCTCAGAAGGTGAAGAATCCACCAGCAATGCGGGAGATCTGGGTTTGATCTCTGGATTGGGAAGATCCCCTGGAGAAGGGAACCCCTACCCACTCCAGAATTCTTGCCTGAAGAATCCCCATGGACAGAGGAGGCTGGTAGGTTACAGTGCATGGGGTCACAAAGAGTTGGACACATCTGAGCGACTTTCACTTTCACTTTTCACTCAGTACCAGGCAAGGGCTTAGCACAAAACAGGTTCTTAGTAAACATTTTAACAGCCTTAATAAATGGGAGGTATGCCAACCTGGCGCACAGCAGCCTAAAACAAGTGGATTGTTTTTTTTGTCAGTTGTGAAGCTGAAGGCAAGTCTGAATCACAACAGAGTTTTTTAAGTGGCAGTCACGTTGGAAAATTACATGTCTATAAATCAGAGGGCTGTGGCCAGATAAACAGGTCTTCAATTAATAAATCAGAGCATCATTTTCCATACACTGAAGACAACAATGTTAAAATCCATATGATGATTAATATATTCTTTTATCATAGCAAGAATTGTCATCAAATGAAATTTTAACCATATTATTTCATGCTTAAAATGCTTTATTGAGTTTTCATGCATATTGATGGCCACAGCTCAGTCCCAAAAGATCTTTCTGATCAGATCATTACCTTTACTCTTAGCACCATCCGTACATTCATTCATCTGACTAGCTTCACCTCAGTCAATGCGCTCGGTTACTTAGCCCATTCATGTACAATGCAGTTTTACATCTTCTCTCTCTTCACATACAGTATTACTTCTACTTGAACTGCTCTCTACTCTTTACTCTTTGACACTAATTTAAAGCTTCACCTTTTCTCACAACTCTCCTCTGACCCCTCTGAGCTTAGTCAAATTTCCCTCTTTCTTACTCAGAGTAGAAGCCTGGATTTGTCAGAGCACCTTGTTCATTTTAATTGTTCATTGCATTTTCACTCTTGTCCCTGACCATAAGCTCTTTGATGATATATATCATATCTGATTTTATAACTGTATTACCCAGCATAGTGTCTGCAACATAACAGGAGCTCAATAATTATTTTTTGAATTAATATGAGTTCTGTTCCTAGTTGACACATGCATAAAAAAGACAAAATGACTATTTATCTTAGGTGTGGGGGAGGAAAGCCCTGTATTTCTAGGAGATGCAATAGTTTATTTCCAGGCTTCTATTAGTCAGTCTGGTGAAGACTGTGCATGCATGCTAAGTCTCTTCAGTCATCTCCAACTGTTTGCTATAGCCTGCCAGGCTCCTCTGTCCATGGGATTCTCCAGGTAAGAATACTAGAGTGGGTTGCCATGCCTTCCTCCAGGAGATCTTCCTGACTCAGGAATCGAACCTTTATCTCTTATGTCTCCTACATTGCTGGAGAATTCTTTACCACTATTGCCACCTGGGAACCTCTGATAAAGACTGTAGTATTCACCAAAATACATCCCAATCTCTCTTGCTGTTTGGTTGGTTATGTGAAGAGTTATAGTGAATAGATTATATGCAGGAAGGATATAAACCACTTTTCAGCGTCACTGAGAAGTCTCCCATGTGTATCCTTCATTCTCATGGTCTTCTTCCTATCTCCTGTTGGATGATGCTGGCATGACTTTGAAACTTGAATGCAGTGGAGGCACAAGATGGAAAGAGCCTGGGTTGCTGAGTCACTGCTTGGGTGAGAGCTGGTGCAGAGTGGCCTAAATAGAAACATCCACACTGAAAGTCATATCACTGAGATTTGGGGTTATTTATTACAGGAGTTTATGTCATTTATCATATATAATAAAATCAAATAAATATTATATTTCTATTTCTTTCCACAAGATCCTACAGATATCTGACATAGAAGCTTTTATAAGGCCTTAAGGGGGAATCATTAAGTAGCATTTATTGAATCTTCTCACTATAATGTGTTCACAAAAGAAAAACTGGAAGTTGCAAAGGAAAACATTTCAGAATAGATCTGGTGGGATATATACCCAAAGGGGTCCTGAGATGTGTGTGTGCTGTCAGAAGTTTTCCTCTAGAGAGGTTTCTAATCAGAGGCCTGACTGTCCCCCTTTGGGCCTGTGTAGCTATAGTCAGCAGAAATACAGATTGTTTGGCTCTTTTAGTGACCAGCTAGGGAGAGAACCAAGACTATAATTTCAATGAACCCTGAGACTTTTGTAAACAGAAAAGTCAGGAAAAAATGTGGCTGGCAGGGAGGGGGAACTCTGTTTGGACTATCGCCCAGAGGGGGGCCTCTTCTTCCCCTCAACGGGCCCCTGCCTGATCCTTCCTGCTCCAAACTCCTGTTTTCCTCCCTGCAAGCGATAGTGTTTCTGCCACTAAAGCCACGATCTGCCTGTTGAAGTAGCCACCAAAGCCACCTCTAGAGCTGTGGCTCCTGGCAGACAAGAAAGTGGAGAAACCCTGTGAGTAAGGGCACTTACCTAAGCAAACAACCTAAGGCCGTTCCCTTTAGGTCTCGTTATCCAAGGGTGACTTTCCTGAGATACTGCTGGGGACATCTGGTTCAACTCTATTTCACTTGCATAGGACCTTAAAATAAAATGTGACAAAACAGGATAACGCAAAGCTGAATGGATAGATATGGTAGGAACTCAGGAATTACCAGGTCTGATCAGACTCAGTGGTTTGGTGCCAAGAGAGCCCCAAAGAGGGCCATCACTCAGTTCTCAAGAATTCATCTCTGAAGGCCGTCTCTTGGGTGACTTCTCAGTTCTTTATGATTCTCTTATTGAGGAGCAGCTCCGTGGCAGTAATGGAAAGGTACTACTCAGGTCTCCTGCTGTGGGAATGTCCCTGATGGGTGGTGGCCCAAGCTCTGCCCTCTGAGTCATGTCCAAGGCCACCGTCCCCACAGAAGGGTGCTCTTAGCCAGTTTCTGACTAGGAAAGGGATAGTAAGGCAAACTACTTCTTGCAAGGTTGCAAGGATTTTCTGATTCTTGACTTTGGCTCAAGGACTCCCATGGGCTTGGCCAAAGCTTTCTTAATGCTGCAGTCTTAGATTCTGCCAGTCCAACCTTGTTTTCTTCCTTCTCTTCCCTCAAGGATCAGATCTGCATGAATGGTGTCCTCTGTCCCTCCTCTTTTATCCTTGACAGGTGTTTCCCCCAGTAAATCTCTTGCATGTCTAATGCTTTTATCTTGACATCTGAAGACCCAACTGAACTAAAACATGGTCATATCTGTAGGTGGGATATGCAGAATGAGTCTGAGTTCTAGGATCCTGCCGTAATTGCTGAAGGACTAGGCCATTGACCAAGATGGAATCATGGAATACTCAGTTCCAGGAAGTCTGGGTCCGTGGAGCTTGGGCATATTTAAGAGCTCCTTGAGAAAAAAGCCTGTGGGTTTGAATATCAAAATCTGAAGGTGCCTTCATATTTTTTTCTCCTGATTTCTGTCTTTTACTATTTCTTTATATTTTTGTGATTCTTCAGTTTCCTTCCACTGAATTCCCTCTTGTTCCTTTTCCTCAAGCTAGTCAGAGTTGATTTCTATCACTTGCAACTAGACAAGTCTGAAGGATACAGTGAAGCACAGGCCAGGTTTCTCCTGTCTCTTATGCTGCAAACTTTATCCAGATCCTTTCCCAGCTCATTTATGCATCAGTCCTCTAATGCCATCCCTGTGGTACTTAAGTTTTACCCTCTGTGTGAAGCAGGGTTTATTTTTAAATTGTGAAAATCTTTATTTTTCCAAGGTATTGAACATAAATATAAAAATCCCAAAGTGAAGTTGAAAACAACAACAACAACAAAAAAAACATGACTCGGAGGGGGCAGTTTAATAGTCAGAAGTTATGGGAAAGGATTTGTCAAGCATCATTTGCTAAATCTCACACATAAAGAGAGGGTGCCCAGAAACCATCAAAAGGGGTATCTTGTCCTACATAAGGCAGCTAGTGAGGAAGTTCAGAAAGTAAGGTTACTTAAAACAAGATACTATTTTCTGTTTGGGTCTTAGAGGGATTTTGTACCTTTTAATGCTGAATCACTAATAAAATAGAAACCGTCTTAGATAATGGAGAAAGAAAGTAAACACTGCAAGAAGACACCAAATGAAGCAAACATAGGTGATTACTGATTATGTTCTTTGACAACACTTCCCACCTGCCCACAGTTCTTTGTCTGGCAATGTCGTCATGTTTCTTAATGCCCCCAAGGCCCCTCTATGAGGCTGGAACTCATCAAAGTGCAAATGACAGAAGGGCACCAGATCGTCTCACTAGCTCACTGATAACTTAGGAATCACAGTCAGAGCTGACATAGGCAGTGGAGACATCCATGTGCTAAAACAGGTCATACCACCTCTGAAAGTACAGCTGCTGCTATATTTTCAGTTTTATAAGAAAAGTTTGCATTTCTTCTCTTGGTTTTCTGAGTGAAACAGATGGCAAAAACTTTTAAGGGTTGTTTTTAAAGACTCCAGAAATTCTTTTTTTTTTTTTTTCCTATCTTTCTTTTGAGGCAGATACCAATCCATTAACCACACTTAATGGGGGAAAAGTGAAGAAAGTTACAAGCATAATGTGCCTTCAGAGACATGGAATCCTTGTCAAATAAAATGATGTGGTCTAGATTTTCAACCTAAAGAATTAGGTGATATGCTGAGAATCTATTTGGCCTCAAGAGTTCCCAAGTATGTTTCCACACACCAGACCAGCTCATCATTCTCGGGCTGAGTGGCAAAGTCTAGATATACAGTACATTACCTCAGTACAGTGCCCCAACATTCTCTTGGTAATTTCAAAAGCTTTTTATTTAGCTTGGAAACAGAGGAAGAGTGATGATTAATCATCTGCCTAATCTCCAATGACAGAAATAAAGAGCACAGTTTTATTTCTGGCTTGACTTCTGTCTCCTTCTTAGAAGCAGAGGAAAGATGGCAATCGTGCTATGGAACATTCCTTCCTGTGTACTAGAAGCAGAGATCAAAGCATGCCTTTCCGTCAGAGCCCCAGTGACATATTTTCCTCCGCAGAGGATCTGGAGCAAGGTGAGGTTGCTCCCTCATCTATGTGTGGCTAGGATGTCAGCCTTGACTCTACTGGGCCTCCTAAAATTACCTCAGATGGAGGGGTAAGGTCTAAATCAAAAAGGCCCCATCCCCACCTGCTTAATCATGGGGAGTCCCAACTTTCACCTGATCTTTCCAGTGAATTGGGGGCAGTCTCTAGGGAATGCTTCTGTGTTCTACAAATTTGGCTTTTGTTCTTGTACTTGGCCATTCACTAACTCTGGGCTGCTGATTTCTTCTCTCCTTATTAGGTATACAGCTCATGTAACAGTTCAACTCTGCCCACCAGTGGGGCTGCATGGTCTTTGCTCACAGGATTGTGTTAGCCATTGCCCAAACAAAAACAAAACTTTTCCCAGGGACAAGCAATGATTTGTAATCCATTTAAATAGCAGTCCAAATCCAGATGGAGAAGAGATCCAGCTCCACACAGTAACAAATGAACCAGCAGTTAGAGAGCTTCCTGTGAGCCAGGCTCTCTATGATTTTTCCTACATTCTTGCTACAACTCTGAGTCATATGCTAGTCTTATTAATGAAAATTTACAGATGAAAAACTGTGGCACGAGAAAGTTTCTAAAAAAATTGTTTAAGTCACAGCATTTAGTAAGGAGTAGAGCCAGGATTTGAGTCTAGCCAGGGCTTCTCTGGTGGCTCAGATGGTAAAGAATCTGCCTGCAATGCAGGAGACCAGGGCTTGATCCCTAGGTCAGGAAGATCCCCTGGAGAAGGCAATGACTACCCATTCCAGTCTTCTTGCCTGGGAAATCCCATGGACACAGAAGCTTGGCAGGCTACAATCCATAGGTTCACAAGGAGTCAGACATGATTCAGTGATTAACACTAACCAGTCTGGTTGCAAATGCTGGGGCTCTTCATAGTGATGCTGTATTTCCTCTCTGCCACCTAGTTACGTAAACAATCTGCAAAGATACCAGTTTCATCCATCATTTAAAATAACATTGCATGATAATCTCTTCATACCTTTTGGCCTCTGGGAACTCAAATGTTTCCCCTTCAGAGTCTTGACTCTCCATGAACATATCTAACAGAAACCCACAGAGATGGCTTTCCTCAAAGATGAAGTCGCCATCTCTTTGTGAAATGTGAACCTTTGTGCCCAGAGTTCTGAAGGTTTTGTTTTTGTTGTCTTGCTCTTATCTAGTTATGTGTGTTTTTGAAGCCTGTCCTGTCCAGCTAAAGATGGTGACTGACCCTTCCCTGAACAAAGGGAAGCTAGTGGTCCATGAGGAACCTGTCCCACCCCTATTCCAATTGACTTGGTTTCATGTCTTTAAATCTCTTCTTGACCATCTATCACCTATTACAGTGTGTTTGAAAATGTGTGATGTAATAGTCCATTAGGGGACGTACTATTGAAACTTCTTTCTACGGTATCAAACATGAGGATGGGGAAAACTAGAAGGGGTGCATGAAGAAATACTTGTTCTGATTCCATTGTGTGAAAATTGGGAAGCTATAAAGGAAATAAGAGGCACAGCCCAACAGGAGGTGGTCTGGCTAAGACATACCCCCACCCCTGGCTAAAATGCATTCAACACTCCGAAAGCGACTTAATGAGTAGTCAGGATTCCTAGAGTCAGTTACTTCTGTTGTCACCACTGCCTGCCCACCTCTAGAGATGGGAAATAAACAGCTTATTTCTAGCCCACATAAAACACAGATGCCTCCCAAACCACAAGTTTACCCTGGAAACTGGTCACAGTCATGCCAGCTGCCTGTGTCGTTATGTTCTGCAGATGCTAGCCGCAGACAGGCTGACTTTATTACTGTAGAAAAAAAACAGCCTAAGGAAGCAAGCAAAAAATAAATGTGACCCTTTCCAATTGAATAATGATAAATGTGAACATTTATTTCAAATTTCACATAAAACAGGAAGTCAAGGAGTTGGGGTTGTCCAACCTCATACCAGCCAGCATCCATTGCAGAGCGTGGGCCACAGCAAGTGCTCAGAAATGTGAGATGAAAGGATTTCTGTAAAATGTGTCAGATTAAAGGATTTCAAGAGGTGCATAAAACAAGGCTGCAAACCAGTTACCTTGCAAAGTTGTCTCAAAAAGAACTATCCCTGGCTTCTGGTCAACAAAGAAAAGACTGAGGTCTAGGTTCATGCTTCTGAATGCGTTAGTCTACTGTTGGACCAGCAGATCAGCTAGGTGGGGGAAGTCTAGAGAGGAGGGTAGAGATTGCTAAACAGAGTTTCTTGCCATTTAACTGGTTAACAAGGCATCTTACTCTGCAAGCAGCCTGAAAGCTAGAGATTACCATGCAAAATGATTATCTCTACCTCCTGCCTCTTTGACCAATGCCCACACTCTAGGGTTCTGTCTAAGGCCAATCATTTCTAGGTCCTCTAAAGCAGCTTAATAAGTCTGTAAAGAACTAGGTGAGGGACAGTGATAGTTCACCAAATAGCACTTAAATTTTCTTTTAAAATCAATTCAAATGACTTAGACTAACTCTACTTTCCTAGTGTTAGGAGACAACTCTGTCCTACAGTTGCACCCAGATCAATACTTTGCTCTTCTCTTTCCTCTTCTGTTTGGAAGACTCACCCCTGTGACTGCATCACCTGGGCTCCTCTGCCCTCTGGCTTCCAGTTTTGTGTAGTCAGTGAGAAGTATCAGCAGGAGATTAGAAGGTGAGAGAGGAGAGGAGTCAGAACATCTCTTCCTGGCCCTTCCAGGTATACCTGATGCTGGCAGTGGTCACAGGCTGCTTGATTATAGATCCTTCTCACAAATCCAGCTTCTGCCATAGTCATTGTCATTGGCTGCCCTGCCACTGCTGGTTGATTCCCTTAAATCTTCTCCTACTGATGCAATAGTTTCTTCAAGAAATTATTTTCAGCTAAACACTTTGAGTATGCCTTCCAATGGATCAACCATGTTAAAGAGTTTCATTTTTATCCTAAGTATCTCAGAAAATCATTGAAATATTTTAAGCATTGGAGGAGGAAGGTGGGAGAAAAGTCATAACTAAATTTGAATTTCAAAAATATAACTCTGGCTTTGGTTTGGGAAATAGATTGTAAAGAAGCAGGAGTACATATGGATAGATCAGTTAGGTGATGACTAGTGGTTCAAGGAAGTGATGATCTTGGACTCTGATATTGGTAAAGATGAAAATGGAGGATTAAAGAGATGTTTGAATCAATAGAACCTAGTGATGGATTCAACATGGAGAGAGGGAGGGAGGTGAGATATCAAAAGTCATGCCTTGGTTTTTGAATTTTGATCATGCTATGTGCTACAGCATTTGAAGATTTCTAGGATAATGCTCATGATATTGATATAAGGTATGCTCATTTTGAGATGTCTTTAACATACTTAAGTAGACAAATAAATGCAGAAGTCTTATGACTCAGAATAAAGGTGTAGACTTGAGATGTACATTTGAGAGTTGTCTCTCTGTTGGTGTTAATTAACCCTGTGAATTATGACCCCTGGGAATGAGAGGTGCTTTCAATATCCCAGATAGAACTCTTCTGAAAACTCGTGAGGGACCCTGAAAACGAAGACAAATGATCAAATAATGTGAAGTGAACCTGCCAGTTAGCTTTTTATTGACAAACATCTTAATACAAGCATTAAATTTTTAAAATAATAAAAAGCTATCTGTTATTAAGTACATATTATACCATTTTTCATTACTGAAGTCTGATGCAAAGTGTTTGAATGCCTTATGAGAGGATGCATGCTAAGTGAACAAAGCGATATACTCATGTTCTGAAAAAGCACATTTTTTTTTACCCTGAAGTGCTAGGACTTTATGTTGCACACATTTAAGAGAAGTTGTCATGGTGACTGACTGCAGAGGATTGCTATCATCATTTGTGCCATTTGTTCTCCCAGCCGTATAGCCTGGGTTCCTATCCTTCTCACCCACATCCAATTCAAAAAACAATTTCTCTTTGATCCAGAGTCCCTTCTTCAGCAGTGAAACTTCCCTAGATTCACATTTCCATAGCCTCCAAGCATATCTACTGGATCTGACCATGCTATAGGAGCCTATTTTTATCCCTCTTATAACTAAAATGGCTGAATCTGAACATGGAGAACAATATCTGTTTTTGTAAATGCAACCAGAAAAGGCTACCTTTTGGCAGAACAAAAGACATTCTTTTAGTTATAAGCATACATATGTGTATATACCGATACAAATGTACTGAAACATCTCATATAAACATTTCAACAAAACTTATTTTGCCATTTGCAATATACTCTTGACATTTTCTATTTTCTCCTACTTAGGTGTTTAGACTGCTGACTGAGGTCCGCCAGCGTGGTTTCATAATCCACTCTTGCGTTACCACATCCTGCTTGGAAAATGTTCTCTAAATCCTGGTTCCCCCACTGGTGTCATAGTTGTGTTATACCATCAGTGCATCTTTGGACTCTCACAATGACCTGGTGGTTGTCATCGACTTTTGCTACTTTTTGACCCAGAGTTACTAGGTGAAAAATGGAAGGACTGGCAATGTGAGCAACTGTGAGGATGCAGCTCTGTGCGTGTGTGCATACATGTGTATATACACACACGTGTCTGTTACATTTCCAGGGAACTCAACATTTTGTCTGCTGTGGGGAATCAATTATTTTGTTCATTTTATCAGGTACATTTAGGATAAATGCTTGCCTGGATTTAATTATAAGAGAACCTGTGTTTCTGCTGAGCACTTGGTACATGTTTAACTTAAGGACACTTAACGTCTATTGTGACAGTGACTAGCCTCCCATTTTCTTACTGGCTGCCAGAAACCTTCAAGGTAAACACGCATGTACATTCTCTTCATTTCTAGATCCAAATTCCATTCTTACTCTTATTTTCCCTTCATCCCTATCTGTATGCTATTTTGTGTTTTATGTATCCTTGAAAACCCTCTCTGACTTTTATCCGACTCTGGGACTTTGCTGTATATATAAGAACAAGGGCTACTAGAAAGAAAAATAGGAAACACTGTGATGAGGTGGTTAAGAACATGAGCTTTGGAAACAAGTGGCTTGAGTTCTATGGGCGTGTTACTTGACCTCTTTACATGTTGGTTTTCTCAATTAGATAAAGGAAATAAGAACATATTCCTCAGAGGTTTACTGTAAGGATTGGGACATAATACGTAGGACTTAGCAGAATTTATCACATGTAGTAAGTGCTCAATTAACATTTACTATTATTGTAGAAACAAGCATTTGAGTTCGTATGTAACTGTTTCTGGACTCAGAAACACACATGAAAACATATGCACACATCAGTTTACAGGCATGTGGCATGAATAAACATTAACAGCTCTTTATTGACCTGAAATTAGTGGGATGTGTGAAGAAAAGACTTTTCCATGATGTCCTAATGCCCTCAAAATGTTCACATGAAATTTTGGCTAAATAGTAGTTGTTCGTCAACTCAGACACCATGACAGAATACCACAGACTGAGGGGCTTAAACAACAGAAATGTACTTTCCCACAGTTCTGAAGGCTAGAAGTTCTAAATCAAGGTGCCACCAAGTTCCATTTCTCAAGAGACCTCTCCTGTTGACTGTGGACAGTGGCCTTCCCACCATGTGCTCAATGGCCTCTTCCCACTGGGAACATGGAGGGAAAGAGGTCTCTGGAGTCTCTCTTTCTTCTCATAAGAACGCCAGTTCCATGGAACCAGGGCCTTCCGACCTCAACACCTCCTCAAAGGCTCTGTCTCCAAGTACAGTCACGTCAGCAGTTAAGGCTTCAACATATGAATGCGGCGGGGCAGGGTGGGGGTTGCTGTAGACACAACACAGTTTGTAACAGTAGACATTGGCGAAAAGAAGTTTAGGACTGTCAAGGAGAAAGGAACAAAAAACAACCCCCAAAACCTAGAGAATGAGATTGTTTTTCTAGCATGGGAAGGGGAGGAGAGGGAAAGGAAAAAGGGTGATGGCAGAGGGGTCCAGAACATCCACCAGCTCAGAGGAGGGCAAGGCTGCTTGTTGACCCTGTCCCAGAGGCTCTGCTGGGAACACCCTGGCTCTCCTTTCCTTGAGAACTACAGCCTCAGATGATGTGAGCTAAGCTGGAGTGTTTCAGGAGATGAGGCATTTCCCCCATGTCTTAAAGAACTGTGGCTGGTTGGGCCAGAACTGCCATGGGAACTGTGTCTAGTGGCCCTGCTTGTTTCAGGGCCATCAAGTGTTCAGTATCTTCAAATAGCCTGTCACCACCTTGTCATTCTCTCTTGACCAGTCATCATTAACAAAGGCATTTTTTCAGATTTCATTTGTAAAACTCTCTAGGCAATGTCCTTTAGATGAAATTACAACAGGGAGCAAGTAATGACCCTTAGTTAACTGTCTACCTGATGCTGGGAAAGATTGAAGGCAGGAGGAGAAGGGGATGACAGAGGAGGAGATGGTTGGATGGCGTCACCGACTCAGTGGACATGAGTTGGGTGAAGTCCATCGGGGGTTGGTGATGGACAGGGAGGCCTGGCGTGCTGCAGCCCATGCGGATATGATTGAGTGACTGAACTGAACTGAGTTAACAATCTACCAACTCTTAAAACACTAGGGAAGCATGTGTAAGTGTGTGTGTACAAATAACAGCCAAGTTTTATTCCAGGAGAATCCTTAAACCAGTCACCTGGCCTAAAATGAGTTGACAGGAGAGCTGATATGAAAACTCTTGTTCAAAATATCCTTCTATTCAAACTCCAGCTAAAACTAAGGTGAACTGGGATTAAGATGGGACAATAATCAAGCCTGAGAAAATCTTACATAGATTTCACACAATTTAGCTCATTGTTTCTACCTTTACCAACAATTAAAAAACATACAACCCAATTAAATATTGAGCAGAAGGCCTAAACAGACATTTCTCCAAGAAAGACACAGAGATGATCAAGAGGTACATGGAAAGATGCTCAACATCTCTCATTATTAGAGAAATGCCAGCAAAACTGCAGTGAGGTATCACCTCACACCAGTCAGAATGGCCATCATCAAAAATTCTACGAACTATAAATGCTGGAGAGGGTGTGGTGAAAAGAGAACCCTCTTACACTGTTGGTAGAAATGTAAATTGATATAGCCACTACAGAGAACAGTATGGAGGTTCCTTAAAAAATGAAAAATAGAACTACCATATGGTCCAGCAGTCCTAGTACTAGGCATATAGCCTGAGAAAATCATAACTCAAAAGACACACATACCCCAATATTCACTGCAGCACTATTTACAATAGCCAAGAAGTGAAAACAGCCTACATGTTCATTGACAGAGGAAGAGGAATGGATAAAGAAAATGTAGAATATATATACACAATGGAATATTACTTTTGTTCTATAAAAAGGAACAAAATTGGGTCATTTGTAGAGATGTGGATGGACTTACAGTCTGTTGTGCAGAGTGAAGTCAGAAAAATAAAAAACAAATATATATTTATTCATGTATATAGAATCTAAAAAAAATGGTACAGATGAACCTAGTTCCAGGGCAGGGATAGAGACACAGACGTAGAGAACAGACATGTGGACATAGAGGGAGAAGGGGCAGGTGGGATGAATTGGGAGCTTAGGATTGACACAAATACACTACCATGTATAAAATAGCTAGAGACAGCTAGTGGGAACCTACAGTCTAGCACAGGGAGCTCAGTGCTCTGTGATGACCCAGAGAGGTGGGATGGGAGGGGTAGGAGGAAGGTCCAAGAGGGAGGAGATATGTGTATATATATGTATAGCTGATTCACTTTGTTGTACAGCAGAAACTAACCCATTGTAAAGCAATTATACTCCAGTAAAAATATATATAGACATCCAGTAAATGAAGATGGAGAAGGCAGAAGAAGAATGGGGGGGTGGGGGTGAAGAAGAGGTTGGAGGAGGGTGGGGAAGAGGAAGGATGGAGACTTCTAGGTCCAACTGTCCCTCTTGAACTTACAGCCTTTGAACTTAAGTGTGAGTATTTTGCACTTTGGGGGCCTCAGTTTCTTTCTCTGCATACTCATGGACTATTTCTTCTCAGCAGTTTTTAAAAACTTTGTTGTTTATTTCTGTAGTTGTTCTTTTGCTCCATTTTTTTCTGCAGTGTATTTCTTTTTTGACTAAAAATGTTATAGATAACATGGAATTCAGTCAACAGCAGAGCCCCTGGGGATGCAGAAGGTGGTGCAGAGCTCACTGTGTTCAGCAGCTACTGCTCCAAGGACCCCGGAGAACACTGGCAGACATCCGGGTTCTGGAGTCTGAAGCCTCGCAAGCCTGACACTGCCACCCTTGCCGTTGCCCTTAGTCAGTCCTCTCTCAGGAAGTCTCACGCTGACGCCGTCCACAGCCCGTGCAGTAAACTGCTCCAGGTGACTGTGCTGCCTACATGAAGTTCTGTGGGGGCTTGAAGCATTTAGATTCTTTTCAACAGGAATCAGCCCACTCTATACT
Source organism: Antilocapra americana (assembly GCA_007570785.1). NCBI lineage: Eukaryota > Metazoa > Chordata > Mammalia > Artiodactyla > Antilocapridae > Antilocapra > Antilocapra americana. Next base: position 9,774,338 of record ML663563.1, on the reverse strand, counting down.
GAATTTTACTCTCTGAGAAACAGCAAGATCATAGTACAGTTTCAAATGTTTCCAAAATTTGTGATGAGTTAATCTCTCTATGCTGGACATAAGATGCCCGCGCCATGGGAGACCCTCTGTGTCATCAGACGTGCTGGCAAGAACTCAAGCACAGCTGGGGTTCAGGCTGCTCAGCGTCGGCTCTCTCTGGCACAGCAGAGCCTGACTCACCGCCATGCAGAAGACCCACACTGAAAAGTCTGGCTTGGAATTATTGCTGAAACAGTCCCGGAAACCCTTCCACCACCACTACCATTGTGCATATGCAAAGCATCTGCAAAGCCTAAACTGAATTCACAATGCTGCAGAGAAGAGCCCGCCTAAGAATTCTGTAACCCAAACCTCAGTCCAGGAGCCAAATCATTTAACCCGCTGGCATCAGACAGCTCAGAAAATGAGCTAAATTTAAATCATCCGAGTAAGCACTGAAGTTCTTTCCTTACTGTTTGGGTCCAAAGAGCTATTCTGGACATCATGCCATTAAACAAAGCGGTGTAACTGACAAGCAGCAGTGGCCAAAGTGAATTTCCTTTTGGAAATGAGTGAGGCTCTTAGCTTCTCCATGGATTAGCCCTGCAGCTGTCATTCACTGGCAAGCGACGGAGCCAGGCTGTATCAGACAATACACATTTGGGGGATGACTTTAGGGCTCCCCACATTTGACCACTTTGGGTCACAGACTTTCAGAAATAGTCCATTTGGACCATTAAGAAAAAAAAAAACACATCAGATTAAAACCTTGTTCTCCAGCATTTTGTTCCCAGAATGAGCCATTTCCAAGGAAAGAGCAATTATGTGGAATCTACCATCAGGTCACAGAAAACAGAATAAACATTTGACGTATTTAAACAATCATGCCTGTATTTCTCTTCTGTTAGCCTAAAGCAACTCACTGACTCTAAGTATTTTCCCTTTCAGCCCCAACCAACACCAGGCAGCTGCAAAAACTAGCATTTGCAAATTCTAAGATTTCAAAAAAACTCACAGAAAGAATACGGTTCCTGTAGGATAAGACTGCAGAAGCCAACTAGCATATCAGGGGTCTTTGCTTTAGGCTGGAATTATATTGTCTTAATGTAGTAAATAATCTCATCTGATTCAAGTTTTGATTAGCAGTTTATTTAAGCCTTTGGGTAATAAAAAAAAAAAAGATACCAAATGTAGTTTCGTAGATTTTATCTTTTCAAACATGGGACCCAGGAGGGGACAATAATAAAAGGAGTCCTTGAGGGTGAAAATATGGGAAACTACTGAGAAATTATTCTGGGAAAGTAATTAAGGGACTGTAATCACATACACAAGTATCCCAGTCCAGCCTATGATAAGAGAAGTTTAAAGCAACATGAAAGACCAGTGATGGAAGATTAGTTCATAAATTATGGCTCACCTATATAATGCAAATACTAAGCCACCACTAAAAGATGCTGCATATATTAATTTATTGAAAGGAAAAAAAATGTCCATAATGCTAACTGCCAAAGAACAGGCTATGAAGAAATTTAATGACAAGGGTAAACCCTAAAAAAAGGTTGTCTTTAGGATGGTAGGATTGTGTGTATTTTATAATGCTAACTGCAAAAGAACAGGCTATGCAGAAATTTAATGACAAGGGTAAACCCTAAAAAAAGGTTGTCTTTAGGATGGTAGGATCGTGTGTATTTTATCATTTTCATTTGATTATCTATTATTTCTAATTTTTCTCTGTGCTTTTGTAATAAGGGAAAAAATGGAATGGAAGATTAAAAAAGAAAATGTCCTGGCCAACAGAGAAGGGAAGTTATGATCCTAAACAACAAATAGCTTCAGAGTCATCAAAAATGCAAATGAAATAGAATAAAATGTTGAAATAAATATATAATGAATTCAAGAAAATCCAAAGTATTGAATCTGGGTGACCCATTTTCTTTGTGACTCTGGTCTAGAATTTCTTCCCTGCATCCCACTCCTCTCCCACATGCATCAAGTTTCCTCTTACTTCTGCAACCCTGCTTTTCAAAGAAGATTCCTTGTGAACTAATATTTAGAATCATGTTCAAGATTTTAGTATACTTTTTTTTAAGTAGCCTCTTTTAGTTCTATACTAATGTTAGTCTTTATTCCTAGTTCTTCCCCTCACCCCCACCAGTTTTCCAACCATTCTGAAACCCTCTTGCACACAGGAAGTCTCCTTATAGTTTTGTTTTTCACTATGGGCCTTATCTCCCCTTGGGTCTCACCACAATATGGAACATAACTAGGCCAACACCTTGCAAGTAGTACACATTCAATAAACCTAGGTATACATATGTAGGGTTTATTGTATGTACACCTATCACTGATTCACGTTGGTGTATGGCAGAAAACATCACAAGATTGTAAAGTAATTATCTGCTGATTAAACATTTTTAAAAAGCCCTCTCACAGTTGTCTACATGACCTTTTCTTTCTTTCTTTTTTTCTTAACCAGACTATGAATTTCTTATGGGCTGAATCATGTCCTGTTTATCTGTGTACTTTCTTTAGTGCCTTATGATAGATAACTTACACAGTAAGAGCTCAGTAAATATTGGTGAATAAAATGTGTGAGCACATTACATGAACTGACTCTGGCTTACTTTATGTTTACTAGACAATTCCAAGTCATTTCTGTCTCCCATTAGCTCAGAAGTTCTCACTGCAGGCAATGGGGGCGGGGGAGCAGGCTGAGTGTGGAGGGTCACTTCTGCTCCCTGGGGACATCTGGCCATGTCTGGAGATATTTTTAATGTCATGACTAGAGGGAGGGGAGATGTTACTGGTGTTTAGTGGACAGAGACCAGGAGTGAGGCCACCACACATCCTATAATACAGGGGACAGTTTCCTACAACAAAGAATTATCTAGTCCAATATGTCAATACAGAAATCTTCCTTTCACCCTATATTGCTTCTTATAGTTGTTACATTTTTTTTCCTCCTCTTTGACTCCCCTCAAACACACATACTTAGCTTTTAGAGAAAGTCTCCAAGCTTAAGACTAGTATCAGCAAGTCTATTGGAGCCCAGTTTTGTCATCTATTTACTGGTGGATAAGACCTGCCCACCTAGCTTTCAGGGTTATCGTGAGGGTAAAATAAAAGAATCAATCTTCAAATGCCTTTAGAGACAGATGGAATATATTAATAATCTCTGCCAAGATACATACTGAGAGGGAAATGGGAGATTTAGCAGAACATGAATCTCACTCCTTCACCAATAAACACATTCATTTTCTATTCTGAGTCATCCAATAAGCATTTATTAAGCATTATCCATGTAGAATAAAAAATGCTATCAGGTTTTTGATAGAAATCATGCAATTTTAAAACATGAAAGTAAAATTGTAATCATTTCTGGGCTCTAGGCAACTAGAAATATTTTTGTTAAGCTGGAAAATGCCTTCCTTATTTCTCTATATGGGCATAAAGTAGGATTGAAGAAAGTATGGATAACTTGAACCTAGGACTATTACCATGCCCACATAATCAGATGATGATCATTTTTGTTGAAGATTTTGCTGAAGTCTTACTTTATATGAAATCTGCATCCTTTGGTTTAGCTGCCAACTGCTAAAGGTTGAAATTCCTAATCCATAGATCACATGTGTTGGGAGCTGAGTTCCAGGGAACTGCCCAAGGAAAGAGCAGAATCTTCTGAATGGAATGTATGAGTCCTCTGAACTTTAAAATTTAGATCTGAAACAGAACTTAGCAATGTTTAAAGGCATGAGCAATTGTTTTTAAATAAACTGTGTACATTGACTCTTTGGTCAGGCTCATGATATGGTCTGTCACAATGATCTAAAAACATGCATTTTTAAAAATGCAGACATAGGGCTATGTCTGCTGCTCTGGAACCACAAAACTTTGATTTTATGTACATGCTGAAGAAACATGTTGCATTCCCAATATTTTCCAAAATTTATGACCTAAGTTTTTGCAAGTTGGGTCCCTGTGAGAATACGAGCCATTTTGGAGCTCTGGAGGAAGAATAGCTGTTTTTAAATGTCTATAGGAAAACAGAATGTCAAACACACTTGTGACAGTTTTGCATCAAAAGCATAGCTGTGTGAATTGATAACTTTGTCATTTGTTCAATGAATATTTATAGAATGATTTTTATGTAAATATAGCAAGAGTAAGGTATTGTGTTAGAGGCAAAGAAGAGCTTGCAATCTATCTGGAAATATACATGCATGAAAATACGTCAGTCAAGATATGTCTTCAAACAGTGAATGAGACCTTCCAAGTGAGCAGCAAAGCCAATGATTTCTATAGGTGAGAAGAAAGAGATCATGGGATATAGAGGGACAGAAACGGATTCATGGGGAATAAAAGACTTGAAATTGTTCTTGAGGGACAGGTCAGGTAAAAAGGAAGGGAAAGTAAAACATTTTTGAGAGGAATAGTAATGAAAGAAAAGATGAAGAGCTGGAAATTCATTGATCCATACATAAGAACCATCACTGAAGTAATTTTTATGTCCAAGATGCTGAACATAACTTCCATGAGTATAAAACCGAATTAACCATGCAGTGTATAGCCTTACAGAATACACAGTCCAGTTTAAGGACATAATTACAAACACTCAAATTATAATGCAGTGATCTCTGAAGTCAGGTGCAAACTCTCCAGGGAATGTGCAAGATGATCTGTTGGGGCACAGATGCAAACGAGAGATTTTCTAATTATATTTACTTTAATGTAATCATTTCAATTTGCATGTGTATAAAAAGGTACTATTACAGTAGTTCACATAATTTATAAATAACTATACATGTATTAAAGATTAGTGCTCAGACACATTTGCTAGGAATAGTGCAAGATTAAAAACTAGTGGCAGGCAGCTGTAATGTACCTGTCCCACTGGAAGAATAAACATATCCTCCAGGAAGCCAAATCCCTGAGGTTAGGCACTGTCCAAATGATACAGGACAAGGGATGAGGAGGAAAGGAAGGAGAGTGATGGGAGATAGGTAAAGAGAATTATCATATGACATCTCTTATATACAGAATCTAAAAAGAAATGATACAAACGAGCTTATTTACAAAACAAATAAACTCGCAGACTTAGAGAATAAATTTATGGTTACCTTGGGGGAAGGGATAGTTAGGGAGTTCGGGACGGACACATACACACTGCTATATTTACACTAGATAACCAACAAGGACCTATTGTATAGCACAGGGAGTATTCTCAACGTTATGTGCAGCCTGGATGTGAGGGGAGTTTGAGGGCAAATGGAAACATGTATTATGTATGCCTGAGTTCCTTTGCTGTTCACCTGAGACTATCATAACATTGTTATCCACTATGTGCTGTGCTTAGTTGCCCAGCTGTGTCTGACTCTTTGGAACACCATGGACTGTAGTCCTCCAGGCTCCTCTGTCCTTGGGTATTCTCCAGGCAAGAATACTGGAGTGGGTTGCCATGCCCTCCTCCAGGGGAGTGTCCCAACCCAGGGATCAAACTGGATTCTGCTACATTGCAGGTGGATTCTTTACCAGCTGAGATACCAGGGAAGCCCTAATAGGCTATACCCCAATACAAAATAAAAAGGTAAGAAAAAAAGAGCAGGCTGGGGACTACATTTGGGCAGTTTTGGGGAACCTAATTTCACAAGAACAGAGGGACATTATTTTGAGTTGACCAAAAACTTTTTTGGGCGGTTTTCTGTAACACTTTACAAACTTTTTGGCCAGCCCAATTTATGCACTATGGGGGCTACATTAGACTAAGCAGAGGCCAATTCCTAACTGCAGATGAGTAATTTCTCATTCAAAAACTCTACCGAAATTCTAGCTAGAGAAGAACTAGGTGACATAAAGGCCAAGATGGTCTGTTTTGTGGGACTTGACTAATTTGCAACTAGGTAGAAATGTCTCACTCTTTCTAATAAGTTAAACATTCATGGTTTGTACTCTTTGGGAGCTCATATCCATGTTGTTCAGGTGCTCAGTCATATCCAACTCTTTGCAACCTCATGGACTGCAGCATGCCAGGCTCCATGCCCTTCACAATCTCCCAGAGTTTGCTCAAACTCATGTCCACTGAGTCAGTTATGCCATCCAACCATCTCATTCTCTATCACCTCCTTCTCCTCCTGCTCTCAATCTTTCCCAGCATCACAGTCTTTTCCAATGAGTCAGCTCTTCACATCAGGTGGCCAAAGTATTGGAACTTCAGCTTCAGCACCACTCCTTCCAATGAATATTCAGGGTTGATTTTCTTTAGGATTGACTAGTTTGATCTCCTTGCTGTCCAAGGGACCCTCTAGAGTGTTTTCCAACACCACAGTTCAACAGCATCAATTCTTTGGCACTCAGCCTCCTTTAGGGTCCAACTCTCACAGCTGTACATGACTGCTAGAAAAACCACAGCTTTAACTAGATGGAACTTTGTTGGCAAAGTGACGTCTCTGCCTTTTAATACACTGTCTAGGTCTGCGATGGCTTTTCTTACAGGGAGCAAGTGTCTTTTAATTTCAGGACTACAGTCACGATCCACAGTGATTTTGGAACCTGAGAAAATAAAGTCTGTCCCTGTTTCCTTTTTTCCCCTACTTCCTATTGAAGAAAATAGACTTTCTTTAAGAAACTACATAAGGCTGAACTCCTGTAGCCTGTTACTTCCAAATAAGCCATGCTCTGAGCAGATGTCACTGCCAAGGTTAAATCCTATCTGCTGCCAAGGTTAAATCCTATCCCCAGGACTTTCCAGAGCAAATACTATAGACATATTAGTCCTCATTCCTTATGCTCTAGTTAGGTATTCAAGTGGAGTTTCAATTCTTCCATATCCCTGATTTAGCTTTAATGTGTATGTGGATGAGAATCAGCTTACAAAATATTGCATCCAAGCCCAGAGGAAATACTGCTCAATACCCCTATTTTGTTACCATGGACTGTGAAAAGTGCTGAAATGGTCCCTGAAGACAGAGACCATATAGTCGGAGAATTGTAATTATGTGGTACTCATATACTATTGGGTGTTAGGACATAAAGAAATCACTGTCACTTGTGGCTATTAGTTTGCATGGCTGCTAATATATTAAATGCATTATATTTATTGTACTTTTAATTCCAACCAGAACCCACAAACCTCATAAGCACAATCAGAATACAGAGTATCAACAAGAAGGCTGTTTAATCTGCTACTGTACTTCAAAATTATTGTGACTGCTAGTAAGGAAAAGATACTCTTCTTCTGAAAGCTTTAGGTTACCAATTATTTGTGCCCTCAGGAAGAAAAATATTAACAGAGAGGAAACTCAAAATTATTCTAGAAGGAATCCTTGAATTTTCATGGTCTACCATAAAAAGGAAATAGTTCCTAAGAAAAATGAAATACGAATAAACGCTTGATCATCATCATAATGTAGGTAAACTTTTCCATGGGGAAGTATGAGAGTTCTACTAAAATTCTTCTCCATCACTCCTCACAGTGTGAAGGTCATCTGAGGTTCCTGTAAGAAAAGAAGTGGTTCCAGTGGACTGACTCCATTTCTCAATGTCAAACAGCAATGATCTAATAAGACCGCATGGGGGAAAGCAGAAAACAGCACAAACTAGATTTCAAAGTGGATTAGAGATGCTTCAAATTGTGTAAAATAGAACTCTACAATTAGAAAAAAATTACAGCATGGAGGATAAGTTAATCCAAAATTGAAACATCTGTTGGGTTTCAAGTTTAGCATTCTCTGGAGAGGAAGGATATATACTAATTTTTTTTAAATAAGAAAAAATATCTAAATCATAATGCTTTTGATATCTGTCTCACCAGTGAGAAGATTTGAAAAGAGTCATTTGTGCTTTTTCTTCATTCAAATATTACTCTTGCTTCATCTATCACCTGTCTGAAATTTCTTGAATGCCTTTCTTGAAATGATAACAGAGAAATCCATTTGAGTATCTCAAAGACAACTGGACCACCTTAATAATCTAAGGAACTCCAAAAGTTATGTTTAATCAAATGTACCCTCATGTGGAAAAGTTCAAAGTTTTGCATTAGAGCACATAATAAATAACAGGCTAGAATCTGGCACTTCCCTTAGTGGAGCTTTGATACTGCTATTTCCTTTTTCCTTCTAACCTCAAAACAGTTTCTTAGACTTCAGTTTGGGGCTACAGTTATCTAGGTCATTGTAGTATTACTAGCTATTTGAGAAGGTTACACTATTCTGTTTAATATATAGTAGTGTCATAATTTACATTTACCAAAATGGATAGCTAGATGAACTGATGGACGAGTGTAGACAGAGATAAGCAAATCCTATGAGAATCTAAGCAAACTCTGGGAGATAGTGAAAGACAGGGGAGCCTGGCATGCTGCAGTCCATGGAGTCACAAAAGAGTCAGACATGACTTAGCAACTGAACAACACAAGAAGCATGATGGTTTGTACACTTACCAACAAATAAAATATACCCTTGATAGCAGTCATTAATAATGTATATTTAACAACAGATAAACACTCAGCCTTCACTTTCTCTCATTCAGTTAAAATTTTATCTTTACTTGAAATGATATGTATCTGAAACACAGAGTGGTTTAAATTCTTCAGAAATATATCTTCCAAACACTATAATATAGATGATTATAACTAATCCATATTTTAATATATCTATCTTTAGTGGATGAAAATGTAATGTCCTTCAGTCACGGGATTAAAAAAGTATAATGTTGCCTATTAATAGTAAATATGTACAGTCCATGGAATCTGAGCTGGAAATATCTTCCTAGATAATCTGGTCTGAAGTCCCACCCAGTGCAGAAATTCCCAGTAAAACATCCTGGACAGATGGTTTTCCTGTCTGTCTAAACCTACCAGAAACCAGGAAATAGCTTAGAAGGCAGTTCATTTATTGTGGAAGTCTCCATTTTCTCAAAATTCTTGCCTTCTGGTGGGATATGCATCATTGTAACTTCTTAGTCACCTTGCAGGCTACTAGATCCATGAAACTGTTCTTTATGAGACCCAGGCCCAGGTCGAGTGACTGCCACTTTCTCAAGTGTTCTCCACTCACAGGCAAAGAGGACAAGAGCAAGATGGGAGAGTAAAAATCCTAGATATCAAAGTTATCATCCCCCAAACACTACAGAGCCTTACAAGGCATGTCACTTTCAACACTATGACATTTAACAGAAATAAATGGAAGGCTGTATCACAATTCAATAAACCAATTGCTTAAATTATGGAAGCGACTCAGCAGAAATATGTGTTTAAAAAAAACACTGATGCTTCTCTTTCCATTCAGATTTCAAATACTGAAGCTGCACCTAATTAAAAATAATTAATGAGAATCTACAAGTGAGTCAGTAGTGTGACATCAGCAAAAACGTCTGAACAATCATAGCCTGATATTAAGAGAAACATAATTTTTTTGAAGGAAGAAAGTAAGATTATCACCTTTTAAAATCATGGCCAGAACACATCCTTAAACTCTGCCTTAGAGATTCTTGGGCAAACTGAATTTGTCCAGCAGAGAGCAATTAGGATGGTGAAGGATCTGGAAACCAGATCAGATGTGAAAAGGGAACTGCTAAGGTTTAACGTGGAGAAGTTTAACGTGGAGAAGGCAGACTCAAGATTGTCTTGTAGAAACAGAGCTGGTCTCAAGAACAGAGAACAGGGAACACAGATGAAAACTACAGAGAGTCAGATGCTGGTTTACTTAAAAAAAAAAGGGGGGAGGGGCGGATTTTCTAAATGCAGAAGTGGCTCAGAGACCAGACTCCTCAAGCATGAGGAGTCTCCAATGTCAGCGGTGCTCCAGCACCATCAGAGGTACTCATGATGAAAGTATGATCGAAGGAAAGCAAACATTGTAAACAGAATCAAATGTCTATTGAATGTCTCTTATTTGCCAGCTTCAGGGCATCCATCCTCCACTAAACATGACAGATACAAGTGCTATGCTCAGAGTTAACCATCTGAGTGGAAAGGGATTGGACTAAATAATCTTTAAATTTCCTTTTAGTTCTGAGATTCTAGGACATTATTAGCCTAATATGCTCTATTATACATAATGTTACACAGAACTGGAAAAATGTGTCAAATGGGACTGTACAATTATTAGGGGGGTATAAAGCTTTTTATAGCATTTGTTCCCTGATTCAGTATTTACTGATTGCCAATATTATGTCTTAAGTATTGAGGGGCCCCATTAAAAAAAAAAAAATCCTGTCTTAAAAGAGGTCACGGTCTATAATTTTAAACACTCTTTAAAGACTGTTTTCTCCAGTACTTTGGCCAGTTCAGAGTTACAACACCAATATGTAAAGTGACCACCTAATCTATCTTCCATGGCAAGACAGTTTTAAAAGTGAAAAGGGTGCTATTAATAATTTCATCAAGACAACAGGTGTAAGAAGGACTGTCCAGACAAACTAGGACATCTGGTCACCCTATTAATAAGCCTCTAGATCAAATGGAAGCTGAGGCTTTCTGAGAATAACAAATCTTCTGAAGTTGAAGATGCAGACTGGGATCTGGTATGTCAACCCAGCTCCTTCCCCAACTCCTGGAAGGTCCTCCTCCCAACTTTGTCCATTCCAGAAATGTGATTCATCTGTCACTCTTGATTCATCTGCAGGTGGCCACCAGACCCAATCAGAGTCTGTCTCTGGGGTGTTTTGAGAACTGGTCCTCTCCAGTATTGAGACCCACAAGATATCAAACTTGAGTGCTACTGATAAGAGAATACTGATGAGAGAGTACTGTATGTCCAGGGAGTGAAGTCTACTCGGAGTGGCAATTGAGAAGGATCCTGGCAGAGTCTGACTCCCCAGTTTCAGCTCCCCTGATGCTCTCTCTACTGCTCACCAGAGTTTCCTATGCTCTGTTGTTCAGTGCCAATATTTTTCTAATATTTTTTACCTTTTACTCTAGCTAGTTTGACTTGGGTTTATGACTTTCAGTCCAAACTGCCCTAATTCAGATGCGAAGAAGTAATTTAAACACAAATGATGGCTTCCCAAAAGCTTGTCATTTTCCCCTCTCCTATAGGTTTGGGCCTATTGTCGTTTCCGGGGGTGGTGGGCGGGGGGAAGATATTTAAACCATTCTGAGGCTTGGCATCAATTCACCTTTTCTCTTCATTCACCCCAACCTTGAGCATATGTTTGAAAAACAAGCTCACACCTGACCTCTGAGACTCTCTTTATCTTTGCCAATAATTTGTGTCACTGGATGTCTTTCTTGCTTGTTTCTGAGTCTCTGTTCTGGTAATTTGCACTCATCACAGGTCTGTATGAAGTTAGACAGACTTTATCCACTTCCTTCATTAGGGACTAACTCCTTCAACTGGAGATGTGGCCTTGACACCTTCAAAGGATGCTTATTGGTCTTTATTGTACTTGACCTCTCTTAGCGTTGATGCCACTGGTCCTGTTTTCTTTCTTGAATTTGTCTTTTCTTTTGACTTCTGTTACATCAGTCTCTTCTTATTCTTGTCCCACAGTTCGAAGCACTTCTTAGTGTTTTCTAGAACCATCTTTTTCTTTGTCCATTGAAAAAAATGTTGGAGATGTGCTTCTTCTATTCTTCTATTCTCTTTTATTCTTCCTTGACAATTTGATTGAATCTCATGGTATCAACAATATGCTGATGGGTCTCAATTCTATTTTCCTAGGCCAGATCTTTCTTGAGCTTCTGATTCATAAATCTGTCTACTGTACATCTTCTACTGAGTGACCCAATAGTGCTTCAAACTCAAAGTATCCAAAATAAACTCACCCATTTTGCAAAATAGTTCCATTTCAGATATTCCTATTGTCTCTAAATAGCATTACTATCTACATAGCACCTAAAACAGAAGCCTGGGAGACCATCCTAGCTCCTTCCACTCCCTGGCCCCACATTTCAGAAGTCACTGTGTCCTATGAATTCTACCTCCTAGTAATTCTTGAAGCCATCCCTGTCCATCAACTCTCACTGTCAGTGCCTAATGCCACCCTCCTTCCTCTCTTTGCAGTGGCATCTTACATGGTTTTTCTTTATCCAGCCCCACTTCCTTCAAACAACCTTCCTTTATGCTGCCATCACAGTATTTCTTTCATACTCTCAAATTCAAAATCCTCCAGTGATAATTCTCTAATTAACTTCAAAACAACGTACAGACTCCCAGGAAGACGTGTGAAGTTGCTCTTGGTCTGGCCTTGCCACACTTCCTAGACTCTTCTTCCAACACTTCACCAGGCATAAATGAAGGCCAGACACACGGGACAGTCTGTCGGCTTCTTAATGGGCCACTCCCTGTTCTCTGTTAGGGCAGGTCACCGTGTGACTCTGCCTGGCTCTTTGGGAATGTTGAGTCTCAGTTTGTTCTCTCTTGAAACTCACAGTGTGAGAAGCTCAAGTCACATGGAAGACTGCATGTAGGTCCTGCGGGGCCAGCTGAGCTCAGCCCAGGTGCCAAACATATGAATGAAGATGTTTCATTCTTCTGAGTCACCCCGACCATCCCAGCCAGGGGCCCCAGCCCTCATGAGGCAGAGACATAGCATCCCTGATGTGTCCTCTCTGAATTCCTGCCTCATAGAATCAGTGAACGTAGTAACGCAATAGTGGTTTTCATCGCTAAGATTGGGGTAGTTTGTTATTCAGCAGAAGATGACTGAAACACCCTCTTATAGTATTAATAGTTTGTTATCTGGAGTATTCAATTCTCGGATACTTCTGTCTTTAAGAGTTTGCCTCACAGTTACAGCACATTCCACAGTGTTGTGACTGTTGCATTCAAGTAGAGTATGTTTTATTCTTTTTTATTTTTTGCCCATTACCTAGTTTGCAGAATATTTGCAATCAATCTTGTTAATGGGATCCCCGAGCCTTCTTTCTAGTTACTCAGTACTGTGTGTAGGCACCCAGTGAGACCTTCCCCTGCTCTACCTTTTGTTCTCAAGAGGTAGATTTCCCCTTTGCCTCTCAAAATAAGGCCTTCAGCAAACACAGCTCTAGCAGTTCACCCAGACCCTTGCCTACTAAAGAAGTCAGTCTGGTTTCAACTCAGCGACTCTCCATGAGCTCGAAGTAATTATGGAAGGCTTGGCAGGGGGGTCATAAAAAAATGTCATGGATCCATGTCTACTGGTCCATAAAAGGAAAAGTGAGGGAGAAAAACATTTATGTTCTGAATACCCACTGTGTGTCAGGATCTCTGCTAGAAGGTCTTCATATACTATCTGACCTAGTCCTCTCAGCAGCGCTGTGAAATAGACATTTTGTTTCCATTTTACAAGGAAAGAATGCTGAGGTTCAGTGAGGTTGTGATCCAGGGCCACTTAGCTAACAATGAAGGATCAACCCAAGCCTACTGGCTGCAGAGCCAGTGCAGTTCCCATGAGCCATGCATTCTGGAAAACTCTTGTGAGAGGACTGATGGATAACATTTCACAAGTTCAATTTTATTCCAGTGACTTTAACCACAAAGAGGACTTATTCTTTAATCAAATGCCGAATATCTAAAAACAACATATTAACTAGAGTCAATCAGTTATACTTCAGGATGCTTGTGTTTATTCAAGGGCAGGTCGGCCTGAGAAGGAGGATCAGGGAAGGAAAAGGAAGGAAGGAAGAGCACACAGAAGGCCTGAGGGAGAGGAAGGAGTCGTCTTAAGGTGAGGTCAGAGGAAAAGTGCAGAAGGGAAGGCCTGGAATCTAAGACAAAAGGCTTTTCCCTGGAGACTTGGGCGGGGTTGTGTCCTGGGGAAGATCAGAGGGTTTAGGACATCCTTTTGTACAATACAGACAGGAAACCAAATACTTTTACCTCTAAGCAGAGGAGCTGGAAAACTTTAAGTCAAAGACTTAACATCCTCAATGAAACTTGGCCCATAGAAATCTATTTTTCAATTTTCATTAAGGTTAATGTTTTATCATTCTTTTTACTTACACATAAATTGATTTTTTTTATTTTCATGGTTGTCAAAAGATTATTCACAGAAAAGTTTGGATCAGGATCAATTTCTATTTCTTTTTCATTAGATCAATATATTTTAATGAAGCATGATTGATTAATACTTTAGGAAGAAAGAAATAAGACTCTTTTCTCCAGGCATCGTTGATCTATGTCTGAGCCAAAAGATTACCAAAGACTAGTGTCTGTTTTTCTTGTTGAGTGAGTCCTGGGATCTTGGGTCACATTGCCACTTTGATGCCATTAGAAAATCAAATAAGTGCATTTTGGCAAGCTATGGTGTTTCTAGCATCCCCTACTTGCATACATATAAGCAACCTTTATATATGTGCATCAGGAACTAGGAAACAAGATCATATGTTTGAAATCTCATTTCCAAAGCAAGATGCTTAGAGGTTGCCTGATTAGATCTGGTTATACAAAATTAGTGGGTTTCACTCTCAATGAGGACTCATCCCGCCTCTATCCCTCTGAGTTGAAGTTATAGTTACGCCAGTGCCCCTGCTGGGACTTGTTCTATAGTTGCGTGAAGACGTGTTATCTATTTTCACACACACACACAGCTTGGCTTTCCACAGAAGCCCTTTAAATACTATATAAAGTGTATCCAGAGAGCAAACAAAGACTCTAATGTTAAGTCATCCAGGTGGAGCCATACAGGGTTCTAGAACTCAATTCTGTTCTTTGTTACATGCCACAGTCAAACAGTTATGGAAATCCTATGATGATTGCTCCAAGAAAGAGAGAACTCCATCTCATGTACTTGGTGCTTCATCATTCTTGCACCTACCAAAGACACACGAAGCTTCTTTTATTTTGTAGGGCCTTTACCAGACTCTGGAGACGGGGAGGTAAGATCAATTGGTCCCCTGCTCTTAGGAAGTCTGCATTCTAATGAGGGAGGCAAGACAATAAGAGAAGCAAGTGAATGAACTGACAGCCCAGTTATAGATTGTGATTATTGCCATAAAGAACATAGGCAGAATAGCTGGACAGAGAGTGACTGTGGTGGGGAGGATGTCTGTTTTAGATACAGGTGATTGGGGAAGATGGCCACTGGACTGACCCTGATGGAGAAGAAAAAGCCAGCCATGTGAAGAGCCAGAGGGGAGCACTGTGATTTGGGACTGGCATGTGCAAAGGCCCCAAGGCAGGATATACCGTGGCATGCTTTGAAAACTGTTAAGATAAAAGATGAAGACTTCAAAATACATGAAGCAAAAAACTGACAAAATTTAAAGGAGAAATGGACAAATCTATGTCTCACGTGGGAAATTTTTAACATGTAACATTACCATAAAACTTAGCAACCTAAAACATCAAGTATATATGACAGATGTTGTCATTATTGTTTAGTTGCTCAGTCATATCCAATTCTTTGCAACCCCAGGACTGTAGCCTGCCAAGCTCCTCTGCCCATGAAATACCCCAGGCAAGAATACTACAGTAGGTAACCATTTTCTTCTCCAAGGGATCTTCCCAACCTAGGGATCGAACCCATGACTCCTGCACTGCAGGCAGATTCTTTACCACTGAGCCATCAAGAAAGCCCATATGCTACATGTATTCTATGTGTATTCTGTAAGGCAGATATTCTGAAGCAGCTTAGCTGGATGGTTCTAGCTTGGGGGTTCTCATGAGGTTGCCATCTAGATCTCACCTGGGATTGCAGTGCTCTGAGGGCCTAACTGGGGCAGGAGGACACACTTTTGCTCTCATGGCCTCAATTCCTCACCAGCTGTAAGCAAGAAGCCTCAATTTCTCATGCTGAACTGAATGACAGCATTTATTGAGTACTGTCTATTGTCCTGGCATTGTTCAACTACTTCACGTGTATATGAACCTTTAGTCTTAATAATGTATGGTAGATTCTTTATGACTCTCTAACTGAAGTTCAGTTCAGTTCAGTTGCTCAGTCGTGTCAGACTCTTTGTCACCCCATGAATCACAGCACGCCAGGCCTCTCTGTCCATCACCAACTCCCGGAGTTTGCCCAAACTCATGTCCATCAAGTCGGTTATGCCATCCAGCCTCGCATCCTCTGTCACCCCCTTCTCCTCCTCTCTTCAATCTTTCCCAGCATCAGGGTCTTTTCAAATGACTCAGTTCTTCACATCAGGTGGCCAAACTATTGGAGTTTTAGCTTCAGCATCAGGCCTTCCAGTGAATATTCAGGGTTGATTTCCTTTAGGATTGACTGGTTGGATCTCCTTGCAGTCCAAGGGACTCTCAAGAGTCTTTTTCAACACCACAATTCAAAAGCATCAATTCTTTGGCACTCAGCTTTCTTCACAGTCCAACTCTCCCATCCATACATGACTATTGGAAAACTGAAGTTAGAAAAATTGAAATACAAAATATTTTTCCAAATTCTTGCAAACAATGAAGCAGGAAGCTAAGAGAGCAAAGTAGATGCTGGGTGAAAACAAACCCTGATTATACTGGACTCTCTGCCCATTCAGTGCCTACACCCAAGTGACTAAAAGATTTTAGATCTCTTCTGTCCTTATCTCACTCAATCTCTGAACATTTGAGCAAATACCTATTTTGTGCCAACTCTAGGTAGTGAAGATATAGTAGTAAGTGAACTATTTTAAGACTCCTGCCCTTTGGAATTTCCCTTTCAGTGGGAGAGAGATCTTTAGATTAAAAAATATATATGTATACATACACACAGCATGTAAAATAGTAGTAAGTGCAAAGGTGAAAGGTAAAGCTGGAAAAGGAGCAAGAAGGGGTGGAGCAAGACATGTGGGCACTTTTAAACAAGGCTGTTCAGGGAAGACTTCAACAGCAAAATTACATTTCTGTAAGAATTTTGAGTGAGGGATGAGCCATACAGATATCTGGGGAGAAGTTTTCCAGGCAGAGGGAAAATTAATTTAAAAGACCCTGAAGCAAGATTGTGCCTGGTGTGTGAAGGAAAAGCAAAGAGGCCAGAGTGGTTGAAGTGGAGGAAGCAAGAAGGGTATCAGGAGAGAGCAGAGAAGGAATGGGGTCATACAGGTAGGGTCTTGTAGACAGAGTGTGAGCTTTGACTTGTATTCTGAATTATATGGAAAAATGTAAGATGGTTTTGACCTGATTACATGACCTGATTTGAGATAGATCATGCTGGCTGCTGTGTTAACATTAAACTATATGGAAGCAGGGTTTCCCTGGTGGCTCAGATGGTAAAGAATCTGCCTGCAGTGTGAGAGACCTGGGTTTGATCCTGGGTTGGGAATAGCCCATGGAGGAGGGCATGGCAACCCACTCCAGTATTCTTGCCTGGAGAATCCTCATGGTCAGAGGAGCCTGATGGCCTAGGGTCCATGGGGTTGCAAAAAGTCAGCCACAACTGAGCAACTAAACACATGTGGAAACAAGAACAAAAGCAGTGGCCAAAAAAACAAAAAATAGAGACTAGTTAGGAAGCTATTGCTATAAGCCTAATAATGATGGCTCAGCCAGATTATTAACAGTGGAGATGGTAAGATGTGGTTCGATTCTGGAAATATTTTGAAGGTAGAACCAATAGGTTTTATTGATGAATTAATTAGATGTGGGATGTGAGAGAGAAAAGGAAGATAAGGATGACTTCAAGGTTTTTGGTCTGAGAAACTTAAAGAATGGAATTGTCAGTTATTGAGATGAGGAAGATTACAGAAGAAGCAGGTTTCGGGGGAAGAAAATGAATTCAGATTTGAAGTGCTTATTAAATATCCACCTTGAGAAGCTGAATAGGCATCTGGACACATAAATGAATATGGATATGGAGCTCAGGGAAGAGAAGCAGAGTAAGAAATATATGGATTTCAAAAACGATCAGATTAGATGAAATCACTAATGTAGTGTAGAAAGAAGTATAGTATAGTATAGAAAGTGTAGTGCAGGACAAGTGTAGAAAGAAGAGTCTAGGTTTACACACTGATCCCTGGCCTTCTCCAATGTCTAAGACTCTGAAGAACCAGAAAGGAGTCTGAGAGCAGTGTGCAGAGAGGTAGGCGGAACTCTAGGCAAGCATGATGTCCTGGTTGCCAGGTGAAGCAAGTGTTCCTAGGAGAAGGGCAATCAAATGCTGCTGGTACATCAAATAAGAACATGGACCTTTGGACTTAACAACACTGAGGCCATTACTTGATCTCATCAAGAGGTGTTTTCTTGGAGTGGAACAAGAGATTGGTGGGGTAAAAAAACCTGAGTGCAGTGGATTCAGAAGAGAATGGGAGGAGAGATACTAGAGACATCAAGTGTAGCCTGCTCTTCCAAAGAAACTGGCTATGAAGGTGAAGCCATGAGTGATCATCAGTCCAATCCACTTCTTCTGTAATCTGGCTTTACTAATCGTTTGTTTTAATTGATGCTACAGAAGATTTGTGGACTTCCCAGGTGGCGTTAGTAGTAAAGAACCCACCTGCCAATGCAGCAGAGATAAGAGACATGGGTTTGATCCCTGGGCTGGGAAGATCCCCTGGAGGAGGGCATGGCAACCCATTCCAGTATTCTTGCCTGGAGAACCCCAGGGACAGAAGAGCCTGGAGGGCCATGGTCCATAGGGTCGTGAAGAGTCGGACTGAAATGACTTAGCAC
The DNA here is from genome assembly GCA_007570785.1 of Antilocapra americana. NCBI lineage: Eukaryota > Metazoa > Chordata > Mammalia > Artiodactyla > Antilocapridae > Antilocapra > Antilocapra americana. The sequence continues at coordinate 9,755,814 of ML663563.1, read as the reverse complement.
TCATACACAGAAGATTTGCATGTGAGTCTAAATAGTATTTTTGCCCAAGTTCTTTTTCTAAGAACTTGCAGTCAGCTGTGTCTAGTTCAGCTGAGCCAGGAATCGGCTGTGTCTAGTTGGAGACTGAGCTGGCTAAGACTGAATAAGACCACTGACCATCCAACCAGGCATGCGTGAATGTCCCCTTGACTATTCAATGTCAGAGGGCTGAAACTCCACCCTCAGATGGTGGTAAACACCTCCATGTTTGAGTGTGCAGAGGCCTGGAGCTTAGTTGGGCCTGCGCAGAGTCATGATATTACATGCAACTTTTTCAGTTACTTTCACAACACTCCCCATGTACCCCACACCTCAGAACACCCTACAACTTCATCCTCATCTAATAAATACCCCAAGTCCCTCCCCTCCAGGGAGGCAGATCTGAGAGTTTCTTGCATCTCCTCGCTTGGCTGCCTTGTGAATTAAGCTCTCTCTTTGCTTCAGACTGTGGCATCTCAGCATCTGCCTTGCTGTGTATTGGGCAAAGCGAACCTCCAGCTTTACTGAGAATTTAGAGAATGTTTAGACATTTCTCTCCTAAGCCCTACTACAGCACACAAGGGCCTGTGTTCCTGAACTCACCCTCCTTCCAGCCCTCTGTGGAAGAAGTGTCTCTTCTCTCCTCCTGGCACATCCCAGCCTGCTTCCTTCACACTGGGGCCTTCGCTTGTTATCTTCTCTCTGTTAATCATACTTTCTCGGTTTCCTCTGCTCAGCCTACGAGTGCATTCTACTCTCATCCTCTTAACCTTCTACTCCTGAAAAAAGGAAAGCTTAAGCTTACTGTTTCGATTTTCTCAATTCTCATGCACCTCTGTAACTCTCTCCCGTGAATTCAATCTTCCTGAGATACTCGGGCAAAGACAATCACCCCGGAATTTGGGGGTGGAAAGGGTTGGGTGGGTGGAAAGAGGGGTGGGGGGGTCTTCACTTGATCTTGTACAGCTTGTGAAGCTGCAGCCCACTGAGATCTGTGGGTGTAGTGTCTCAATCTGTGTGCTGAATGTGAAGAGGCAGTTCTGGGTTCAAATATCACCTTGGGCTTCTCTGGCTATGTATCTTTGAGAAAGTTGCTTATTTCAGCTACAAATCGTTACAGCTTTATGTCATTAAATAGCTAACGTGGATTCAAAGACAAAATTAGTTGAGTAGGGGGCAAGGCTACTTTGTATACAATACCTCCTTTAGTTCTCCTAGCATAGATAACTATTATTACTACTTGCAAGTGAGATGGAGGCAGAGATTATGCAAGGTTAGTCACTCAGCCTGTTAAGTGCTAGTTCTGTCTTTTGCTCTCTGTCTCTAAAAAGCCCCTGTTCACTCACTTGTGTATGAGCAAAGATACAAGCTTCTGTATCAGGAAGGCATTTTCTTAAGAATGTTCCAACCATGAGTGTTACTTTTCCCTGCTCTTCCATGATTCCCTGTCTTAGTTAACCGACCCGTGAATGCACCCAGATTTCTTCTTCTCCCTGATCCCTGCACCTCTCCTGACATCCACCTCGCCTGCAGGCTATCTCCTTCATGTTTCTCGTGACGGACTCTTCATCCCAGCTTTCATGGCCCTCTTTACTGCCCAAGTCCTCATCACCCCTCCCTACGACTGTACCCTTCACCTCCAGGGAGGTGGATCTGAGGCTTTCTTTTCCCACTTGACTAATTTATTTTGAATAAACCCTCTTTTTGCTGCAGACCTCAGCATTTCGGCCTTTTTGATCTGCTCTGCTTTGGGCAAAACAAACCTGTTTCACCTGGTTCAATAAAAAGTGGAAGAAAAAGAAATGGGAGTGGGAACTGGAGGAGAAATGGGGCTAAGTGAAGTTTTGGGGCTTACCGCGTTGCTGCTGTTTGTCAGAGAAGAAGTGACACTTGTGTAGGGTGCGGGGAATAATCTAGCAGAGAGGGAAACATTGATGCAAGAGGACTGGGCAGAACTACTGGAACAGTGGATGAGTAGGTAAGAGAGGTGGGATTCAGTGCACAAATGGAGGGCTTGACCTTCCTTAGGTCATGGGCACCTTAGTTAACACAACAGAAGGTTGGACACAGGCAAAAGTGAGGTGTCGATTCAGCTGCATGCACTGTGAGAGTTCTCTTCAAACTGTTTTCTGTCAAACTAGAAAATAGGAAGCAAGGTCATCTACTAGAGTGAGAGTGGGAAGGTATTGGACGTCCAAGAAAAAGTATAAAATACTCAGGAACTGGGAGTGTAGATAAACCAGAGAAATACCGTGTAGCCTCTGGATAGTGCTAAGAACCACTAGTAGTGATCACAAATTTAAAGTCGATCAGCATGGATGTATGGTTAGTGCCAAACCCTCTTAGCTATACTGGTGAAGGTGAGACGAGACACAACTGCAGTTTCAGTGGAGTAATGTAGGAAGAAGCCAGACTGGGAAGACTTGAAGAGAAAATCAGGAAGTGAGGAAGGAAAGATTTCGGATTAAGACAACTTGTCGCAGAAGGAAGTCTTACTGCTCAGAAATCATGGGATCCTTGGAGAAGGATGTGGGGTTGGGGAACGTAAGATTTTTTTCTAAGGTGGAAGACACTAAAGCATGTTTGTATATGATAGACTGAGAAAGCAGAGAAGAAATTCTTGATGGAGGAAAAGAAGGGGCATCAAGGACAGGGGTAAAGTACTTAAGGGGAGAAGAGCATGAAACACAGGTGCAGGTTTGCGGAGAAGAATGGCAGGAAGGTCAGGGTTCCACTCTGAGGGCCGATAACATTAAATTAACGATAAGATGAGATCTTTGGTGGAAGAAGCAGGTGTGGGAAGGTATGAAACAACCCACTGGAAGAAGATATAGTACGTTTCTGTGGAGGCCCAGTAGGATTCCTGGCCACTGGCAAGTGACCATATTGCGGTTTTTATCCATAAGTTAAAGGAGTCAGTCTGGTCCTCTGACGTTTCTTCAGCAAGTAGCTACTGAGAAGGTGGAGAGTTGGGTTCACCAGGGAAACCTACACATCTACAGAGCATCATGGATGAAAAATATCCTCTCTGTGGAACCAAGGGGGAGAGGCAGGAAGGGGTGAGCCAAAGGGTGACACTGAATGTTATTCTAACTGCTGGTCCCTCTAAATGAGTTTCTATTTTAAGAGCCTGGATGTCAATAGTGTTTAATTTAATCAGCTTCTTGCAGGTTAAAAAGAAATTGAAAATCTTCATGAGTACTGGAACAAGTTTTCATCAGAAGCTCCAGCTAATGTGCTCAGGGTATTGTAAGGCAAAGGAAGATGGCTTATCTATTTATTCCAAAAGAAAGTTATGACCCTGCAGGACAAATTCTTTGGGAACCTGTTTATCTGGATCTTTTCAGGCCAGGCTAGTTGCATTCAGGATTTCTCCCTTAACCCAAGGTATGATTTTCAGCATAGCCTACAGAATCATCCCTATGACCAGTCCTGACGTTGGTATAAGGACATTTTTAGGAGCTCTAGTTTGAAACTCAACAGACCTTAACCTCCTTAGTCTGGGATGCAAGGCCTTTTATTATATGGCTTCAGCCTACTTTCTTAGTCAATATCCTACTGCTCCACCTATCCCAGGCTGCTTGCAGATCCCCAATAATCCAAACAATCCCCCCTCTTCACCTAGAAGAATATCCTTCATTGCCTGTCAACCTGGGCCGCTGTTACTGTTCCCTCAAGAATCCTTAAATATCACCTCTTCAAGCTTTCTCTGGTTGCTTTCATCATTAATTCCCCCTTTGCTGCTGCTGCTTCTAAGTCGCTTCAGTTGTGTCCAACTCTGTGCGACCCCATAGATGGGAGCCCAGCGGGCTCCTCCATCCCTGGGATTCTCCAGACAAGAATATTGGAGTGGGTTGCCATTTCCTTCTCCAATGCATCCATGCATGCTAAGTCACTTCAGTCATGTTTGACTCTGTGCAACCCTATGGACAGAAGCCCACTAGGCTCCTCTGTCCACAGGATTCTCCAGGCAAGAATACTGGATTTGGTTGACATTTCAGTGCTTAATGTTATGCTTTATAAGCACTTACCACATGGTGCTGTGATTTATATATTTTGTCTATCACAATATTCCTTGAGGGACTGTGTCAAGTTTATCTCCATAGGCCCAGCACTTAGCCCAATCTCTTACATATGATAAGCTACTCAAATAAATAACAGCATCAGTTCCAAGTTGTAGAGCCAGAAATTGTGGTGCTAGAAACAGCTTACACCTTTTAAAACTAAACCTTAAACTTGTTTCAAGAGCTCTAGCATTTGGAGAATCAGTGTGGTGAAGCAGTTAGCTTTTGGGGTTCTAGTCAGAAATCGGGGATTTGAATCTCTGCTCCACTATTCATTAACCAAGTACCTTTTGCCTGTTTTCCCACATGTTTAATGATGAAAATAAGAGCATCACAATGGAGTATTACTCAGCCATAAAAAGAAATGAAATTGTGCCATTTGCAGAGAAAAAAAGTATCATTTATTAATGCCAATTTGTGGAATCTAGGAAAACGGTACAGAAAAACCTATTTGCAAAGCAGAAATAGAGACACAGACACAGAACAAATGTATGGACACCAAGCGGGGCCAAGGGGAGTGGAATGAATTGGGAGATTGGGATTGACATATATACACTACTGACATTATGTATAAAGTAACTAATGACAGCAAGAAAGTTCCAGAAAAACATCTACTTCTGCTTTATTGACTATGCCAAAGCCTTTGACTGTGTGGATCACAACAAACTATGGAAAATTCTTAAAGATATGGGAATACCACACCATGTGACCTGCCTCCTAAGAAATCTGCATGCAGATCAAGAAGCAACAGTTAGAACTGGACATGGAACAACAGACTGGTTCCAGATAGGGAAAGGAGTATGTCAAGACTGTATATTGTCACCCTGCTTGTTTAACTTACATGCAGAGTATATCACAAGAAACACTGGACTGGATAAAGCACAAGCTGGAATCAAGATTGTGGGAAGAAACATCAGTAACCTCAGATATACAGATGACACCACCCTTATGGAAGAAAGTGAAGAGGAACTAAAGAGTCTGTTGATGAAAGTGAAAGAAGAGAGTGAAAAAGTTGGCTTAAACTCAACATTCAGAAAACTAAAATCATGGCTTCTGGTCCCATCACTTCATGGCAAATAGATGTGGAAACAGTGGCAGACTTTATTTTGGGGGGCTCCAAAATCACTGCAGATGGTGACTGCAGCCATGAAATTAAAAGACGCTTGCTCCTTGGAAGGAAAGTTATGACCAACCTAGACAGCATATTAAAAAGCAGAGACATTACTTTGCCAACAAAGGTCCGTCTAGTCAGGGCTATGGTTTTTCCAGTAGTCATGTATGGATGTGAGAGCTGGACTATAAAGAAAGCTGAGCACCAAAGAACTGATGCTTTTGAACTGTGGTGTTGGAGAAGACTCTTGAGAGTCTTGGACTGCAAGGAGATCCAACCAGTCCATCCTAAAGGAGATCAGTCCTGAATATTCATTGGAAGGACTGATGCTGAAGATGAAGCTCCAATATTTTGGCCACCTGCTGCGAAAAACTGACTCATTGGAAAAGATCCTGATGCTGGGAAAGATTGAAGGAAAGAGAAGGGGATGACAGGGTGAGATGGTTGGATGGCATCACTGACTCAATGGACATGAGTTTGAGTAAATTCTGGGAGTTGGTGATGGACAGGGAGTGCTGTAGTCCACGGGGTCGCAGATTCGGACACGACTGAGCGAATGAACTGAATTAATGAGAACCTTCTGTATAGCACAGAGAACTCTACTCAGTGCTCTGTGGTGACCTAAATGGGAAGGAAATGCCAAAAAGAGGGAAATTATGTATACATGGAGCTGATTCACTTTGCTGCATAGCAGAAACTATCACAACATTGTCAATCACTATATTCCATTAAAAAAAATAAGAACATCAAGGTCATAGGATTACTAGAAAAATTACATAAGACAGGGAATTCCCTGCCAGTCTAGTGGTTAGGACTCCATTTTCATTGCCAAGAGCCCTGGATGGGGAACTGAGATCCACAAGCTGTGTGCAGGGCCATAAAAGAAAAATTATACAAGACAGTGCATACAATATGCTTAGCTCAGTGTTTTCCAGTCTTGGAACATAATGGGTAATAATCTTTAGTTATCATAATCATTATTATGAACTGTAATTATCTGGAAGCCAGATTCTTGCTGATTCGTCTCTGCCTGCACCCTTATCTTGAAACCTTAAGTATTTCCTCTTTGCATGCATCTTTGCCTCGTATTCCTTGCCTGCTCTCCCCCATGTCTTCCAAACTACCATCGCACTCCAAGATGCCTGGTCTTCTGGAGGCAGGACTATGGTACCTAATTAGCCTACCTCTCCTACACTGCCTCCCCGAGATTCCTCTCACCATGGCCCCGTGTACCCCACCCCACCTGCCTCTGCAGGCACTATCATCTCTGGGGTCTTTTCCTGACCTTGGCTTCTGCCTGGGCTCCCACACCTGGCTGTCAGTACACAAGTCTCAGCCTGCCTTCCCTCCTCTGTTGACTCTGCCTCCATCCTCAGTATCTGCCCAACCCCCACTTTTCCAGGGCCCTCTGGATCTGCACAGAAGTGCCATGGTTAATCTGTATCCCCACCTGGCCAAGCACTTTCTGTGTGTACTTTTTGCTGAACAATACACACAGAAGGATGTGCTGCTGATCCAGTTAAATTCTCTCCGGCAAGGATGCCCATTATCCTTCTGCAGTATTCTAAAGGTCTTCAGTTTACCAGACTGTTGGCCATTCTAACCCAGTCACACAGATTATGCTACACTTTTAGGAAAGTCACTTAGTTGTGTCTCTTTGTGACCCCATGGACTATACAGTCCATGGCATTCTCCAGGCCAGAATACTGGAGTGAGTAGCCATTCCCTTCTCCAGGGGATCTTCCCAACCCAGTGATTGAACCCAGATTTCCTGTATTGTGGGAGGATTCTTTACCAGCTGAGCCACAGGGAAGCCCAAGAATACTGGAGCGGGTAGCCTATCCCTTCTCCAGCAGATCTTCTTGACCCAGGAATCAAACTGGGGTCTCCTGCATTGCAGGCAGAATCTTTACCAACTGAGCTATCAGGAAAGACTTAGTTTCAACCAGAGCCATCTAAAAGGTCATTTCATCCTAGCTGGAGCTCTGAAGCAGCATTGCAACTGTGGGTGATGGTGGTTACAAATGCTGTGGCTTTGACTTTTTATTTCAATGCATTTCCCAATCAGAAACTTCAGGCCTATGCAATATTTTGACTACAGCTCTTCACTCAACTACCAAACAGTCTGGGGAAATTAGTGAGTTTTGTAGCAGAGGTAAATAGGTGTGAATAAGGAGAATACCATATTCTAAATGTTTCCCAAGCCTTACATTTAGAAATGAACTTGGCCAAATCTGAAGTCTTAGTCAACTGAAATGGCAAATATAGCAGGCAGAGAGAGAGAGAGAGAGACAGAGCAAAACTGCCCCTGGAACTGATCATTCCTGGGTTATTGTTGTTTAGTTGCTAAGCTGTGTCCAATTCTTTGAGACCCCATGGGCTGCAACATGCCAGGCTTCCCTGTCCTTCACTATCTCAGGGAGTTTGCGCAAACTCATGTCCATTGAGTCTATGATGCTCTCCAGCCGTCTCATTCTGTCACCCTTTCTCCTTCTACCCTCAATAAACTACCCTTGAAACAGAGCTACTGTTTCAAGTCCATTAAACAAGGCACCTACTCCATATCATCAAGTGAGTGAACAACTCTCTCATAGAATGTTACTGTATTATGTAAATTTGTATGTGCTTTATAAGAAATCAATTTATATGTAATTATGTTTTACTTATACAATTAAATTTTATAAAGGAAGATATACTTTTAGACCCAGAGGCTTCTGTAATGTAAAATAAAACCTTTTTAGTACCAAAGATACATTTTCTGCAAAACCAAAGGGAGGCAATTCCTCTTATTTCCTCAGTAGAGAGAGATCATAAGGCAACAAAATTATTCCATGCATCATATTAGTGGTTAGTTAACTCGATATGTGAGAAGAGATGAGGGCTGGAGGGAGAGAAATCGCTGTTTACAGCATTTTGAGTGATGGTTCATTCAACAGTCATGGTTCCTTTCCTCTATGTTAAAAGAAACAGCAGAGATGAAAGGGGACTTCTTCTTCCCCGACCTGGAAAAGATGCCGGGCAGACACTGGAGGAGGTGGGGGAGGAAGAGCCCAGCTCTTTCCCAGGGCTTCGGCCTCTGTGGGGATTGGAGTTGAGATTCAATGCACAACTGCATTCCTGCAGCCCCCTCCCACTCGGAGCTGCTATTCCCCGGGGCCTGATGCTAAATATAGCGCCTGCATTTCAGACTGACAGGAGAGCTCCTGCGGTGTACACCCGGGAGCTGAATCTTCACACATTCCTAATATGGTGGCCCCGCAGCCCATCAGAGGGAAGCTGGCGGTGGACCAGCGGGGCTGACACAACACACCGCCTTGAGGTTAACCCTTTCGTAGAAGGCAGAGTGAATGTTAGCTTGAGCACTGGTCACAGCAGATTCGCCAGTTACTGAGAAGCTGAAAACCAGGATCTAGTCCCCCTTGCAAATAACAGTATTTGCAGACAATAAATGCTAGATCGAGGAAGCTGGGCAAGATAAACTGCCTCAACCCCAAGGGTCACTGAAATAAATCCAGAAGAAAGAACAGTCTCAGGAGGGTGGGAAAGGCTGTAGAAAAGAGGATCACAGAGGGGCTGACAAGCACGTGCCAGGCCTCCCCCACAGACCGCGTGTCACTGTCGCAGCAGCACCGCAGAAGGGCGGGCAGGTGTTCTTGCTGGCTGTTGAAAACAGGCCCAGTAGTGAGAAGAGGCTGCGGAGTGTGGCTCTCGCAGCCACTGGCTCTTCCCAACAGGCAGGAGACGCAGCTAGCCCAAGGACTGGGCCATTCAGCATTTCACACTGGCCCCCAGGAGCCAAAGAACTGTGGCCCTGCCCATGCTTAGATAACGGATGTCCCTGTTAACTCACTAAAGTGTTAGGGTGTGATACTAAAAGCTTCCTCCTGTCTCTCCACAGGGTGGTGGCGAGGGGGTGAGGGGAGAAAATCCACTGTGGCAGCTTCTGCATCCCCGACTTACCTTCTGATGACACCGTGGGGTCAAGGGAAAGGAGACCAATTTCCCTGAATATGGAATGGGCTAAAGAGAGATTTTCATGAGTGGAGGTCCTCTCTGCAAGGTTGAACACCTAAATTTTCCAGAGCTACAAACAGAGGCCACGTGACTTTCAGCAACAGTAAGGCCTCAGGGTGCCAATAGAACATCACTTAATATTGACAGTTTCTTTCACACATGCCTTCCTTAGTCTCAGGCTAGAGGGAGGCTGAGTTTGGAGGTGCTTATGAAGTGCTACCCAAGGAACAGAAGCAGAAATCCCAGGTCTAATTAGTGATGCTATTCGGCTTTCAGATGAGCTGATATGCCCTTTGTAGGGCTTTGGGTTGGTAAAGCCTGTGGATCAGTATCAGTTTAAGGTGGTATCTCTCTGTTCACCCGTGAAACACAGCAAAGGACAGGGTCCTTCCTCAGAAGCAGCAGAGAGATGCGTTTCTTCAAAATGGACAGAGGTAGACGACAGCCATTCTTCATACTAAACGTTAGCTGAGCCATTACATTTTTTTAAACACTGATTTATTGGGCAGGTTTGTGTGAATGTGTGTCTTTGGCGAAGTTCTCAAGAGCTGTCTTTTTCATAGGGCAAAAAGAAAAAAGAAAACATTCAGCCAAGGCCAAAAACTGATTTCAGCTGAGAACGGAACTGTTATAGCATGTAATATAACCCATGAAATAACTGTAGCCAGAGCCAAAGAATATGGTCATTCGAACGGCTTCAGCAAGAACCAGGCTATAACAACCCCCTTGTCCCCCAAGATAAGCGTGGTTTTATCTTTATAGTTCCCATGACAGGCAAATGACCTTAAGATGACCTTCAAGTCCTGAATTTCTCTCTGAAAGAAAATATTAAGGAATAAGAAAATCATAGACAGGCCCTAAAATTGAAGGGGAATTTCTTATGAGTTTACTTGGAAAGGAAATCATTGAAGTCTTTTTTTTTAACATAAATACATTTTTATTGATCAGCTAGAAGCTAAAAGAAAGTCACATTTTATTTCACAAAAAAACCTAAACAATTCTAATGTTCAATGTGAATTGTCTCATACAATATATTTGTTTATTTTTAGTTAAACTTTTATAAGTGTGAATTTACAGGCAGTGGTAAGAAATAACACTGAGAGATCCCATGTATCTTTTACCCATACGGAGCAAAACTATAGTAGGATATCACTGACATTGATCCAGACAGTTCGTACAATATATCACCACGAGGAACCCTCAGCAGCACATTAACTTTCATCCTACCCTCAACTATCCTCAATTCCTGGGAACCACTAGTACCTTCTATATTTCTACAATTTTGTCATTTCAATAATGTTATATAAACACACACATACTGATACACACACACACACACACACACTTTATTTTTTTCAGCTGTGCCATGCAGCTTGTGGGATCTCTTTCCTGATCAGAGCTTAAACCCAGGTCCCAGCAGTGAAAGCCTGGAATGCTGACCACTAGGCTAGGAAGGAACTCACAGTAATGTTACATAAATATAATAATTTGTTCTAAGGTTCAGTCAGTCACTTCAGTCGCTCAGTCATGTCCAACTCTTTGCGACCCCATGAATCGCAGCATGCCAGGCTTCCCTGTCCATCACCAACTCCCAGAGTCCACCCAAACCCATGTCCATCGAGTCGGTGATGCTGTCCAGCCATCTCATCCTCTGTCGTCCCCTTCTCCTCCTGCCCCCAATCCTTCCCAGCATCAGGGTCTTTTCCAATGAGTCAAGTCTTCGCATGAAGTGGCCAAAGTATTGGAGTTTAGCTTCAACATCAGTCCTTCCAACGAACACCCAGGACTGATCTCCTTTAGGATAGACTGGTTGGATCTTCTTGCAGTCCAAGGGATTCTCAAGAGTCTTCTCCAGCACCACAGTTCAAAAGCATCAGTTCTTTGGCACTCAGCTTTCTTCACTGTCCAACTCTCACATCCATACATGACTAATGGAAAAACCATAGCCTTGACTAGAGCAAAGTAATGTCTCTGCTTTTTGATATGCTATCTAGGTTGGTCTTCCAAGGAGTAATCGTTTTTTAATTTCGTGGCTGCAATCACCTTCTGCAGTGATTTTGGAGCCCCCCAAAATAAAGTCAGCCACTGTTTCCAATGTTTCCCCATCTATTTCCCATGATGGGATGGGATCAGATGCCATGATCTTAGTTTTCTTAATGTTGAGCTTTAAGTCAACTTTTTCACTCTCCTCTTTCACTTTCATCAAGGTTCTAAGGTTACAATATGCAATTCTGGGAATCAACTTTTTTCACTCAGCATAATTCTCTGAATGTTCATATAGGTCATTGAATATATCAAGAATATCTTCCTTTTTTTAATTAAAATAATATTTGTTGCTATGGATGTACCATAATTTGTTTAACCTTTCACATGTTAAGTGAAAGTCACTCAGTCATGTCCAACTCTATGCGACCCAGTATTCTGGAATTCTCCAGGCCAAGATACTGGTGTGGATAGCCCTTCCCCTCTCCAGGGGGTCCTCCCAACCCCGGGACCGAACCCAGTTCTCCCGCACCGTGGGCGGACTCCCCACCTGCTGAGCCACAAGGGAACCCCAAGAATACTGCAGTAGGTAGCCTACCCCTTTGCCAGCATATCTTCGTGACCCAGGAATCAAACCAGGGTCTCCTGCATTGCAGGCAGATTCTTTACAAACTGAGCCATCAGGGAAGCCCTGATAGCTTCTCATGTTAAAGGACTGTTTGTTTCCAGTTTCAGATAATATGAATAAAGCTGCTATAAATGTTCATGTATAGGTTTTCATGTGAAGTCCAATTCTCTGGGAAAATTGCTTAGGAACACAAATGCTGGGTAGTATAGTAGATGCATGTTTAGTTTTTAAAGAAACCGCCAAACTGGTTTTCAGAGTGGCTGTACTATTTTACATTCCCACCAGCAATGTATAGAGTAATTTACTTCATTGAAGTCTTTGGAAATGATCTTTTCAACTACAAAAGAAGGGAACAGAGGGGCCACAGGCAGGACACACAGGGTCAGATCAAGTCTTCACAGACCAGTTGCTGAAAACAGAGGAAATTAAAAGCTGGGATAGAATTAGGTCACCTTAGCACTTTGATCAGGGGGCCCATTACCAAATGTGATGCTGCTCAATATGTGGCTATTACAGCTGAAGGAAGAAATGAAGGCTCGATTGCACTCTGGATGTGCCCATGGAACATCTAGTTGGAGGCGGGTAGGGAGGCTGGTCTGTGGACCCTAGATCCTGCATGTGCTTTCCTCTGGCTCCTTTCTCTGTCTCTGTTCTGCATCCCAGGGGCAGCTCTCCATGCTCCCAGATGGTAGACTTCGGGCTTTGAGGCTAGAGAGTAAGGGAGAGGCAGCCTGCTTGGATATCTCCTCTCTGCTTGGCTCCTGCTCCTTGCCTTCCTCTGACAGGTGGCATTCGGTCAGGTCACTGCCTTCAGGACTCCTGTTCTCTCTGGGCTCTGGAAGCAAATTCCTCTTCCCCTTGCCCTTCAGCCCTGGAGGTGTAATGGCTTTCTGCTCTCTGATCTCTGGCTGCTTCACCAACCACTGTTTGCTCCCTTGCTTGTACCCCACCACTCACAACAGCCCCATCACTAGACTCTCTTCACATAAAACTACATGTGTGGAACTATATCCTCTGCCAAGACACTGAGCCACACAGCCCTGGAGACATGGTCACAAAAAAGACGACCTCATTTAGCTTTGCCTTAATGTGGGAGAAAACAGGTAGTATCAGTACAGAACTTAGATTGGTGGTTCACTGTTTTCGTTAGGCATTTTTAGCAGGAGACTCATGTGTTTTATGTATACATTATAGGAAGTCTAGGCCTGAGTCCCCACATAGGTATGGTCAAATTTCCATCTGGAGGGACCCAGCAAGAAGGTGCAAGGCCACAGAGGTGAACTGCTGCAAGCTTTCCCATTGGTGTCAAGAGAGCTTAGGACTCTAAAAATAACCCTTGATGTATAACGGGGTAGAAATATTTTGTATTTATTTTTCTTCCAGGATATGAATACATGGTCAAGACAGGAGAAAGATGAAAAAAGGACACAGGAGAAGAGAGGAACCAGGGTTTAGATGGAGAGGGAGGAGAGGAGAAAGAGGAGAAGGGAAGGGAGAGGAGAAAAAAAGAAAGCTACTAATTCTTAAATTTCAGTCAAATGAAGTCCCTTTTGTAGAAGATGAAATGCTTTTACTTGCAGAATTAATGCCAAGAATTTTGCTTTGGAAAAAGGGTCAGCCTACATAGATACTTAATTTACAGCCTGGCACTTAGACGCCTTTCACACATACCTTATCTAAAATATCTCCGTCCTCCATAATGCTCTGCCCCATTGTGTGTTTTATTTTGTCCTCATGACACTTAGCACCACCTGACACGACATTATAGTACTTCTGTGAGTGTCACTGGTCAGTCCTGGCCCCTGGCATGCCAGCTCCAAGACACCAGGCATGCTGTATTCCTTCACTAGTGCCCAGGCAAGAGTGGACATCAAGACAAAGGTGGTATGGCAGAAACCAACATGAGATCGTAAAGTAATCTTCCTCCAGTTAAAAAACAAAAACAAAACAAACAAACAAAAAACCCAGGAGGGGGAAAAAAAAATCCCTGAACTTATAGGATCCAGAGAACTTCCAGGTTGATGAATATGTGGTGGTACTGGAAGGATAGTGAGCTCTGAGAGGGCATGGAAGTTCTGTACCCTTTTACCCATCCTTGCTTTGTGTATCTCTTCCATTTGGGTGTTCCTGAGTTGTATCCTTCTATGTGCTAAGTCGCTCAGTTGTATCTGACTGACTCTATGGACTGTAGCCCACTAGGCTTCTCCGTCCATGGGATTCTCCAGGCAAGAATACTGGCATGGGTAACCATTCTCTTCTCCAGGGTATCTTCCTGACCCAGGGATGGAACCTGCGTCTCTTAGGGCTCCTGCATTGGCAGATGGATTCCTTACCACTAGCACACCTGGGAATCTTGTAAGCATTTTCCTGTGGCAGGGGGTGGGGCGAGGGAAGACTAAGGTGAACATGGGGATCTAGAGAGTCCGGGAACCTCCAGCAGTCATTCCTCTTGCAAAGCAGGTGGCTGAGTGGTGATGAGCACATGAATAACTGATTATTTTCTGTCTCCAGAAACCTGAATCAGGGACACTTACATATTCAAGAGTGAGTCTCTCCCAAAATTACTTTCTGTGAAAACCCAATTCAGGGCTTGAGTCACATGTTAGTGGCAGAGAATGAAGCGTCCCTTTTTGCTCTTGCTCAGTGCTGGATTTTCTTCCTATGAAAATAAGGAAGAGAAGACTCCAGATGGAAAGCCTCACATTGTCGGCAGATTTAGAAAAAGCTCCCTGGGAATTTGTATTGGTGATGCAGTCTGGTGCAGACTGACAAGCGAGTCATCTTCCATCTTACTGCTTTAATTTCAGGCTTCAGAGATGCCCAGCTCTGTTGTTCAAAGCGTTTTATTAAAAATTTGTGAGGAGGGAAAAGCGGTCTCTGTGGGTCTGTCTGATTTCATTATCCCTGACACAGCACGCAAACGGAGCAGGGCCACAGGAGGCCAGAGACGGCCGTCTGTGGTGCTGGGGTGAAGCAAAGGCCTCTGGAACCTTCCAGTACTGATCACAGATGTTCTAATCTGCTGGGGGATCTCTCACGTAAACACGAGTCTCCATATATAACTAAGCGCATACTTCTCAGCCATTAAACCACCAGCATCCTAATCAGAAAACAAACACCCACCAAAGCCCAATCTTTAACTTATCCCCTTAGTCTAGATTCCACTATAGCTGCTCTCATTAGCAAAATTCCATTCTCTAAGAATTTTGAGTCCAGATTGAGCAACAAAATGCCAGCCGTTCCTCTATGGCTTTGATGCACAAATCCAACATTCCACAAAGTGGGGACGCTGCCATTCAGATTGTAATCCAGACATCTGAGTCCTCCAAAGCCTAGGTACAGACCTGATCATATCCTGAAAGGCAGGGATTGCCTGATGGCACCAATTAAAATGGAGCCGCCGTGAAAAGAGCAGATGGGCTTGTGTGTCCCTAGGAAGGAGCACTAGGTCACGTGAAGGTAGTCAGGGCAGCTAAACAATCTAGCTTCTCCCATACATATATTTCTGGTTACCAGGAGGGAGAGATCTCCAACCTCAAGAGCAGCCCTGCTGAAACATGCCCAATGCAGTTGTATGAAGGTTTGGGGGTACCGGGGTGGGAGGGGGTGTACTGGCAATGTGGGTACACATGTAGAAAGCAAAAAGAGCCTCTGGCAGGCTGTCTAGATTTCAGCTCCTGCTCACTCCCTGACTCCATCTCAGCCTTTCTCAACCTGAAATAAATGTTAGGATCGACTAATAGCTTTTAAAAAATACCAGAACCTGGACACCACCCTCAAAACAAATGGGATCAAATTAGCATTTTTCTTTTCCCCAATCCGCAAAATTTCTAGTAGAGTGTATAAAGGTATAAAAAGGTTGGGAAAACTTTGAGAGCAGAATTGCAAAGTTAATACCAAGGATGAATTTCTTTGGCTCCTCTGGTCATACTGTCACTCTGCGGGCTAAGGGTCGCCTAGCCAAACCCAAGGGGTTTTCACTGCCGGAGAGGAGGCTGGATGGAGGCTGACCAACAGAGGAGGGAGGGCAGCCTTCACTGCTCAGGCCCCAGGGCCCTGAACTGCCTAAGGGCAGGCCAGGACTTGATTCCATAACTGGTTTGGGAACTTTGCAAATTCCTGGGCCAATGCCCAGGGCTAGAGAAATCACCAGGCCTGTGTAAGACCCAAGCATCACCTTTGATTCAAGATCACACCTACAAATGAAGATCAAAAGATTCCTCACTCTCTCTACAGTACCCCTTCCAACTCAGCTAAGTTGTCCCTGCTTAACCTCCTTCCCCTGCTCACAGGAGAATCAGGGCAGTTCTTTTTTCTGCTCTTTCCGGGGCCTGTATTAGGCTTGGCAGTGGTCCTGATCTTGACTCACAACATCACTGCCCTATTCAGGGGGTGGGGAGTGGGGGTGGGGTTGCATGATCTGTATGACTGTGGATGATGACCCTAAGGAAGTCATGATTAGACAAACAGACCATATACACAAATGTGCAAATGACTGAACACACATACACAGTAAACCACCAGCATGGCCAAGAAAGAAAAATAGCAACAACAAAACCAGAAGACTCATTTTACCCTAGACAGGGATCAAAGGGTTCCTGTGTAAACTGTGATTTTAGTTGCTTCTTCCCCAGCCCTAGAAATTATGCTTTCCTTTGAAGAGCTGATGTAGCACTCTAAATGATACATTCAGTACTGGAATTCAGTGTACTGTTTCTCTCTAGGATGGTAATAGAGACTGGATACATGTCCTTGTGTCTAATTCTCAAGTTATATAATTAGTAACTACATCATGCAAATTTTTTTAAGTCCTGCTACAAGATAGCATCTCATAGGAGGCAAAGCTGAAGTTGTTCAGCAGGTTCATTTTCTTTTTCGTTAAGTACTAAGGCTTCTTTTTAGCCACAAATCATTATCTGTTTCTTTTTATTACTACCATTATTATTATTACTATTTGACCACAGTTAAGAGAATGTTGTTCTAGAAATTTGAGTTAGTGAGAGGAAAAAGGAGTATGATTTTGATTTTGAGTATCAAAATCTCAAAATGACAGCTCCTTGCATCTCCTGAGAAGTCATTCAGAGAGAGATTTTCTCAAACCCCTAATTTTCATGATCATAATTTCTATCTTACAAAGTAAGTAGGTTTTCTCTAATCTTTATGAGACTCAATGCATGTCATGATTCACTCTTTGGTTTAAAAACAAAAAAAAAATCTGAAGTGGGCAGGACAGACTAAAAGAGAGAAGAAATCAAATTATATTAACTAGGAGGCAATAAGTCTGGAATGGAATAAATCTACCAACTTTTGGTTTTCAGTTATACAATTATTTCTTATCCACGGTCCCAAAATATGCTATCATACAGTTCATAGGGCAGACCTTAGGGCTCTGATCTTCTGAAAGGTTGATTTTCGGCTCATTGACCACCTTGGGAGACCCACAGAGGTCTGCTCATAGTAAGTCAAGTTAGGGACTGATGTGAGCACCAGCTGGAGCCAGCACGTTTTTAAAAGTGCATTTTCCCTCAACGGAGAGAAGTTGCTCCTTTGGTGAAGTGCATCGCAGCAGAGCTAATGGTTGAGGTTGATCTGTTGTTTTTCCTTAGGGGGCGTTTTATCTAGAAAGTACCAACGTGCGCTCCGTCAGACTGATAGTGCTCCCCCTCTGCCACCCCGTCCCTTCATTCTCTCCTCACTGCGAACACACAGGCGCTTGCTTTCCAGCCTGTCTGCTTCTGGGGATGTCCTTTTCTCTAGCACACGCAGAAGATGGGAATAGCATCACCACCAACGGACACATCTCTTAGACTTTGAGCAGCGGTGTTCGCAACTGTTACCACAACAAACAATCCACGCTGAGGGCCCTCAGTTCTGCCTCAAACGTGGGAATTCAGGCCAATTCAAATATTTCCAAAACACCTCTCAGAACCAAACGCTCATCGCTGCACACTTAAGGTGCAAACCCTCCTCATCTCGGGGAGTTGTTTCTAAACAGCCCTCCATATTAGCGTTCAGGTTAGATTTATGTAAGAAAGTCAACACAGGCTTCTAGTTACCTCTGGATCTAGTCTCTTCGGGGTTGTGTGCAAAGTCAAAGCTTAACACACTACACCACAGCTGCATCAGTGACTAAAGTCCAGTACTAATAGTAATGAGCATTTAATAGAACCAAACTATATACAAGTTATTTTTGTATCCATTGTATCTGCTGTAATGGGCGAAATGGAGAAGTGTGAAATTACATAATTTTCAAGAGATTAAAATGGTCTGTCAGTTCTGAGGAAGAAGGTGACTAGGACTCACCCTGAGTGGCATAGTATGAGCTACATTTTCCAGGAGAAATTTTCATACTTAACACCCTATTCTTTCCAGATTTTCCAAAACAATTCTGGTTTCTCTCAATTTGCCCTCTTGTTGACATAAATATCTTTGTACTTGCCATCCTGGGTACCATGTATTTTTGGTTTATAGTCAGCTTAATAAGCATTCACTCCAACTTTTGGTGCATATTCAGGCCATTTAAATACTGGGGAGTGTTAGTTGCTCAGTCATGTCTGACTCTTTGCAATCCCATGGACTGTAGCCTGCCAGGCTCCTCTGTCCATGGGATTCTCCAGGCAAGAATACTGGAGTGGGTAGCCATTCGCTTCTCCAGTGGATCTTCCCAGCCTAGGGATTGAACGTGGGTCTCCCACATTGCAGGCAGATTCTTTACCATCTGAGCCACCAGGAAAGCTGTCTAAACATAGTTCATGCTCAGATTTGGAGGCTACAAGCGTACTATATTTTAAAAAGGGAGGAGGGCACCAAATCATGCCACAACTTTTGTAACTCTGATTTAAATATTGGCATTTAGTAATTTACTACCTTTAACCACCCCCCATACAATGTCATATAATTGTTTTGTTTGCATAAATTAATAGAATTCTGTGTGCACACAGACATGTACACACATGCCCCAGGTCTGGTGTAGGTTTCAGTCTTGTCCTTGGAATCCCTTTATCTCTGGCTAAAAGTGTATTTAGAGAACATGTTAAACACAAAATGAAAGGAGTTTCGTGACTTTGGTCCTGCAGGGTAGGAAAAAATTTTCCTTCACCTTTCTATGTTCCTGGCTGGGGCCCCTGGAACAAGAGAGAGATTGCCAAGAAAAAAAAAAAAGTAACATTTATTAATGTGTATATCCCACATACATGGGAGACACCTAGAGAAATAAGAAACTCAAGGAGGCGGCTTAGAATTCAGGCTGAAATACCACCCTCAGATAAATCAAAGAGAGGATAGTGAGGAGGTGGGGGAGGTCATGTGTGGACAGGTGACCAGGAACCAAACAGGGTAAACTTCTTTATACAGACTTCAGCCTGTGGCTTCACCACGGCTAAGCCTCTTCTGATTTAGAGTTATCCTTCCCTTCCTGGTCCAGAAAGGGAGACACCCCTCCCCCTCTTACAAATGGAGACATCCTTTACAGGCATAAATTTTCTTTAAAGGGGCAACTTTATTCTGTTTCCAGAACTTCTCTCTGTCTGCTGTTTCTCAAAGCAATCTTTATGCTTAGAGGCCTATTTGGGGGTGGTGTATGCTGGCATCCTACAATAATACGAAATGCCCTTCTGGCCTCCAAGTGAGAGGCCATTCGGTGAATACTCATAAAGCAACCTCCAAAGTGAGCTCAGATCCCAGTAAACATGATCATGTGCCTGATGGGAGAATGCCAGTCCCCAAAATCTGGGTGGGAACTCCATCTTCTGAACGCTTGGCTCTAGAAGCCTGGGAAGAGCTGGGCAAATAACCCTGAGGCCTGGAAACAATTTCACAGGCAGATACATTTTTAAACTAACTAGAAGGTTGCTGGAGCTTCAACTCTACACTCTTTTCCCTAGTAGCTTTCAGGGGAGCAACATGGAAAGTCAAACTTGATCAGCTTTCCAAGGTTGCCTGTCTTCCCACCTGCTGCTGCCAGGATGTCCTGAGGTGAACGGTGGGGAACTGGCCTGTGAGAGCGGACTCTGCTTCCCAAGCCCACTGGGAGAAAACTTGTTAAAAGCAAAATTAAATCTTCCCCTGGGGTTATTACTCGTTAGGCCCAGCTCTGAACATGATGCAGGTGAGAAGTCTTAGGGAAGTTTTAAGACCTAGAAGTGGGACCTTTCACCTATGCATATTTACCAGCAGTGGAAACCCCCATCCTCACACCCTATTCCTGAGATGACAGCACTATAGTTGTGGTCAAACACTTCCTACTAAATTAGGAGAAAAAATACAACATGGCAACCTGTCATAAGTAAGACATGGGGATCCCTGTAAGATCCTTCTCTTTGAATCACTTACTCCTTGTAGGTGGGTACTGGGACTGATTTCATGGAATAATATCCTTTCTAGATTTTGAACACAGCTCATTCCTCACAACTCTGTCCTTCCCAAAAGCCATCTAAAGTCTAGGGTACTTCATTAGGTGAGGCCTTGGATCAACTGTGTGTCTGATCCCTGATCCCACATTTATTTTAGGGATTGAAGAATGACTTCCCTGGTGGCTCAGACGGTAAAGAATTCGCCTGCAATGAGGGAGACCCAGGTTCGATCCCTGGGTTGGGAAGATCCCCTGGAGAAGGAAATGGCAACCCACTCCACTCCAGTATTCTTGCCTGGAGAAGTCCGTGGACAGAGGAGCCTGGAGGGCTACAGTCCATGGAGTCGCAGTGAGTCAGACACGACTAAACTACTAACACACACAAAGGATGGAAGGGGAGTAGGAAGCAAGAGATACTCAGAATTTAAACAGTATCGCAGCTCCTTGGCCCCAGATAGCATTAAAAAAAAAAAAAAGCTGTACTGTTCATGGGCCTGTGTCTAAGCCTTCAGCCATCAGTCTGCTCAGAGCACTGTGGAGCAAGCAACATTGCCAATAGTTTAACAATTAGAATGGCTTTTATTCAGCACCCATTATGTGCTAGACATGTTGCTGAAAGCTGCATGAAATTATTTAATCCCCTCAACTCCTGAGAGGTTTATATTATTTCCCCTGTTTTTCCCAAGAGAAGAAATTGAGGTTTAGAAAGGGCAAGAGACTCATCCAAGATCACACAGTATGATTCTGAAGCCTGTGTTTACCAGCCCTCACTAACTCCAAACAGCACAGTGACAGAAAGGGAATTTGTGCTTCAAAAATTCTGAGTGCATTTACTGCTCATGGGTGGCACAAGTGGTAAAGAACCCACCTGCCAATGCAAGAGACTTAAG
Source organism: Antilocapra americana (assembly GCA_007570785.1). Taxonomy (NCBI): domain Eukaryota; kingdom Metazoa; phylum Chordata; class Mammalia; order Artiodactyla; family Antilocapridae; genus Antilocapra; species Antilocapra americana. The sequence goes on along the minus strand of ML663563.1, from coordinate 9,734,756 downwards.
AGAAACAAGTTCAGTCCCTGGGTCAGGAAGATACCCTGGAGGAGGGCCTGGCAAAATACTCCAGTATTCCTGCCTGGGAAATTCCATGGACAGAGGAGCCTGGTCTGCTACAGCGCATGGGGTTGCAAAGAGGCAGACACGACTAAAAACTTAGCATGTACACACTCAGTCATTTGGGACTTCCCACAATCTAAAATGTTGCATCAATTTTCATTTCAGATTTTATAATCCCACTAAGGCTGCAAATTCCTTGAGGTCAAAGACTGGATTTTCCACTTCTCTGTGTTCTTCAAAATGCCTAACAGAGTAATTTGCACAAAATAAGCAATTAAAAAATGTGTTAACAAATCTGAACATGGTAGAGGTAAATTACTAATTATCAAGTGAGTTGAGAAAAAAAAATGAGCATTCTAAAATAAAAATGGATGAGGGTTTGTCTTATCCATTTCCCAGGATGTAGGTCATTTTTAAAAGGCAAATTTGAAGTCCATCTGGAGTTCCAAAGGAGGGGAACTAGCCCAGGTTAATTAACTTTCTGAAATTGCTCCATAGCGAATGAAGAAGGGCAGTGCCAACCTCTGCCAACCTCCAAATATATCAGCGGGAAATGATGCCAGCAAAGCTCCAATGTAAATCAGGCTTAGTTCCCTGTAAGTCCCAGACTCCCACAACTTCAGAGGCACAGCCTTTCATCTTTTCACTCTCTCCTGAGGGCTTATAACTTCTGCAGTAGCCGGAGGGCAGGAATCACAGAAGCTCAGCCCTGGGCCCCTTGTGAGCAGTAGAGAGGCTGTGCAGCTGCAGGAGCCAGGAAGATAAGCAGGGAAATCCTTTAAGCAAAGACCCTGGGGGCAGAAATGCCAAGGGCTGAGAGTACTGGAATGTACAGAGATTCCAGTCTGCAAGGAGAGAGGAGCCATCTTACATCCCCACCTAAAATTAAATCACGTAAAGGGGTCACACTGCTTTCCTCCCTGAGGCCTGCATCATCTATACTGTCCCCTTTAGAACAGTGTGTCCCCTCCCCCTCACCTCCCTACACAAGTAGGTGTGGGAGCAAATGCAGCTACCCTAACTGCATGCAGTTCTCTCTTTTCTTTATCAAAATGCACAGCTGGGATTCTCCTAGAAGGTGCTAGACTCCAGGCTTCCTCCTGGTTTCCTGGGGGCAGCTGCACACCAAATAGTGTAAATCAAGGACATTAACACTAATGTGTTCAAGTGAATAAAATTCTCCTCTCCCTCTGGTCCTTTATGAATTCAGCAGTATCTGTCACCTAGATTTTGTCTCTTCTCCTTCAAATATGCAAGTAAGAGGTATCATCTTTGACAGCATCTTTCTGGGGATAGGGAGACTTTTTGCCAACCTTTGTCTGGCCCCATTTCTGGCTGCAATCTGCAGCCAAAGGCAGAGCCCAGCCTTTGTGGGCCATTTCCCTTCAGACATGGACCTCAGCCAGGAGTGCACATGTGTTCTCAGGGCTGGAGAGATTCCCCCCGCCCAACAAATGTTCCGTTAGTAGAGCTCCCTGCTCCTCTTCTGTGATGCCAGGGCCTGCCACCAAGCTCTGGTTTCTCCCACTGTAACGTGACCCACAACGAGTAGGGACCTGGTGCTGTGTCTGCCTTTTTTAAAACAAAAATATCTGATTCTAAGTCCAGTCACTATCTGGCTATAACCTTTACTCCTATCCACAGGCCAGCATGAAACCACCACCGTAGCCTTTGGGTCTCCTGGACTTTTACCACAGACTAGCCACTAGCTTCCTCTTGGAATCTTTTGAACAGCCAATAGCCATTGTCCTGAGCTGTTGTAGTCCACATTTTTAAAGGGCTGCACACTGTATGGCCCTTGCAGGCTTCCTTAGTGAGGAGCAAGGAAGAGGAAGAAAGGATCAGAATTAAAGTATGAAAATCTGCAAACCCATAGAGTTGATTACACCTTTCAGACTATAACTGGGTAGATTGAAAAGAATTGTTCATGTTATCAAAGCAAGTGGAAGAAATAAAATAGGATTTTGTTTACTATGTCTGGATAACAATGACATACCAGAAAAGGGAGAAATCTATTTAAGGGATAAAGCCTGTGGGAACTGAAAAGCTTCTGAAGATGTGTGATATTTATCTTTGGAAGAGATGAAATAGAAAGAGATGCAATAATGATATTGGTTGGGATTTAATTAAGTAAGTTTAGCTTAAAAGCAGGTGTCAAAAGAAATATTCAATGCTGGGTAGTTGGCATCTTAGCAATCAGAACCTTAGAGGATATTTTTCAATTCAATGCTGGCATAAGATAGAAGACTCCGGTTTTACCCAGGCAGTTGGCCATATGTCCTTCATCATTTTCTGGTTACCAAGAAAATTATCAAAATAAGAGTTTGCTCTTCCACAAAGCAAGCAGGAATTTCAATATCCTCTCTCATGAGGGAAGAGGTAAAAATCTAGATTGGATAAGCCAGTGATAGGAGAGAGAAGGTGCCATTCCCTCCAACCCCTCATGAGTAGTTGAACAGTTGGATAGATGAATAATGTAAAGAGGATATGAAGTATTCACCTGCAAGTCAGCCAACCCAGTGCAGAGGGACCTATGGTGGAAATTCAGGTATCCGATAACAATTGAATCTTCCAGACATACAAAGTAAAATTAACATCTAGAAAGCATAGGTGTTATTGTCAATAAATATCATACCTTGCAGGCTCTGCTCTAAGAGCCTCACAAATTTATTTCACCAAATCTTCAAAACCAGCTTGTGTATGTGTGCATGCCTGCGCTCATTCTCTGGCCATATCCGACCCTTGGCTGCCCCATAGACTGCACCCCTCCAGGTTCCTCTGCCCATGAGATTATCTTGGCAAGAACACTGGAGTGGGTTGCCATTTCTTTCTCCAGGGAATCTTCCTGATCCAGCAGTTGAACCGACATCTCCTGTGTCTCCTGCGTTGGCAGGTGGCTCCTTTTACCTCTGAGACACTGTACTATTTTTATCTCCTATTTTTCATGGGGAAATTGAAGTTCAGAAATGATAACTGCACCAGAGTCGGGATCTGAACTGAAGCTCAGCATTTTTTCACCCTGTATAATCTAAGGAAAAATGTATCCTTCCATTAATATCAGGAGGCAGATACTATTCTCTTCATTGTATAGCTAGTGAAACAGTGGCTCAGTTGGTTGACTTGTCCATGGCCCACAAGCTCACAAGGAGCAACCCTAGAATTTCAGCCCACATCTTGTTTGAAACCAAAGCCAGGACATTTAAGGTTAAGAGCAGCCATTTTTGGCTTGTCAGTCATGGTAATTCATTGACTGGTGATGGTTTAGGAACTTAGACCAATCAGCGTCTAACACTTCCCTATTAGATAATTTTTGCATCAATAATTGTTTTTACTAAAATTGGTCCAAGAAAATTCATGGGAAGGATTTGGGTTCCAAAGATCAGGCTCAAAGATTTCTCTGTTTCTTTCTCTGCCCCATACCTCTCTCCCCACCTACCCCCAACCCCAACCAAAATGAAAATAGAAAAGCACATGGCACTAGTTACTGAAGCCACCATACTATCAAGTAGAAAATTCACTTTAGGATGAAGTCTTCTTCATCGACGGCTATGTGGAGAGATAGAGAGAACATCTGGTCAGGGGAGGTGTGGGAGAGAGGCTGGATAATGTTTTGTATGAGCCAATAAATGTCCTCACCATTTGCATAATTGAATTCAGTAACCATTCTCTGCAATGAAAAACATCCTAATTCATCCTATATCCTAAAATACCTCCCCTGTGAGTCCTCTTTAGAGAAAAAAGGAGTCATCAGAGTCCTTACAGATGACCTCACAGTGTGAGGGTCTACAGTATGCTCCTTTCATAGATGAGAAGGGTAAAGTCTAACATGCCTACGTAATGTGCCCTAGGCTACATAGCTAGCAAGTGACAAGCCTGGAATTTGTACTGAGGAGGGTCTGATATCAAAGCTTGCATGCTTTCCAATATGCACAATGGAAATCTTGGCCAATAATGAAAGATTCCAGTCTCCTAAAGAAGTTAGGCAAGGGCTTGCTAGGAACAAAACCTAACAAGAAATCTGGTTTTCACAGCAGAATGCCAGGTTCAGCAAAGAACTTGTGTGCTGGATATGGAGAACTTGTTGTGTGACTGGGCCAGCGTGGCAGAAGGGAGAGGCTGGAATTCAGAAGCTAAACTGGCGCATTGGACCACATTGAAAGGCCAAGTCATCACTTTCAGACTCTTACCAGATGGTTTACTGGTAGACGTTTACCAATATCCCTTCTTGCCCTGGTCAGGACTTGCTCAGCCACCAGGGGAGAACACAGCAGCTTAAGTGGAAACACTTAAAAAAGACAGAAATTGGTAAATTAGTAAATGAAAATAGGAAAAAGGGAAGGGGTATATACCCACAGATATTAGAAATATGATTACTACAAAGTGAGGGATACACATATGAATAACATTTCCTCATGAAGGAGAAAAAGCAAAATGGAGGAAAAAGAACAGAGAAAAGGTGTAGACAAAGAAAGATAATAGGTTAGAAAGGGGAAGAAGATATACTTGCGAGAACCTTGTCACGATTGTCTGAGTGATATGGACTCCCGTGTGTTCTGACACAGGCTGCCTGAGCAGCTTGTCTTTAAGTGCAAGGCAATGCCTGATGAGCAATACTGTCTTTTTAAAGTGTCACAAAAGATTAAATTTTTATTTAGGAAGATAAAAATAAATAAATGTATTAGAAAACTGTAGCTATTAAAATGGGCAGCTGAGAGCATTGGCAAAACTGCCACAATATTAATTAATATATATGGTGCACCTCTGAAGCAAACGTGATGACCCAAGCCCTAAAATGGCTTCAGGGTAAACTGAAAACTTGAGGAGGCAGTTCTTCAAATGTGCCTTCAGAATACACACCCCATTCTGTCATCTCATTTGCAGAAAGTTGTGAACAAATTGTCTTCAGTGAAGGAAGATGAAAAGAAAAAAAAGGAAAAATTAGAAGCTAAATTCAGAGGCAGGCTCAACATCTGGGAGGCAAGCTTCAGAAACTCTGAAATATTAATGTTCTTCTTGGAATCTTGAGCCCATTACTGCCTCCCGCTTGTCCCGTATCCTGCCCGCCCAGACATCCCGTCAGCTCATCTGCAGCCCACCAGCCTCCCCCCCAACCCTTAGGAAATGAAGATCCCAAGCAGGGAGCTTCACATTCTAAGTATTCTCCTCTCTTATGCTGATTTTTGTCTGCATCCATCCATTCATTCATTCTTCAACAAATATTTTCTACTGTGGACTTAACAGTGTAACAAATACTGTGCTAGGTGTGGGGCCCTCGAAGAATCTGCTAGCCCCTCCAACTCTGGAAAGATCTATTTTCTCTCCTCAGGGATCTTAACCTTCATAGGTTTTTATTTTGCATCTTAAAAATATTTCTAATTCTTCTTTTTATACTCGCTCAGGAAAAATACAGACACTCTGGATTCTGTTTCATGATCAACGTGGCCGATTCATTTCATTTACTGTCACGCTTCATAGTCTGTCACAGAATCACTTTGTCCCCCGCCTCGGTAGGCTTGAGGAGACTTTATGAGCAGGGCCATCAGCACGACTAGGTAGGTAGCTAGATGACAGGACTATATAAGTCGGAGCGGTGAGGGTTGCTGTAATGCCCCCCTCCTTTTTCATCCTGGCGTAAGAGTTTGTGCACAGAGTTGACTGTGGAACCCACAGATAAGATGAAATGTTCAGAGCAGTGTCTTGTAGTACAGAGGATGCAGAGCCTTCTCTGTGAAGGACCAAAGAGTCAATGGTTTTGGCTCTGTGGGCCATATCATATGTCTCTACATCTGGACGCATGCCCACCACAGCAGGACAAAAACAGCCTTCAGTAACACAGAAGCAAAGAGGCATGACTGGGCCACAGGAAAACATTATCAATGGACACAAATGTGAATTTCACATAGTTTTCCCACATTATAAAATATTATTCTTCTTTGACTCTTTAGATCATTTAGAGATGTAAAAAACCATTCTTAGTTCACAGGGTATAGAAAAATGAGAGGGGTTGGATTTGGCCCCGAGGCAGTAATTTGTTCATGCTTATTGCAGTGGAAAGAGAGTCATCTCTATGTGTGAACACTGTCTATGTCACTTTCCAGCCGGAGGCCAGAGAAACTAATGTAATATTTTGGGGCCTCTATTTTATTTTTTTAAAATTATCATTGGAATGTAATTGCCTTACAGTGTTGTTAGTTTCTGCTGTACAGCAAAGTGATTCAGCTATGTGCATACCTGTAATCCCTCCCCTGTGAGCCTCCCTCCCACTTGAGTCCTCCCATCCCACCCCTCTAGGCTGGGCCTCTATTTTCTTATCTGAAAATCGGAATAAGTTTACCCTTGCACTGATTATAAAGGACTAAACAAGAGAGGCAACACAAACAAGGCATTTTCTAAGGAATAAGGGAGCCTGGTGGGCTGGAGATCAGATAATGGGACTTGTTGGTAGGAGGACAGAAAAAGACCAGCGGGAAGCAATTGTTCCTTGCCTGAAAGGGAATAGTCACTTAATAAACGACAGCTGTTGTTATTACTATTATCATTATCATTAAAAGAACTAATCTATAGAGAGAAGAAACAGGTGTCAACAACAGATTCAGAGGCAAAAAGAGAAGATGAAAATGGACAGTAAGAAGTAGCAGGCAACAGAGGAAGAAAAAGTCATTAGAGCATCTGATTCCAAAACCCTCCCCCTGCCCTGATCTCCCTCTCAAACCCACAAGTGGATTTCCACCACTCTCTTGAATTTGTTCACTGGAGTAGCTCACTAGCATCTCAAATGGAACATGACCCAAATTAACTTATCTTCCTCTAATTTTAACTCTTGGAGGAGGAAATGGCAACCTGCTCCAGTATTCTTGCCTGGAGAATCCTGTGGACAGAGGAGCCTGTTGGGCTACAGTCCTTGGGTTCACAAAGAGCCGGATGCAACTGAGAGACTAACACACAATCTTAACTCTGCTTTTCTCCAACACTTTCCGTTTCTATTAATAATACCACCAAGCTCCAAACAGCTAGGTCATATTTGATTTCTTTTTGAAATTAAACTTTAAAGTTTCCCATTTAAATTTTTGTAGAGCCTATATTCACCTAATCCTGCCATTGACTCTCTCCTAGACTCTCCTAATAACCCGCTACCCAGGCCAACCCTACTGTCCTGCTCTCAGCGTCCTCCCAATTCCAATGCATCTGACCCTTAGTGCATCCCTAGAGGAATGTGCTTCACAAGAACTGAAGCAGAGAATAACCCTCCTTAATCAGAAGTAAGTGACCTTCCAGAATTGCCCCAATAACCCCTCTGACATGAATTTCTATAAAGTTAATTACTCCATCCATGCCTCCATTCCTTAGAATCTGCTGTTCCCTCAACGTGGGCTGCCCTTTTTTTTTTTTAATTAAACATTTTTTTTATTAGTTTTGCCAAACAATGACATGATATCACCATGGGTTTACATATGCTCCCCCTCCAGAACCCCCCTTCTTCCTCCCTCCCCCCGGGAAATCTCGTTGCACCAGTCCCAAGCATCAATCCTGGGCCGGCTATTGCTTAGACATATGATAATTAACATGTTTCAATGCCATTCTCTCATATCATCCCACCCTTTCCCTCATCCACAGAGGCCCTGAGTCTATTCTATACATCTGCGTTCCTTTTGCTGTCTCGCATGCTGGGTTCTCGTTACCGTCTTTCTAAATTCCATATATATGCGTTAATATACTGTATTGTTGTTTTTGCTTCTGGCTTACTTCACTCTGGATAATGGGCTCCAGTTTCGTCCATCTGAGTAGAACTTTTCTTCATTCTGTTGTAAAGTCTAGGAATTGAGAGAGCACCATTGACGTCTATACACTACCATGTGTAAAACAGATGGCTAGTGGGAAGGGGCTGTACAGCACAGGGAGCTCAGCTCAGGGCTCTGTGATGACCTGGGCGGGGATGGTGGAAGGGAGGGGATATATGTATACATATAGCTGATTCATTGTGTACAGAAGATACTAACACAATACCATAAAGCAATTATACTCCAATTGAAAAATAAATTTTAAAAAGAGCCTAGGGATTCTTCAAGATTTCCTTGTAAATGCTTTCATTGCCAGGAAGTCTTCAACCAAAAGAAATTCTTACTTGCTGTAAATGTCCATAGCGCTTATCTGTATTTTCTTGTCCATCACTGGCTATCTTAGTGTTATTTACATACATGTTTTATCATTTGTACTAGACTAGTGCTTCTCAAACAGAGGTGATTTTGACCTCAGGTGACATTGCCCAGGGCAATGGAAAAATACCAGGAGATGTTTTTGATGGTCACAATTAGAATGGAGTGGTGGGGGTGGTTAGCACTGGCATCTATAATGGGTGGAGGCTTGGGCTGTGGCTGTGTGTGTGCTCAGTTGTGCCTGACTTTTTGCAGTCCTATGGAATAAACATCCTACAAAGCACAGAACAATGCCCATAACAAAGAAACCTCAAAAGTGTGAGGGTGAGAAACCCTGGGCTAGACTCTAAGCTCTTGAATAAAGGGTTTCATAACTTACTCCTTAGTTCCTAATTCAGTCTTTTAAAATAATATTTATTTGGCTACTCAGGTCTTACTTGAGGCATGTGGGATCTTCATTGTGGCATGCCAGATCCTTTGCCGCAGCTCACAGATTCTCTAGCTGTGGCATGCAGGATTAGTTGCTTTGTGGCGTGTGGGATCTCAGTTCCCCGATCAGGGATTGAACTTGTGTCCCCAAAGTTGCAAGGCAGATTCTTATCCACTGGACTACCAGGCAAGGCCCCCTAACTCAGTCTTGCATATCAGTCAGTTCAGTCTCTCAGTCACGTTTGGCATTTTGCTACCCCATGGACTGCAGTATTCTAGGATTCCCTGACCATCACCAACTCCTGGAGCTTACTCAAACTCATGTCTATCAAGTCAGTGATGCTATCCAACCATCTCATCCTCTGCCGACCCCCTTCTCCTCCTCCCTTCAATCTTTCCCAGCATCAGGGTCCTTTCAAATGAGTCAGTTCTTCCCATCAGGTGGCCAAAGTACTGGAGTTTTAGCTTCAGCATCAGTCCTTCCAATGAATATCTGGGGTTGATTTCCTTTAGGATTGACTGATTTGATCTCCTTGCAGTCCAAGGGACTCTCAAGAGTCTTCTCCAACATCACAGTTCAAAAGCATCAATTCTTCGGCACTCAATTTTCTTTTTAGTCCAACTCTCACATCCTTACAGTCTTGCATACAGTCACTGCTAAATAAACAGTTTTTGACTTAATGAAACAATACAAGTTTTGGAAGAAGATGTGCAGATCTGAGGGATGGAGACTGATACTGTTTTGTTGCAGCATATGGTCCATGTTCACTGTAGATCTGCTTCTCTGTGTGGGAGGAGCCAGGACTTTCCAATAGCTCCAGGTTTTCATTATCTCACCTGATCACAGGGTACAACTGAGAGCCTCAGTCTTCTGAGCATCATCCTTAGTCTGGTGATTCAGAGTTCTAAAAATTCTTTCAAAATAAACTATTTTTCCATTTCTTGTTGTTAGCTAGTCACATCAAACTCTTTTGCCTCCCGATGGACTGTAGCCCACCAGGCTCTGTCCTTGGGATTCACCAGGCAAGAATACTGGAGTGAGTTGCCATTTCCTTCTCTGTGGGATCTTCCCAACCCAGGGATTGAACATGAGTCTCCTAAATTGGCAGGCAGATTCTTTACCGCTGAGCCACCGATTAAATGATGCTTCATTTCCTATTAACATGCTAGGCGTATGTCTTGATTCTGAGTGACCTGGATGATTTTAAACATGCCAAGGTCATCACACACTGAAAGTTGCCCCCACTCCTTCAGCAAGGCCAGCAATAAAATCATCTCAGAAAGACTCAGAATTTGCAGATTGTCAAAGAGTGTGTTTCTGTGGCTGGCATTAACTCATATTGTTTAAACAATATTATTTAATATTTTGAAAAAATCCTTGCTGAGTTTTCTCCCAATTTTTACCCCCTAGAGTTTCAGCCTGCTTATTTTTAATTTGCTCTCAGAAATAGAGAGCCACTCAAGGTATTATAATACAAATAATAGTAACAGTAACAACTAATTCCTTCTGCTTTATAAAGCACTTTTTCACCATAAGCTTTCCCATTTACTAAATTAACAATGTGACCATCCAGCAGTGGTCAAGATGAAGTCACCAGTTTCTCTCACTTTCCTTCTCTTTACCGTTCATTGGCACCCTCTCCATGGCTGGGACAGGAGAAACAGAAAAGAGACATTCATCAGACATTTTTGCTATATCTTCATTTTAAGCAGTTGTTCAGTTTTGGCTTGTAAATAATCTGGGGATTATCTGCCTTCTTTATCCATTAATATAAAAAGCTGCAACTTTTTGGTAATTGGGTTTAAACCCAGTTGTTCTGAGTAAACCTGAATTTGTTAAATAATTCCCCAGCTCTCAAGTCTCACTTCTCTACTCTCAAACCATTTCCCAAGAATATTTCATTTCATAAGAAATAAAGCTTCTAAAACAGTTATTTCTAGTATAGTATATCATATCAAGAAGTAAAATGTGTAATAATCCTATGATGCAGTTATTTGTTGAGTTTTTCATGCTAGAAGGATTAAGTGTATATGAGTTTCTCATCTATCCTACATATTAATAAATACTGTGAAGACTGCAGCATCATCGAAGCTTGCCCGTGAAAATATAAAGTCAGGGTTTGCTGCCAAAAACAGCTGATAGTCTATTTTGTATCCCGGTGACCTCAGCCCCTAAGTATGAAAACACATTCGCTTTTCAAGGAGACTTTTTTATCCCCAGGTGTCATTTCATCTGTGTCTGAGAGTCATGGAACGGGATGTCATCACTAAGCAGCATCATGATGCTGCAGCCCATGTGAGGAGTGGAGGATTTGGAGAGAGGCCGGTCCATTCCCTCCCACCCCCCACAATCTGCAAAATAAGCATTTCTGAATTTGATTTGCTTCTCCTAGAGATACATTATTGCTGATATGAGCAAGGTTTTCCACTTTATTGCACAGAGCTCCTAGCTGAGGTTGTCCACATTAGGCGTATAAGGGCTGCGTCATCGGGGTTACTGGATACAGCAGCTCACCTGCACTGCCTTATTTAATCCTCTCAACCACAGCATGGGATCTGTTCCGCTATTACTCCCATTTTGCAGATGTAGAAACTGAGGCTCAGAGGGATAAGAAGTTTGTCCAAGTTCACATACCTAAGTAATGCCAGGACCAGCCATGAATTTGAGCTCAGGTATATTTCATTCCAGAGCCCATACATGATACATGTGCATATGACATTATCCATATTACAAACCCAGGTTCAAGTCTTAACACTATCATTTGGTGTTTGTCCTTAGTAAATTACTTAAAACTTCTAGTCATTCTCATTTCCTTCAACTGTAATGGAGGCAATAGGATGTATTCCATAGAGTTGTTATTGTGACAATTAAATGAGATAATTCCCCAAAGTGTGATAAAGTAAAAAAAATAATTGTGACAGCTGGCACCAGCGTTATACTAAGAGACAGAATCGTCATGGAAAAGAATATCCCAAGCTGCTAGGGGGTGAGGCTGAGGATAATGGTTGGAATAATGTGAAGAAATAGAGAAAATGATAAACTCCCTGCAGAAGAAATAAACAGGGCTTGCAGGAAACCAGAGAAGGAAGGAGAGTGCTTGGGGAAGGGAGCTGAGCAAAGTTTGGCAGCCTCAAGAGAAAGGTACCAAGAGAAAAAATTCCAAGAGTGATTGAGGTCAAAGAATTTTATAGAGGATATTGGAGTCAGACATGACTAAGCACAGCACATCCAGCATTAGGCTTTCTGTTTTGTGATGTGAATAGGTTTCACCTCAAATACCTCCCCCATCCCCACCCAGAGAAGCCTTCTTCAGACCCTCTTTAAAATGTCTCCATCACCTTCTTTTTCATACTCCACTGAACTTTTCCTTGTAGCTTCTATAACTTAAACTTATTATACACACACACACATCCAGATAGAATAGAATGGACAGATGATAGATAAATCTGTTCTTGCCACCAGGATACCAGTTCCATGAGGACAAGGAAAAGTGTGTTTGCTACTAAAGCCACAGCCACAGAACAGTACCTGACACCTAGAAGACATTCAAAACACGTTTGAATTAATGAATCAATGGTGCTGATGAAACCAGGAGTAACAAGGGTGTCCCTATCCTCATTCAAGTACAGTCCTGTCCTTATTCTTGTGTCTGAAGTCCATAAATTTCCCACCACTTCTTTATTTCACCAAATGAACTGTCTTGGCTCCCTATAAATTTGTCTGTGTTCATTGTAGAGAACTCAGAGATACACACACAAAGGGCAGATTTTTATCTCAGTGACCTGGTGCTAACAGTTTTATCTCTATCTTATTTTGTATTCTTCCATTAACTTGCTGTTGCAATGAAATGGTGTCTGCAGAGATGGGAGATGAGATGCCTTTAAAATGCACCCAGAATCCCTGTACATGCCCTCCTCTGTGTCCTACAGTGGTGGAAGGGGTTCCTTGACCCCAAAAGAGCTATGAAGTTGAGTGATTATTAGGAATCTGAATCATTTCCCTCTAAACAGTAGAAGTAAACTAGACAGCATCCAAATAGGAAACAGGAATATTTACTGCACTGCAAAATGTGACTTCCCATACACTCTGAGCCACACAGGAAAATCAATCAAATTGCTTTAGAATCTCATCATTCTGTTTTATTTCATAATCCCAAAGATTATAACACTCATTGACCTTGCAGTTTATAACACTAATTTTAAAACAAATAACTTACAGTTTGTCCCTTCTACGCTACCATGTGTAAGATAGTGGGAAGCTGCTGTAAACCATAAGAAGTTCAGCCTGGTGTTCTGTGGTGACCTAGATGGCTGGGATGGGGATGGGGTGGGAGAAATGCCCAGGAGGGAGGGGATATATGTATGCATACAGCTGCTTCGCTTCACTATACAGCAGAAACTAATACAACATTGTAAAGCAATGACATTCCAATAAAAAATTTTTAAATGTTTAAAAACACTTCCAAATATTTCCAAAATTCAAATCAGTCTTTAATAGAAGAAAATCTACCACTACTCACAATATCCAAAAAGAATGTACTGTAAATCCTTAAGCTAATTCCGAAGAGACAGTCCAAAACTGCTTTGAGAAGTACCATCACTGAAATAAATGAATAGCTTCCTCATGTGACCAATCAATCATATACACACATTTTATTAAGATAATTCTATTTTCAGGTATACTTTCTATTACACTTGCACATATTTAGTTTGTGGTACATTAACTCTTCCAGTGTGCATTTCAGTTAATTAAAAAGTGGTTCATTACAACTTGTACAAATTATTTATGGGAGAACTACATCTTTTCAAAGATTACTTACTTTAGAAACATACGGTGCTGGTCAAGCATTTTAAACTATGCAAATAGCTATAAAAATTACTATCCTCTAACTCCATTAATTTCCTTGAGGCTTTACTTTAAAAAGAGACCTTGTTTAAAAGGGTGCTTGTTCAAAAGACATTCCTGATTAAATGCTGTTATAAGTAATAAAACTACTAAGAAGGAGAAGCTCAGAGGAGGGGAATGGAAAAAGGAGGAAGAAGGAGGAAAACAAACATTTCTGGGTGACAAAGACTCCCAAATTCCAGTTAAGACCTCAGTGATTTTCAATAGTTATTGTTGTCCAGTTGCTGAATGGTGTCAGACTCTTTTGCGACTCTGTGGACTATATCCCCCTGTGTCTATGGGATTTCCCAGGCAAGAAACTAGCGTGGGTTGCCATTTCCTTCTCCAGGGGATCTTCCAGACCCAGAGATTGAATTCCCGTCTCCTGCAGTAGCAGGTGGATTCTTTGCCACTGTACCACCTGGGAACTCACTACAGAAATTTTAGTAAGTTAAATATATTTGTGAAGACCTTTGAGTCTCATTCCCAGGCTTGGTTGACAGTAAATTAAGATGTGTGTCCCTTTTGAGCTGCTACTATATTTGAAATTTGAATTCAGTGGCCAATCTCCCCAGCTTTGCCAATTCCTTCAAGCTGACACTGATCTTTTTTCACATGGTCTCGATAGGCCACTTCAAATAATTTACCAGTTATTTCAGTCAAAAGTAGCAGATCAGTGATATACACAAGCTCATTCATTATAATCTCAGAAAAAGCCACGGGAGTATATTATAAATAATAGTACCCCAAGAGAGTCATGGAGAAAGGCTGGCTTAGAAAGTTCTCTGTTCCTTCATTACTTTGCTGAGGCTTGCTCGGTCTACATTCTGTGGGACAGAGATTTCTCATAATGATCTGGTAAATGCACTGTGGCATATTTCAAGAAAAAGATAATCATTAATAGTGGGAGAGTTTCACGCTGAGGTCAAAGGCACTAAGGGGAAGCAAAGAACACAGAGGTTTCCACTTACTAGGGAACAAAATCAGGGGCTCAGCTCTGCTTATGACAAAAGAGTCTGATTCTGAATCATTCAAGAGATGTAAATTGCTCTAGAAGCCTAGAGCTTGTTATAGACTGCTGGCCTTGCAATGAAACTACCACTAGGGAATATGGAAACAGAAAAAGCTTAAATATATTTCTTTGTAGTTCCCTAGAGCTTTTCTTTATGCCCAGGGTGTTTCTGGTGGAAACAGCCTTAGGAAACAAGAGAGTTGTTTTGAAAATTATCCTTGTCTTTTCAGAACACTGAGAAAAATACGTATTTCAGTTCTTCCACTTCTGCCTGCCTTTTGAGCAAAATTAACTCTGGAAATAGTTTCTCTCCTGATTTACCAAGTTATTTAATTTTGCTCATCTAAAAATTAAACTATTGATTCAATGTTTCAGCAATTTTAAAACTTGAAAACCAAATTTAATAATCATTTATACCACAGATATTTATTTGAGCTCCTATAGGACACTGGAGAGATGGTAGTGAAAACCCAACCAGGTTGTTACTCTTAGGATGCTGACTTTGTACTTTGGGCAGTGAGGGAAGGGGCTACAAAAATAAGTAAAGAAAAGAGAAATCTAGCAGATGGTGCTCAGTACTGGAATCAAAATAAAAGTCTATGATGACCTAGAGGTGTAGGATGGGGGTGAGGTGGGAGGAAGGTCCAAGAGGGAAGAGATGTATGTATACATATAGCTGATTTACATTGTTGTACAGCAAAAACTAACACAATATTGTAAAGCAATTATAGTCCAAAAAAAAAAAAATAAAAGCCAATCTGACAGAGGGACAGACAAGAGGCTATTCTAGATTGACTGGTCAGGGAAACCTTCTCAAGAGGCAACAGTTGAGCTGAGGATTGAGTAAGAAGGAGCCAGCTGTGCAATAATGAGGAAAAAAAAAAGCATCTGCAAAGAGTCTGACACTACTGAGCACACATACACAGGAGCCAGCGTAAAAGCCTTTGAACAGCACAAGTCTGGTCTGTTCTAGAAACAGGAAGAAGGCCAGGCTAGGTAGGTGGGATGGAATGAGTTCCAGCCCATAAATGAGCAGTGAGGGCTGCCCTCTTGATTGCATTGGGAAACATCAGGGCAGTCAATTCTGATCTGATTTCTCTCTGCTTCCAATACAATTTGCACTTCACTGTTAATTAACCTAAAATATCATGTTAATTGATTCAACTTCCATGTTCAGAAACCATCTTATACACCATCTGTCTGTAGAAGAAGGTTCAAATTATTTACATTTCCAGACCCCTAAAAACTTACACTTCACCCGTCTGTACAACTTTATGCCCCTCTGCTCTTCTAATAAATATTCTCTTCTAGCCAAACCTTGATTCCAACCCTCCTTTTATTTTATCCTCATGGTATTTTTCCCTCCTGCCATCCCCCGTTATGTGGCATGACCTTTTTCCTTCTCTCAACAAAATTCATATCAAGTTCTCAGTTAGAAGTCTTTTTGAAACTCTTAAAACGAAAATTCAACAGAGTGACTTAAATAAAAATAGAAACTTTCTAGCTTAAGTAAATTAAACATCCAAAGTAAAATAAACTTTAGGCAGTGTTATATCCAGAGGTTAATGATGTCAATTACTTTGAGATCACCTTGACTCTGTATGGCTCCATGTGTTGATGTTGACTTCATTCTCAGGCTGGCTTCCTTCAGGACAACAAAACTGGCTGCAAAAGGCCTTGTACTGGATTCAATAGTGTTTCCTTAAAATTCATGTCCACCTTATTTGGAAATAGGATCGCTGTAGGTGTAATCTCTGGTAGCTCAGATGATAAAGAATCTGCCTGCAGTGTAGGAGACCCGGCTTTGATCCCTGGGTCAGGAAGATCTCCCGGAGAAGGAAATGTCAACCCACTTCAGTATTCTTGCCTGGAGAATTCCACGGACAGCAGAGCCTGGCAGGCTATAATCCATGGGGTCGCAAAGAGCTGGACAAGACTGAGCAACTAACACACAAGTAATCAAGTTAAGATGAGGTCAAACTGAGTTTTAGAAAAGGGGGTGGGGGCAGTGGTTCTTCCCGAGAGCTTTCAAAAGGAGCACTGCTCTGTGAACACATTCCTTGTGGACAGCTAGCCTCCAGAACTGAGAGAATACATCTCTGTTTTAAGCAACCTAGTTTGTGGTGCTTTGTTACAGCTGCCCTATGAAAACCAACAGAGCCTGTCTCTGCTTACCTATCATTCAGAGGAGTAGAGAAATATATATCTGGTATTTCTTATGGGAAAAAAGCTTCTTTTCAGTAGCCTCAAAAACTTTTTCTTGTCTCTTATCCCCATGTGTGTCTGAATCAGTCATGGCATCCAGATGTACTTAAAACTAATAGATTGTCTCTCTCATTTAAGTCACAAGGAAAATTTTTTGAGGGGATATCCCTGCCCTTTCCCTACTAAAAAAAAAAAAAAAAACCCCACATAGCATTTAAATTTATTCCCTTTGTTAGGAAAAGAGGGAAATACATGCTAGCAAAGGAATCAATTCCACTGTTGATAGCAATCTGCATGATTTCGGCTGGGAGTTACAGCAAATCTGACTCTATTATGGCTTAAACACTGAAGAAATGTACTCTGTAACATAATAGGAGATCTAGTACTGTCTCACATAATACGAGACCTAGTACTGTCACACCTAATAGGAAATCTAGAGGCAGATCAAGCTCTAGGCACGGTACAAGTAGGCCTCTCGCTCTGAATCTCACCTGTTCTCCACTCTCAGCCTTCCTCCGTGTGTCAGATTTGTCTTTGTGCTAGGGCCTCTCATGACGTTAAAATGACTGCTGGAAGCAACCAGGACAACGATCTTTTTCCTGCACACTAACAGAGAATAAAAATCGTATTCTCAATTGTGAAACAAAAGTCCTTCCTTTTAGATTCAGTTCAGTTCAGTCACTCAGTTGTGTCCAACTCTTTGCGACCCCATGGACTGCAGCAGGCCAGGCCTCCCTGTCCATCACCAATTCCCAGAGTTTACTCAAACTCATGTCCATTGAGTCGGTGATGCCACCCAATCATCTCATCCTCTGTTGTCCCCTTCTCCTCCCACCTACAATCCTTCCCAGCATCAGAGTCTTTTCCAATGAGTCAGTTCTTCCCATCAGGCGGCCAAAGTATTGGAGTTTCAGCTTAGCATCAGTCCTTACAATGAAATTCAGGACTGATTTTCTTTAGGATGGACTGGTTGGATCTCCTTGCTGTCCAACACCACAGTTGTCTCAAGAGTCTTCTCCAAACCACAGCTCAAAAGCATGAATTCTTCAGCACTCAGCTTTCTTTATAGTCCAATGCTCACATCCATACATGACTACTGGAAAATCATACCTTTAACTAGACGGAACTTTGTTGGCAAAGTAATGTCTCTGCTTTTTAATATGTTGTCTAGGTTGGCCATAACTTTTCTTCCAAGGAGCGAGCGTCTTAATTTCATGGCTGCAGTCACCATCTGCAGTGATTTTGGAGCCCCCCAAAATAAAGTCTGTCACTATTTCCATTGTTTCCCCATCTATTTGCCACGAAATGATGGGACCAGATGCCATGATCTTAATTTTTTGAATGTTGAGTTGAAGCCCACTTTTTCACTCTCCTCCTTCACTTCCATCAAGAGGCTCTTTAGTTCTTCTTTGCTTTCTGCCATAAGGGTGGTGTCATCTGCATATCTAAGGTTATTGATATTTCTCCTCACAATCTTGATTCCAGCTTGTGCTTCATCCAGTCCAGCATTTCTCATGATGTACTCTGCATATAAGTTAAATAAGCAGAGTGATAAGATACAGCCTTCACGTACTCCTGTCCATTTTTGGAACCAGTCTGTGGTTCCATGTTCAGTTCTAACTGTTGCTTCCTGACCTGCATACAGATTTCTCAAGAGGCAGGTCAAGTGGTCTGGTATTCCCATCTCTTTCAGAATTTTCCACAGTTTATTGTGATCCACACAGTCAAAGGTTTTGGCATAGTCAATAAAGCAGAAGTAAATATTTTTCAGGAACTCTCTTGCTTTTTCCAGTCCTATGGCCACTGCTATGAGTTTTCCAAATTTGCTGGCATATTGAGTGCAGCACTTTCACTGCATCATCTTTCAGGATTTGAAATAGCTCAACTGGAATTCCATCACCTCCACCAGCTTTGTTCATAGTGATGCTTCCTAAGGCCCATTTGACTTCACATTCCAGGCTCTAGGAGAGTGATCTCACCATTGTGATTACCAGGGTCATGAAGATATTTTTTTGTACAGTTCTTTTGTGTATTCTTGCCATCTCTTCTTAATATCTTCTGCTTCTGTTAGGTCCCTACCATTTATGTCCTTTATTGAGCCCACCTTTGCATGAAATGTTCCCTTCATATCTCTAATTTTCTTGAGGAGACCTCTAGTCTTTCCTATTCTATTGTTTTCCTCTATTTCTTTGCATTGATCGCTGAGGAAGGCTTTCTTATCTCTCCTTGATATTCTTTGGAACTGTGCATTCAAATGTATCTTTCCTTTTCTCCTTTGCTTTTCGCTTCCCTTCTTTTCACAGCTATTTGTAAGGCCTCCTCAGACAGCCATTGTGCTTTTTTGAATTTCTTTTTCTTGGGGATCGTTTTGATTCCTGTCTCCTGTAAAATGTCAAGAACCTCCATCCATAGTTCATCAGGCACTCTGTCTATCAGATGTAGTCCCTTTAATCTATTTCTCACTTCCACTGTATAGTCATTAGGGATTTGATTTAGGTCATACCTGAATGGTCTAGAAGAACTAAAGAGCCTCTTGATGAAAGTGAAAGAGGAGAGTGAAAAAGTTGGCTTAAAACTCAACATTCAGAAAACTAAGATCATGGCATCCAGTCCCATCACTTCATCACAAATAGATGGGGAAACAATGGAAACAGTGGCTGACTTTATTTTTCTGGGCTCCAAAATCACTGCAGATGGTGATTGCAGCCATGAAATTAAAAGATGCTAACTCCTTGGAAGGAAAGTTATGACCAACCTAGACAGCATATTGAAAAGTAGAGACATTACTTTGTTCTAGTCAAGGCTATGGTTTTTCCAGTAGTCATATATGGATGTGAAAGTTGGACTATAAAGAAAGCTGAGTGCTGAAGAATTCATGCTTTTGAGCTGTGGTGTTGGAGAAGACTCTTGAGACAACTGTGGTGTTGGACAGCAAGGAGATCCAACCAGTCCATCCTAAAGGAAATCAGTCCTGAATATTCATTGGTAGGACTGATGCTGAAGCTGAAACTCCCAATACTTGGGCCACCTGATGGGAAGAACTGACTCATTTGAAAAGACACTGATGCTTGGAACGATTGGGGGCAGGAGGAGAAGGGGACAACAGAGGATGAGATGGTTGGAAGGCATCACCAACTCAATGGACATGGGTTTGGGTGGCCTCTGGGAGTTGGTGATGGACAGAGAGGCTTGGCATGCGGCTGTTCACAGGGTCGCAAAGAGTTGGACATGACTGAGTGACTGAACTGAACTTGTTTTTTGGAAGATCCAATGGATGTTGGCAATTTGATCTCTGGTTCCTCTGCCTTTTCTAAATCCAGCTTGAACATCTGGGAGTTCACAGTTCACATCCTGCTAAAGCCTGGCTTGGAGAATTTTGAACATTAGTTTGCTAGTGTGTGAGTGCAATTGTGCGGTAGTTGAGCTTTCTTTGGTATTGCCTTTCTTTGGGATTGGAATGAAAACTGACCTTTTCCAATCCTGTGGCCACTGCTGAGTTTTCCGAATTTGCTCGCATATTGAGTCCAATGAGCTTCCCTGGTGGCTCAGGTGGTAAAGCGTCTGCCTGCAATGTGGGAGACTCTGGTTCAATTGCCCATTACTCCAGGTATTTCTTGACTTCCCGGGGGTCAGGAAGATCCCCTGGAGGAGGAAATGGCAACCCACTCCAGTACTCTTGCCTGAAAAATTCCATGGATGAAGGAGCCTGGTAGGTTACAGTCCATGGGGTCGCAGAGAGTCGGACACAATTGAGAGACTTCACTTTCACTTTCATTGAGTTTAGCACTTTCACAGCATCATCTTTTGGGATTTGAAATAGCTCAACTGGAATTTCATCACCTCCACCAGCTTTGTTTATAGTGATGATTCCTAAGGCCCATTTGCCTTCACATTCCAGGATGTCTGGCTCTAGGTGAGTGATCACACCATTGTGATTATCTGGGTCATGAAGATCTTTTCTGTACAGTTCTTCTGTGTATTCTTGCCATCTCTTCTTAATATCTTCTGCTTCTGTTAGGTCCCTTCCATTTCTGTCCTTTATTGAGCCTGTCTTTGCATGACATGTTCCCTTAGTATCTCTAATTTTCTTGAAGAGATCTCTAGTCTTTCCCATTCTATTGTTTTCCTCTATTTCTTTGCATTGATCGCTGAGGAAGGCTTTCTTTTCTCTCCTTGCTATTTTTTGGAACTTTGCATTCAAATGGGTATATCTTTCCTTTTCTCCTTTGCTTTTCACTTCTCTTTTCATAGCTGTTTGTAAGGTCTCCTCAGAAAACCATTTTGCCCTTTTGCATTTGTTTTTCTTGGGGATGGTCTTATCACTGCCTCCTGTACAATGTCATGAACCTCCATCCGTGGTTCTTCAGGCACTTTATCAAATATAATCCCTTGAATCTATTTCTCACTTCCACTGTATAGTCATAAGGGATTTGACTTAGGTTAGACCTGAATGATCTAGTGGTTTTCCCTACTTTCTTCAATTTAAGTCTGAATTTGGCAATAAGGAGGTCATGATCTGAACCACAGTCAGCTCCCAGTGTTGTTTTTGCTGACTGTATAGAGCTTCTCTCTCTTTTTCACTACTGACCATCTGGTGATGTCCATGTGTAGAGTTTCTTGTATTGTTGGAGGAGGGTGTTTGCTATGACCAGTGCATTCTCTCGGCAAAACTGTTAGCCTTTGCCTTGCTTCTCTGTACTCCAAGGCCAAATTCGCCCGTTACTCCAGGTACTTCTTGACTTCCTACTTTTGCATTCCAGTCCCCTATAATGAAAAGGACATTTTTGGGGGGTGTTAGTTCTAGTAGGTCTTGTATGTCTTCATAGAACTGTTCAGCTTCTTTAGCATTATTGTTTGGGGCATAGACTTGGATTACTGGGATACTGAATGGTTTGCCTTGGAAACAAACAGAGATCATTCTGTCATTTTTGAGATTGCATCCAGGTACTGCATTTCAGACTCCTTTGTTGACTATGATGGCTACTCCATTTCTTCTAAGAGGGATTTTAGATAGATTGGACCCATTTAGGTCTTGTTCCTAGACCAGTATCAATTACTGGGGGAAATGCCAGACATTGATGGGCATAAGTCTAGTTCCCTGGACCAATCCTGGGGGAGGGGAAGAAAGAAAAGATACAATTACTATGATGCTTCATATTAGACTAATTACGGTTCTCCCTTGAAGCTTAGGATAGAGTTTGCTTTCCCTAAGATATGTGTCCTGCAGAGGAGAGGATTTCTGAAAAATATGCAAAGAAGGCTGAATGGATGGTGGTTAGGCAACAAGATGTCCATCAAGGTATCCTTTCAAATGTAAATTGGATCCCACCTCTTCCATGAAGCCTCTCTAGATTAACCTGAAACAAAGGCTCTCTGAGTTCCTTCAAGCATCACGCTGATATTTCACACTTCCTTCTGTTTTTCATAATACTTTTATGTACATATTTCTAATCTGATCTAAATCCTTAAGATTAGAGTATGTGTTACCCTCCTCTGTGTATTGCAATATATTTCATGTATCACCTTGCCTGGAACAGTTTATGCTCAGTAAAATCTGTTGCCTAATTGAGTTACTTCTTATTTAAACATAAAGAACCAGGCAGTTTTGAAACTTAGCAACAGAAATATAGATTCAGCTCACTAATTCAGTTCTTCCTTCTTCCTAATAGAAATCTTCCCCTGCTCATTATCTCTCAGGAGTCTTTCATGCAGACATATTTGTGATTCTCAGCCTTTGAATCTGTACTTAATAAAATGGTTAAATTTTTTACCTAATTAAATAGTGAAAAAGCACTAATGATACATGATGTGGCTAATATTTTGAGTGAGAATCTGAGTAAGATACAAAAACCAAAGTAATAATACAAGTTTCATTATGGAAGCTGAGTAAGATGAAGGAAGACATTTTCAATTGGGCAGAGAGGTTTTCATCATTTTTTCCATTTTAATAATGAATCACAAATGTGCTTACCCATGTAAATGATAGACTTTTCAGCAGATGCTAGGTCTAATCTAGTAGTCGTGCATCAAAGTTTTAAGAATTCCATACTCAACATTATTTTATTAAATTTCTCTTATCTTTGTAAATGATTATACTATGTTCAGTAGCAGAGTTTTTAAGAAGGATTTCTTATTTAAAAATATCAGTTGTCTAGTAATGGATTTTGATTGTAATTCATTAAGAGGATTATCAACACTTGGAAGGTGTCTTGAGGATATCTGAAATTTTCTCTACAAATGAATTCCAATATTTCTAATAGTTATTGTTGTTGTCATTAATAAGTATTATAATGTTCTAGTCTAGATACATAACCCAAAGTGATCAAAATGGTCAACGTTGTGTTTGAAGGAAATTTCATCTTTCAGAGGATAAAAGTAAATAATTTAAATCCTTTATTTAAAAATAGAGTTGAAATAAAAATGTCAAGATGAAATCACCCTATTTTCCCTCTAAGAAGGAAATGGAGGCAAGAAAATTGGAGGCACATGCTCCCAGAAAGGGTTTCCCAGGTGGTGCTAGTGGTAAAGAACCTGCCTGCCAATGCAGTAGACTTAAGAGATGCGGGTTTGATTCCTGGGTCAGGAAGACCCCCTGAAGTAGGAAATGGTAACCCTCTCCAGTATTCTTGCCTGGAGAATCCCATGGACAGAGGAGCCCGGCAGGCTACAGTCCATGGCGTCGCACAGAGTTGGACACGACTGAGGCAACTTAGCACACACACTCCCAGCAACCTTCCTCTTGGTTAGTGGAGATACCAAAGGCTGCATCAGGTGTGCCAAGTGGGTTATCACTCATCTCCTACCCTGAGTAAGCTTGGCCTCAACCTAGAGACTGTCATACAGAGTGAAGTAAGTCAGAAAGAGAAAAACAAATATCATATATTAACACATATATGTGGAATCTGAAAAAAGTTGGCATAGATGATCTTATATACAAAGGAGAAATAAAGATACAGACATGAAGAACAAACATATAGATACCAAGGGGAAAGGAGAGTGTGGGACAGATTGGGAGATTAAGATTGAGATACCTACAGTATTGATACTACGTATAGAATAGATGACTAATGAGAACCTACTGTATAGCTCAGGGAACTCTACTCAAAGCTCTGTGATGACCTACATGGGAAGGATCCAAAAAAGAAGAAGTATATGTTATGGCTGATTCACTTTGCTGTACAGCAGAAACTACAACGCTGTAAAGCAACTATACTCCAGTAAAAGTAAACAAAAGAAGAAAGAATAATATTATGAAAATAGGCTCTAAAAAATTTCAACCAAGAAGTTGAGCTTTCACAGTTGCAGAGCTCTAATAAATCTCCAGGAACATTTCATGTCTACTGGCCATATTCAACTCACTAGACAGAGTGAGGAAGAATATGGTCAGAGGTTTCAACAGCAAACCTTGGTTCCGAGTTCTTCCAGGCTCATCTTTTCCCTCTTCCTTTCTTAAGTAGGTATGTTTTTAACTCTTCCGTAGATCAACTTCAAGAGCTCCCAGTGGGGCTGAAGGGCAAGGCAGGTGGAGAGTAGGTTTTTCAAAGAGAACGGGATACAAATGGTCAAACTTGGTTTGACAGGAATTATTTCCGAGGCATAAGATTAAAAAAAAAAATTCCCTATTTCCCAAAAAGAAAGTGGTTTGGGATAGTGAGGGTGGGGGCTCTGGCAGTTACACACACCAAAGCCCTTACCCAGCAGGCACAGGGAAGCAATGGGATGTAGCAGTTGAGGGAGCCGTGGGCCTGTCTGAGTCCAAACACCAATGTCACTTCTTACTGTGTGACTTTGAAATGTTACCTGCCTTTGCCTAGATTCAATTTTCCTATCTATAAAATGACAGTGATAACAGGCCATTCTCAGCAGGGTGGTGGTGAAGGTTAAAATGGTCCAATCCATATGAAGTGGCTAGCTAAAGGCCTGGACCATATTAAACACTCCTTAAATGTGGGCTACTATTGCACTTACTAGGGGGAAACCCATAGACTTGGGGCCCACTACTGACCCTCTGCCCCACGGCTCTTAGCGTGCTGGGCAACAGTCTACAGACAGAAGAGGCTGCTTCCCTGTGTCTCATCTTTTCGCTGTCATTTTTCCTCTAGAATGGTTTATTCTCAAAAGAGATGGAAATAATAGTGCTTCCATTTATAGTCTATTGTCCTTATTTTCTTTAGTGCCTCAGAAATGCTCTGGCATTATCAAATTAGGCCCGTTCTGAAGATTACATGCCATAGAACCAATCAAACTCAACCATTTGTTGCTCCTTGATACTGCCCTGGATTCTCACCCATTAACGTGACAGCTGCACTACTTTTAAGGGAGACTGAGAACACACACTGCAGACGTTCAGCACTTGGTAGCTGCCATCATGATTGCTTACTGGACACTCGTACTCTGTATGTGCTATGTGGTTTAGCTTTCTGATGTCAACACTCATTCACTGTAGAAAATCATGAGTTTGCAGCACAGAGAGGCAGCTCTGCTCAATTCAAAATCTTTTATTCTGGTTGAGCTTTCCAACTCTTTATTAACACTAAACTCTCATATCAAATTTCTGAATACAGCTAATGAAAGATTATCATTTGGAAACCTTTCCTCTTGAGTACCAAACTAGTATTTCAACATTGCATAACCTTCTAACAGTGGCGTGCTATTTGAAGTTTGTCGTTATGTCTGAAACATACATCTGATGTGGCCTGTGCATTTAGGTGCCCTCCGTGTTTGAGATGTGACTGACACTGCTATTTACCCTGCATACACTTCGGTCAGTCAGTTCAGTCACTCAGTTGTGTCCAACTCTTTGTGACCCCATGGACTGCCGCACGCCAGGCTTCCCTGTCCATCACCAACTCCCAGAGCTTGCTCAAACTCATGTCTATCAAGTCGGTGATGCCATCCAACCATCTCATCCTGTTTTCCCCTTCTCCTCCAGCCTTCAATCTTTCCTAGCATCAGGGTCTTTTACAATGAGTCAGTTCCTCATATCAGATGGTCAAAGTATTGCAGCTTCAGCATCAATCCTTCTAAAGAATATTCAGGGTGGATTTCCTATAGGATTGACTGGTTTGCTCTCCTTGCAGTCCAAGGGACTCTCAAGAGTCTTCTCCTGCATACAAATGTCCCCTAAAATGCAGGTGTAACACCAAACGCCTTCTCCCCTTTTCTCTAGGTTAAGTCTTAATTCTAACAATATCTGCATGACAAAGGAAAATGTCATCATTTACATACTCTTTGTAAATGATAGAAAACAGCTAATTATTTGGTATTATTTCTGACTAAGGTTTCAGATGCTTGACTCAGATCATGTCTGTAGACCTCACTTGTTATCTGAATATTTTCGTGGATTCTACTTAGAGCATCTATTTATAAATACCATTCAAATGGTAGGAAAACTGAAACACAAGACCACCAAACTGTGGTACATTTAAAAGACTTAATATGTTGACATCATATTTGGTTGAGAAAAAATTGTCTTCTAGCTTTTTAAACCTATTGGTAGTTACTACTGCTTATGTTGACTACTCTCTTAAAAAATGCTTTCCTGCTTTATTCTTAGCATAAATATGATATACACTCATTCTAAGGAGTCAAACAGTGCAGAAAAATACCCATGATAATAGAAATCACTTGAAACCCACTCTCTGAAGACAGCCACCATTTGTATTTTGTTGAAAGCTTATATTATCTATGAATTTGTACACATAGATATAATTCCACATCACATCCTAGACTCTGGCTTTTCCAGTCAGGAGTGTTTGGACATTATTCAATGCCAATAAATGCATGACTCTGCACCTGTGTTTCTCATTATGTCCTCTGTTCCCTTCCAGATGAGAGAAGAATGTAAAAGTCGAGTAGAGTGTACAAGTGGAAGGATGTGGAAATAAACAGTTCCTAATTTAACTCATCCCTTCAAGATTGATGTTTGTTTCCAGTATTTCACAATTATTAATATGCTGGGTCCCAGCACAGAGACAGTTGTTTGAAAGGAGCTTAGGTCAGGCCCACTTGCTGATCTTGGATAGCTTCCCAAAGAGGCAGGAGGCAACTGGGGCTCCCCCCTGGAGATAGAGATGCTGATGGCAATCATTTCTGAGAGTTCATTCTACTGCAAGGAACTGATGCCCACAAGCTCCACTGTGAAGTCCTCCTTCTAACCTATGAGCACCACCAGTCCCAGACTCCCTGGGTTGAACAGCCAGCCGTGAGGGCACCCAGCCCCACCCTCAGGAGGTGGGCAGCCATTGCACAGAGTGGGGGCCAACTGCGTTTACCAGTGTACCAGAGCAGTCAGCCCATCACATCAGAAGAGCCCACAGAGCCCACACGGAGGGCAGAGCTGGACGTGACTGAGTGAGTAAACACCACCACAACAGAGTGGAGGTAAGCAGTCTACTCAGGAAAGATTTTGAGGCGTGGTAATAAAGGTGCTCGAGAAACTCAGGACAAGTGGGGATGGGTACAGTGAGAATTTTGACAAAGAGTTAGAGAATGTCGAGAAGAACCATACCGAATCGAAGAATACAATAACTGAAATGAAAGCTAAGCATGAAGGAATCAACCATTGATTAGAAGATACAGAGGAACAGATAGCCAACTAGAAGACAGAGTAGTGGACATCACTACTGAATGGAACAAAGAAGTAAAAGCAATGAGGACAGTTTAAGAAGCCTCTTGGGAAGATATTGAATATACTGACATTCTTATTATAGGGGTCCCAGATGGTGAAGAGAGCGAAAGAGGTAGAGAAATTCTTTAAAGAAATAATAGCTGAACACTTCCTAACCTAGGAAAGCAGACAAACATCTAGGTCCAGGAAGCACATAGAGTCCCAAACAAGATGAACCCACAGAGGAACACACCAAAGCATATTATAATTAAAATTGCAAAAATTAAAAATAAAGTAAGTAAACCTATTGATCTCTGTAATTCTCAACTACCAGAGGGTTAAAAATTCTATTTTAAAAAGTCCAACCTCTTCTTTTTATTTCCTAAGTATGTTGAAAATATTGAAAACTATCATATAGAAAAATAAAACCCAGGCACCTTCATGTAGAAGCTTGCATGACTGTGGCTAGGGTTTGGTTCCTGACTCTTAACTCTACCTTGGTTCTGAATCATGTTTCAAGGTCTAAGTATAGTGACAACTGGTCCTTTATTCAAAAGGAGGGTCTTAGAGATCAGTGAAAGAGAAACTGTGATGTGAGATGATTTTATCTTATCCCTAATCAGAAAATCATTTCACCTACTGGTAAGTTACTATGACTGTCTCATTCAGAAACAGATATGAAAGCTGCTAAGAACCATCAGCTCATGACTGTGTCAAAATGTCTCCTCCATCCCTCAGCCCAAGGGAATGGTAGAAGCAACAACAGTGTGTTTTAATGAGGAGTCCTCTTGTTATCGAGCTTCTCTGGTGGCTCAGATGGTAAAGTGTCTGCCCACAAATGTGGGAGACCCAAGTTCGATCCATGGGTTGGGAAGATCTCTTGGAGAAGGAAATGGCAACCCACTCCATTATTCTTGCCTGGAGAATCCCATGGATGGAGGAGCCTGGTAGGCTACAGTCCATGGGGTTGCAAAGAGTTGCACATGACTGAGCGACTTTACTTTCCTCTTTTTGTCTACCCACCACAGGCCTCTCCATATTTCCCTTACAAAATCAGCTACTCCTGATTTTGTAAGTTTTTCATCTCCTCTACCTCCAAAGTCCTTTCCTAATCTTGTTGCTCTCTTCCCAAAAGAGCAAGTTGTAAAGAGAAAATCTTTTCATCTTTAGAACCACACAACCTAAAAAGGAGGGAAAGTCTTTGTGATTACTGACACCAAGCCTTTCTTTCTTCAGACGAGAAAACAGTGTCAGAAACAGAATTAAAATTAGGTCCTGGGACCTCCAGACCAATTCATCTCCTATTAGCTGAATCTATGAAGTAAGCTACATCTAGTTAGTTTTTAAGTTAACTGTGGTCTATATTGCCTGCCCAGAGAGGAGTCACGCCCACTCAGGCAGCCTAACTCTCTTACTGATGGCTCCCTCTCAATCAGTTCAGTCACACAGTTGTGTCTCACTCCTTGTGACCCCATGGACTGCAGCACGCCAGGCTTCCCTGTCCATCACCAACTCCCAGAGCTTGCTCAAACTCATGTCCACTGAGTCACTGATGCCATCAAACTATCTCATCCTCTGTCTTCCCCTTCTCCTCCTCCCTTCAGTCTTTTCCAGCATCAGGGTCTTTTCCAATGAGTCAATTCTTCCCTTCAGGTAGCCAAAGCATTGGAGCTTCAACATCAGTCCTTCCAATGAACACCCAGGACTGATCTCCTTTAGGATGGACTGGTTGGATCTCCTTGCTGTCCAAAGGACTCTCAAGAGACTTCTCCAACACCACAGTTTAAAAGCATCAATTCTTCTGCACTCAGCTTTCCTTAAGGTCCAACTCTTACATCCATATGTGACTACTGGAAAAACCATAGCTTTGACCACACAGACCTTTGTCGGCAAAGTGACGTCTCTGCTTTTTAATATGCTGTCTAGGTTGGTCATAGTTTTTCATCCAAGGAGCAAGTGTCTTAATTTCATGGCTGCAGTCATCATCTGCAGTGATTTTTCAGTCCAAGAAAATAAAGTCTGTCACTGTTTCCATTGTTTCCCCATCTATTTGCCATGAAATGATGGGACCAGATGCCATGATCTTAATTTTTTGAATGTTGAGTTTTAAGCCGGTTTTTTCACTCTCTTCTTTCACTTTCATCAATAGGCTCTTTAGTTTTTCTTCACTTTCTGCCACAAGGATGGTGTCATCTGCAATCTGCATATCTGAAGTTATTGATATTTCTCCCCACAATCTTGATTCCAGCTTGTGTTTCATCCAGTTTGGCATTTCACATGATGTACTCTGCATATGTTAAATATGCAGAGTGACAATAAAGCTTTGACGTACTCCTTTCCCAATATTGAACCAGTCCATTGTTCCATGTCCTGTTCTAATTGTTGCTTCTTGACCTGCATACAGATTTCTCAGGAGGCAAGTAAGGTGGTCTGATATTCCCATCTCTTGAAGAATTTTCCACTGTTTTTTGTGATACACTCAAAGGCTTTGGTGTAGTCAATAAAGCAGATGTTTTTCTGGAACTCTTGCTTTTTCTATGATCCAACAGATGTTGGCAATTTGATATATCTGATTAAAATGTGGGGAAACTCCATCAAGTGGCTGCTTGTCCTGGACACCCTTCCTCCATCTCATTCAACAGAGTCTATACCTACCATCTCCATTTATAATCATCTACAATTCCTGCTTTTCCTGACTGGTAAGAGGAGAATATATGTAGCACTGAAAGGCTCTATTGCACTGTTTTGACAACAAGCATCTTTGTTTAATATATTCTCCTTAGAGGACATTAGAACTTATTTTATTTGAATTGTCATGCCAATTTTTTGCCTCTATTAGAGAACTGTATATTTAATAAAAGCATTGTTTTAAAATTAAGGTTTTCATTAAAAATGATCATTTATATTTTCTTGTGTTTTTTGCAGTAAATTGTGACATTTTTCTACTATTATTGTAGCAAGACAAATTCACTTTGGTAAGATAAATGTCACATTTTAATGAAAGCCAGCTTTCAGTGTGGCTGGGGAGAGCAATTTGAAAGGGGGAACCAACGTGTGTACACTTTGACATTTCTCATTCTTCTTAGCCACAGCATAAGATATATGTTTATTTTTTTTTAATATTGGAGAAGTTACCCTGTAAATCCCATCAGGAAGATGAACAAGATACTTGGGAGCTCACTGACTCTCACAAACTAAGTCCAGAAAAACTTCCTGACACAAGAAAAATTTGCAATGAAGTGGGAGATTAAATAAAGCAAATGAGAATTGGAATGGGGAACGTTCTCTAGTCCAAATTAGAAAAGGGGCCATGGGAACATGCCACATAACACGAGCAAGCCACTTCTTTCATTTGAAGTTAGGAATAGGAGTGATGAGCCCAAGACTAAACCATGTGGAAATTTCACCTCTGTACTTTGGCTCATGTAAAGGTAAGATACACACTTAAATGAGCCATGTTTTACACATAAACTCACATTGTTCATAGTGGACATTTATCTTTTTTTTTTTTTTTTTTTGGCTGCCCAGAATCTGAACCTCCTTGTTAGGTTTGGGGAATGTCTCATATTGTGAGTCATGGTGGAAAGCAGGATTCGCTCCCTGCCCCCCAATACAGAAACAGAAAATACTTCCCAGGTGGCACTAATGGTAAAGAACCTGACTGCCAATGCAGGAGACATGAGATGTGGGTTCGATCCCTGGGTTGAGAAGATCCCCTGGAGGAAGGGCATGGCAACCCACTCCAGTATTCTTACCTGGAGAATTCCATGGACTGAGGAGCCTGGTGGGCTACAGTCCATAGGGTCAAAAAGAGTCGGACATGACTGGAGTGACTTAGCAGGCACTCACAGAGTCAGAAAAGAGCGGGTACCAGATTCTTCCATTCTCCAAGGAGAAGAGTGCAGTTGTGCTCCCCTGGCTTGGTCAACCAGATGCTCCCACTGAGATCTCGGAGACTGGAGCCATTACTGCAAACAGGAATTCAGTAGCTTCAGGGACTACAACCCCCAGTGTCCAGTGAAACAGGGGAAGCTGAGGGCAGACAGCAGCTATTGTTGGTGGCAGCTATTGTTGGTAACATTTTACCAGAGGCCCACCCACTAGTTGGCATCAGCAAGCATCCTTCCCTGACTCATCCGGCAGTTGATATGGGTCTGGGAGTTTCTGTGCCTCACATAACTCTGAAGTTCTGCCCAATTTCCCGTCTTGATTCTCTAAAAGCCCTTGCTACTGAAAGCATAATCTGGGAACTTGTTAGGAATATAGAACCTGGGCCTTATCCCAGAACTACCTAGTCAAAATATAAAAGTGTAATATAAAGCCTTGCACATAGTAGGGCCTTCAAGAGTATTTCTTGAACCTATAGATACATAAAAATACACTGAAATTAGGTTCAGCAAGATCAATTTGAAACATATTTCTTCAATATATACATATGTGAACAGCCCTTAACCCAACTGAAAAGAACATTAAGTATTGTACATAATGAATTGCATTTTAAA
Organism: Antilocapra americana; assembly: GCA_007570785.1. Classification (NCBI taxonomy): domain Eukaryota; kingdom Metazoa; phylum Chordata; class Mammalia; order Artiodactyla; family Antilocapridae; genus Antilocapra; species Antilocapra americana. Next base: position 9,702,907 of record ML663563.1, on the reverse strand, counting down.
TGCATCTTGTTGATATTTAGAAGATTCTTGGGTAAACTCATTACACCTTTTCAAAGTGGATAATCACCCTTTCATTCATCTGTGTGGCTGACTTGTATTCTTTAAAGCAGGGAATACCACAGTCAAGATTCCTCAATGAAACAAGTTTTTACCAAGATGACCGTTGAAATTCTCTCCAAGGCCCTTGTTATTTTGGTCCTTGTCTGTCTTATTATGGGTACCCTACAATGCCAGCTGCATGTGATTTTAGTGTGTTATCTTTACTCAGCTGAGCACCCAAGATACAACAGTTTTCTTTACAAAGTCAGCCATATGCTATAATTCTAAAGCACTGAGCTGTATTTTGCTACCTGCAATTACTGGACATTAAGGGCAACCTAGCCTTCTAGTTGGTATCACGCCAGCCTCAAGAGCCTTCAACAGCCTTCTCAAGCCGATGTTGGCAGAATGCCACTAATACAGTGCCTGAGAGAACAGCCAGTGCTCTCACTCACTGAGATGAGAACAGCTCCTGAAAAGCAAACTTATTTTTAAAAGCTTTGTTGGAGAAAGCTGGAGAAGTGACAGAAGATGCACTGGAGAAGGAGATAGTACAACTTTGCAATCAGACAATCAGCCCCTTAATTCTTGCCCTGTTCTCAGCAAAGTTTCTTAATCCTCTGAGTCTCCAGTATCCTCCTATTTCATCTGGAGCTGGGAAGAATGCTTATCTAACAGGGTGCTGAGGGCATGAAGTGTGAGAGTGGATATAAAGCACTCCGTCGGGCACATAATTATTGTTCTGTAAATATTTGCTATTATGATCACCGTATTCCTACTTCAAGATTCGAGGTCATCAACAATTTATGAAATGATCTAAAACTAGTCATATGCCATAGATAGGATGGTTTTTCAGTGAAAATTAATTTGATTCCCACTCTCCTCCCCCAAACCACCATAACTTTTAAAACCTGTTCACCATAGATTTCAAGAAATATTCCAACACAGAAAAACAAAGCACAGGCTTTGGTGTTAGATCAAGATTAGAACTGCAAAACCATAAATGTTGCCCCCTTTCCTGTTTCTAGGGATACCCAGATTTTTATTTAGGTATCAATCTCTCCTCTCCATAGCCCATAGGCTGGAGGGCAGGCTGACTCAGACAACAGACTTAATGGGCCTATGGAAAATCCCATTTCCCCTTGCCAGAGTAATTGGTTCAAGAAATTAGGCGTCAGCCAATAGGCACATTTAATCCCCTTACACAAAGGGTAGCTCAGCTGGTAAAGAATCCGCCTGCAATGCAGGAGAACCCAGTTGGATTCCTGGGTCAGGAAGATCCACTGGTGAAGGGATAGGCTACCCACTCCAGTATTCTTGGGCTTTCCTTGTGGGTCAGCTAGTAAAGAATCAGCCTGCAATGCGGGAGACCTGGGTTTGATCACTGGGTTAGGAAGATCCTCTGGAGAAGGGAACAAACAGCTACCTACTCCAGTAGCCTTCCTAGAGAATTCCATGGACAGAGGAGCCTGCCAAACTACAGTCCATGGGGTCGCAAAGAGTCAGACACGACTAAGCAACTTTCACTTTCAATGAACTAGGAGGGGCGACATTGCAGTCAAAAGAATAGTCCTCAAACACCCACTGTTCTAGGAGCATCACTGACCAAGGACTCCAGGTGCTGCATTTTGAAATCCATTCCACAATATGGGTGCTAAGACAGACCAGTTCCTGGGAGACACTGAACTCACATGTCAGCTGACTTTGGCTACAGTATTCCCCTAAGGCTTAGCTTGGAGGGCACCACTTTGTAAGACTCTTTCTCCTGCTTTCTTCCACTGCACTGGAAACTTCCATCAAGGTCTGACAGCTCTTCCAGCCTTCCCAGCGACTATTTCCTTTCACAATTGCATTTTCCCTTATAAAAGCTCACCATGTATAATCCTACTTTGATATCAGCTCTTGGAGGACCCTAACACAGGGGGTTTGCTGGAGGATTCTAGAAAATAAGACTCTTTGCTCTTCTTAATGTGCTGGGAATGATGCTCTTTCTTCCTCTGAATGTCATGTAAAGTCTAGAATTGCTCCAGTCATTTTCCTAACAAGCATTGTCTTCTCCAAGTTAAATGTCCCTAGATTCTTCCACACTTCTTTATACTAAATGGTGTTTTAGATTCTAACTATTCTGTGTACCTAGAAAACAAAATTGTGTAGGGGAAACAGAACACAAGTATATATTCTCTCTTCCTTCTGATATTGCAGCATTATATGGCTTGAGCTTTCATAGAAACTGTGTATATTTGTGTCTGTGTGCGCTCAATCATGTCTGAATCTTTATGACCCCATGGACTGTAGCCTGCCAGGCTCTTCTGTTCATGGAGTTTTCCAGGCAAGAATAATGGAGTAGGTAGCCATTTCCTACTCATACATGTATATATATATATATATATATATATATATATATATATATTTAGGAATTTGGTAGCCACTTTGACCTATTAGAAAGACTGACACATAGAATGCAACTATCAAAAGCTTATTAATTCACCCTTCAGTAAATGGAGCAACAGAAAACCCAGACTTCAGAGCCAGACTGAGTTCCAATGCCAACTTTGCCTCTTACAAGCTTTGTATTCTTGGGAAATTTAATTAACTTCCCCAAACCTCCATAACCACCTCTGTAAAGATAATTATAGCACCTACCACATAGGGTTCTATTAATTACTTATGAAGTTTTTAGAGCAGTCCTGTACATTCAAGATGCAAAGTAAGTGCTAAATAATTAAATATTTAGAAGTACCTATTCTGGACTAATCCCTAGACATGCTCAGAGAAGAACTAAGATAGATGAATGAATGTGAGAATTACCTTTTAAGTAACTATTCCTAAGATCAGAAGAGCTGCACCAGCTATAAGGTTGTTGATTTTGGCCATGGGTAGGTATGTCAGGGATGTTAATAAAAGGCTTTCTAAAGTACCCTTTCAACTCTCAAAGTTCTGTGATTCTACTTATGAATTTCAAAACCAAGATGTCACACTGCACTAGATCTGAATTTGGCAAACTGTCTCTGTAAATGGTTGGATACTAAATATTTTAGGCTTTGCAGGCTATGCGGGTTATGAAGCAATGACGTATCTCTACCATGATAAGGCAAAAACAGCCATTGACAGTGTATACAGTGAATAAGTATGGCAGCATTCAAATAAAACTTGATTTAGAGAAGCCAAAATGTCAGTTTCAGATAATTTTCTTGTCACAAAAAGTTATTCTTTTGATTTTTTTTGAACCATTTAAAAATATAAAAACCATTCTTAGCGGATAGACTAAGGTCAGGTCCATGAACCACAAAATGACCCCTCTGCTAGATGAAGTAAGTATAAGGGAGAGCCCTAATCATGGAATCGTTGTCAGTTGTGGTAACGTTTCAGAAGAAAGATTCCTAGTGAAATGCACTCTCAAGATCACAAAAGAAATTCTGGGACACAAGAAGTCGAGGGAAAGCCTGTACATCCCAGGGCCATGGCCACCAGACAAAATCTACCAGGGTCATCCATCCTCAGTAGCCACTGGGCATTGGTCCCAATATCCCTAGCAGATACCAAATTCCATGGATGCTCAAGTCCCTTATATAAAATGGCATAGTATTTGCATATAACTTATGCTCATCTCCCATATACTTAAAACCATCTCTATTACTTACAATAGCTAATACCTAATGTAAATGTTATGTAAATACAATGTAAATGTTATGTAAATAGTTGCTAACACTGCAAATTCAAGCTTCGCTTTTTGGAGTTTTATAGAATTTTTTTTCAGAATATTTTTGATCCCTGGTTGGTTGAATCTACAGATGTAGGACCTGTGCTGTGCAGGATTGAGTGTATAAGGAGAGGTGATCACTGGCACTAGAGCTAGAATTCACAAAGGTTCCTTAAGGAACTCTCAACTTATCTGATTTTTAATACCTTATTCTTACCCCACATGACTTTCTGCCTCTTGAACCTCACATCTATAAATCATGATAGAATGTATTAAGCATATGTTCTTGTTTTTAAGGGAAATAATTGAAATTTCTTGTAGGTAAGCTACATAGGTCCTATGAATAAATATACATTCTTTTCTCCACTTCCCAATCCTCCAACATGTTTCTAAAATTCTCCTGGGATCTCCTGGTTAATCTAAATGTAACATACACTCATTTTTCTTAGTATATATTTCGGAAGTGTTTTGCACTTATAAGATATCAGCTTTGGGTTTAAAAATTGAAAAAGAACTATCAGACCTTAGCTTTACTCTGAATGTAAGGTACAGGGAGGCAAGCAAATGCATCCAAGACGGTTGGAAACCATTCAGTTTATTTGGTGAGGTAAAGCTGAAAGGATGATTTCCATACTCAGATAAAATGAAAGTGCTAGCAAGGCAAAGAATTTTGTGATTTGAATCATCTGATGGTTTGCTTACAATGAGTAAACAAAAGGGTTGATTTCCTACCTTTCATTCCTATTTTTTGTTTTTTTAGTTTATGATCCTAGAGACGCAGCTTTGATCCCTGGGTTGGGAAGATCCCCTGGAGGAAGGCATGACAACTCACTCCAGTATTCTTGCCTGGAGAATCCCATGGACAGAGGAGCCTAGTGGGCTAAAGTCCATAGGGTCACAAAGAGTCGGACAAGACAGAAGCCGCATGGCCTAGCATAGTACCAGCGAGTATAACATACAAATGATACAGACTAGAGACTAAATGCCTACCTCTACACAAGGTGAGGACTGGACTTCCTCTTTGCTATGTTTAAGGTCGTTTAAAGCAAACACCTCTATTTTGAAGTGGGTGTGGAATAAACCCTTCCGCAGGGCACCTATGGGTCTGGTCCACACTGGTTGTGTCTGAACCATGGCAGGCAAGCCAGAGATTGTGGACAGCCATGACTTTATGAAGTCTCTAGAAAGGTTGAAGTCTGCCTTCTAGGATGCGGACAGAAGGAAGGAAGTTTACTGGATGTCTATAAGCCAATTACACATCATCCTCATTCCCTCATCCCACTCATAGTCACTAGGGAGTCTTGCCTGTTTTCCAGCTGGTCCACCCCTACAAGGATGATGTGTGTCTTGTGCAAAGAGCATGCACTTTGGTCGCAAACAACCTTGGGTCCAACACCACTTCTGTAAAAGGTGAATACTACACCCTCCTCCCCCAGGCGTTTGGAGGTTAGAGCAAATCACACGCAGAGTTCATTGCACGTGGTAGGTGTATGATCAGTCTCCATGGCTTTGGCCTCCCAGCTACTGACAAGTCTGCTTCCTTTCATCTTCCAGATGTCAAAGGAGAATGAGCGCCTCCATGCCTTCCCCTGAGGGTGGAATCCAGCCTTGCTCAAGCCTCTGAGGCTTCTGAATCAGCCTCTTGCTCCTCCTGCCCACCATTCAGGGCTCCCTGCCTTTCCTAAGTGCCTTTTATCACTATCATTTATTTATTCAGTTCTCAAAAAAAAAAAAAAAAAACACCAAAAACCTATCTTCAGGAAGATACGCAATGTTGCAAACCAGTGAGGAGCCCTAAATCTTAGAGTATTTAATCTGAATCGTCCCCCTGCTTCATGATTCATCACACCACATTGTTTTCTGTTTATCTTTCTCTGAGGCAACCCATGCTCCCAGTGCTTGGAGGCAACCTGTGTTGTGTTGAGTAGGGCCACTTGTGATGGCCTCAAAGATGCTCGTTCTTCCAAGGTTACACAATGCAGCCTGCTGACTCTGTATCTAATAAAAACATACTAACTGGGCAGGAAAATTCCCCTAACTTTGATTTCTCATGGCTTCAGACTGCCGTGCAGGGCTTCTGAGAAATCAAATTTTAGAAACTGCCTCATTTTTGCAGCAAAATTCGGTGGAACTCAGGGAAAATGTTAATACTCACCCACCAACTCTGTGGTCCCCAGCCTCCAAGATCTCCCCCAGTGATTCCCACCTCCCTCCATCTATGCATCAGAGTTTGCCTGTGCTGTGCTCTGAATGTTTGTGTCCCTGCAGAATTCATATGTTGAAGTCGTAATGTCAGTGTGATGGTGTTAGGAGGTGGAACCTTTGAGAGGTGCTTAGGTTAGGAGGATGGAGACCTCATGAATGGGACTGCTGTTCTTAATGTTCTTATAAAAGAGACCCTGCGGAGATTCCTTGTCTCTTCTATCATGTGAGGACAGTGAGAAGGTGCTGGCTATGAATGCAGAAGACAGCCTTCCCCAAAACCATGTGGTGACTATGCTGGCATCTTGATCTTGTACTTCCAGCTTCCAAGAATGTGAGAAATAAATCTCTGTTTCTAAGGCACTCAATGGGTGGTATTTTGTTATAGCAGTCAGAAAGAGCTAAGTCTGTTTGTGTAACCAATAGAATACAGGAGGAGGGAGGACTTCCCTGGCAGTTCAGTGGTTAAGATGCTTCCAATGCAGAGGGTGTGGGTTCAGTTCCTGTTCAGGCAACCAAAATCCCACATGCCGTGCAGTGTAGCCAAAAAGGAATACTAGAAGCAGGATGGGATGTTGCTCTAGAGGCTGGATTATAAATGTCACTGTGGCCTCTGTCTTGCTTTCTCTTGGATCACTTGTGTGAATGGAAGCCAGTGGCTATGTCGTAAGGACACCGAGCTGTCTGGTGGATATACTCACATAGAGAAGAACTGAGGCCTCCGGCCCATTGCCCTGCGAGTGAGCCTTCTTGGAAGCAAATCCACCAGCCCCAGCCAACACCTGGCTTACAGTTTCATGGGCGATCCTAAGTCAGAACTACTTCGTTAAGTCACTCTAAGTCTCCTGATTTTTGGAAAAATAAATGTTACCTTAGACTGATATATTTCAAACAAAATTTTATGCAACAAAATATAAGTAATGCAAACTCTCTATTCCTATTTGCTACCACCTCTCTCCTCTGTAGAAGTGCCCACCACTCCATGTGAACATCTCTCAGGACTGATACCATGCACATGAGGTACAAACCTTCTACCACCTTCTGTTCAGGACCTTCATGTGTCAGGCTTCCGGCAGGAATATGCAACATATTACCTCCAGAAATTCACACACATACACACACACACACACACACACACACACACACACACACACACACACACACACACAGTTGGGTTGGCCAAAAAGTTTATTTGGGTTTTTCCATTGGATCTTATGGATGAATCCCAATGAACTTACTGGCCAACCCAATGTATTTCAAATAAAGACTATTTACCTTAAAAAAAAAAAAGTTAGTTTATAGCTACTTGCTCCATAAAGATACTCAAAACAGATGATTAGGAATGAAGCTAATTCCAAGGAATTTTAAAGCCAGACATGTATTTAAAGTTACAGAAACATGACAGGCAATGCACAATATGTAGGGCTTAGTACAAAGTACAAAGTAAAATGCAAGGTCCTTGTTTGGAAATGATCAAGAACTTCAAGATGACAGCAGAGCATTAAACTAAGCACAGGGCTTTTCTGAGCACCGGGACATGCAGCCACCCTGATGACAAGAGACATTTAGCTGCTGGTTAAAGAGCTATCTCAGGAGTTATGTGTAGAAGGAAAAGGGGACCAGCAGGCATCAGTGGCTAGCTTACTGAGCAGCACAGAACCATTTATTGCTGTGAGAGTAACTCATATTGTTTTCATACTCCATAGTTCCCAAAGCTCTCCCCCCAGATCCAGTATCTCACCTAACTGAAGCAAAACTGAGACATTAATGTTATCCTTCTAGGCAAACTGGGGTCCAAAGCGGTCAAGCGACTCCTTTAAGGCAACTCAGCCCGCACAAGACTCAGATGCAGGTCAACCCTGACCTCAAATTTTCTTTCCACAAGATCAACACAGCCTGGTTAGGGTTTGTGGGTTTCAAAGAGGCCAGAACTTCATATGTGCAACCCAGCCATTCAGGGGTGACAGCTGGGTCACAGGTGGCACGGATGGACTGTACGGTCGCACGTTTCCACACCCGTGGATCTGACCCAACTTCAGAGCCAACACCAGATCAGATTCCCTATTTCTGAGCCCTCCTCCCCACCTTCGAACAACAGCTTCAGACCTCAGACCACCAACAGTTTACTGGATTGGACAGTAAAGTGCCCATCAGACAAGCAAGTTCCTCCTCAGGTTCACCCTTTATAATCTCTAAGAATCTGAAGCAAATGTCCTATGTTTGACTGTTGCATAGCCTTTTTTAATCTAGAGCATGAATATATAACTTTAATAGCAGCTTAGAAGACTCTCAAAAATTACAGACATCATCTTAACTGATCTCTCATCTCTTCCAAAAAGGTAGATGAGAGCTAGAAAGAAATCTGCCAGCATTAATCTACCTTTGAGGAAAACAAAGCTAACAGTCATTCTAAAGCTTACTTCATTTTCTCCACTGTTGCACTAAAGCCCTGACAATCTATGTGGTGTTTGGATAAATTTTAACTATGAGAGATCTAGAAGCAAATAATTAGAACAAAGCCCACATTGTGCTACTCTTTTTTTTTTAATAAGTCCTCTAAAGTTTTATTTAAAGAAATAAATTTCAAAAAATACAAGAACACACATATACTTATTCATATTCATATATACACATTCATATACACTTTACCTTTTGGATTGTTTTACAATGTGGTACATTGATTCCTCATATAAAAATAAGTAAACTGATACTTCTTTCATAAAGTCTTCATTTTTATATATTTTTATACATCTTTGTAAAAATTAATTAATTTTGAAGATTGAGTCCTCCAAGTCAAATAGGGAATTGTAACTTATAAATTTATAAGTAACAAGTCACATGTACCTAAATACTGCAGTAGTTGCTTTGGTTCTGAAGTGAAGGTTGTTATAAAGAAATGTATCACTCTCTGTCCTTTCACCTTTCCTTTTTTTTTTTTTTCTCCCTTTTATTGTTTTTGCCATACAATGCCATGATATCACCATGGGTTTACATATGCTCCCCCTCCAGAAACCCCTCCCTCCCCCCTCCCTCCTCCCTCCCGCCTCCCTCCTCCCTCCCCCCGGGAAATCTCGATGCACCAGCCCCGAGAATCAATCCTGGGCTGGCGATTGATTAGACATATGATAATTAACATGTTTCTGTCATTCTCCCATATCATCCCACTCTTTCCCTCATCCACAGAGTCCACGAGTCTATTCTATCTTAAATGACATTAGTGTGTGCACACTCAGTCGTGTCTGACTTTTTGTGACCCTGTGGACCGTAGCCTGCCAGGCTCCTCTATTCATGGAATACTCCAGCCAACAACACTGTGGGTTGCCATTCCCTTCTGCAGGGGATCTTCCCAACCCAAGGGTTGAACCCAGGTCTCCTTCACTGCAGGCAGATTCTTTACCATCTGACCCACCAGGGAAGCCCCTAAATGACATTACTTGTAAAATATTAGCTTTTAATTGGTAAATACATAAATGTGATTAAAATACTTCCACAACCCTAACTTGAAATGCTTCCTTCTTATTTCATGTTTCCTGGTACACAAAGTCCAATGTTGAGTGTAAGGCATTTCCCTCAAATTCCAGCTTCATTTCTGACTTGCTGGAAGGCACTGGTGCAAGCTCTTAACATCTCTCTATTTCAGTTTTCTTGGCTATAAAATTGTGAGTGCACAGTGCTTGCCTGGTTTGCAGGGAAGCTTGGGAAATTCTGGCTCTAGGAGTGCAAGACATTTTAAAAGTACAAAGTGTTATTATATTTATGTTTACAACTTGCTTGACAGTTTCATCATGCTATGATATTAATATAAGAACTACATATTTCAAAATAATGGTAAAATGGAAGTTGGACAGTTTTGAGATCTGGCAAGAGGTAGAATATCTTGAAAAGTACTGTAAACCTTCAAGTGCCAAGATAAAACTCAAACCTGGAGTCTATTCATATCTTACAATAAAAGAAGACTTTCAAGAATGGTGTATGCTTTTTATCAACTGCAAAGCCAATATTAATATACATGAAGATATTATAGCACATACTATATAATCATACATATTAGTATATGTAATATACAATATATTACTGTCAACTTTTGTTTTTATTGCTACTATCCTACTTCCTATTCCTTACGGCAATTAGGTGAGGAGTATGAAATATCAGAAGTGACCAGATAAGAAACTTTCATTAAAAAAATAGGAAAGCATGGCAACAAATGAAGATGCTGTAAGGGGACAGTGATGAGAACTCAAAGGATCAAGAGAAAAAGGCAGGGACCCTCTTGAGAGGCTTCCTGAGCCAATTTGTCCACTCCTTTTGGGGTCCTTCTCAGTTATGACTGGTTCTTTCTGGGTTTTTTTTCCCCCCTCTTGGGCCAAATTTCCAAAAGGAATATTCCCTAGTATTAAATGGAGAAAAGGTCAAGGTGCAAACCTTTGAATAAGATGTTTTTCTAATAAGTGATTTAAATGCCTCTGCAGACCCCAGCAGTTATGCAGTGCTACATGTTTGATTGGGCTTCCCAGATGGTTCAATTGTAAAGAACCCTCCAGGTGATGCAGGAGACACAGGAGACACGGGTTCAATCCCTGGGTCAGGAAGATCTCCTGGAGAAGGGAATGGCAACCCCGTCCAGTATTCCTGCCTGAGAAATATCATGGACAGAGGAGCCTGGCAGGCTACAGTCCATGGCGTCACTGATTTGGACACAAAAGAGCTTGCACACACACATATGTTTGATTGTTTTTTTCTAAAATGTCTTTTTAAAGACTTTATGGGGGGGCAGTTTTACAGTAAGATTGAGAGGAAGGTACAGAGACCTACTACATCCCCTCTATGTCGACACATCCACAGCCTCCCTGGTATCAACATTCCCCAACAGAAAAGGGAGCTTTTTTTTTCTTTCACATTTTCCCTGGCTTGTCCCCAAGTATCTGCTTCCTCCCAACTCACCCTCTGTATTATTCCCTCCCTACTTCCCTTCATTTGTTTTTCTTGTGGTTCTCCTACACTTTGTTTTGTTTGTCTTTGGAGCCATCATATCCTCTATTAGCTGAGGTTATCTCTGGGGCTGGCTTCCATTGAGACAACATTCATTTTATTCTGACCCTACTTTAGAAGGGAATTTCAATTAATTATTCATGCATTTTTTTCCTCCCAAAGGGGTAATCCCTGAGATTTGCTAAGGTCCCTGCCTGCCCTACACTCTTACTGAGGTTCCTCAGCTGGAGGCCAGCTGTCAGGTAGCGCACAAGCCCGCTCTTCCCTCTATTTCAGGATCACCCCACTCCCGGGAAGCACTAGCCAGCCTGCCTCCAGCCTCATCCTTCTCTTGGCTCTATTTTTCAAAACTCCTTCCTTGATCTCTAGGTATTATCTGTTGAAAATTCAAGCATGAGAGAGATAAAAGTACCCTGAACTCCATTCCATTCCAGGACACAAAATATTGTCAAGATAGGCTCGATCCTAATCCTATGGTAATAGTGTAACTGGAGGCTTTTTAAAAAATAACTGCATTTATTTTATTTTTGGCTGTGCTGGGTCTTTGTTGCACTGGCTTTTCTCTAGTTGCAGAGAGTAGGGGCTACTCTGGCTGTGGTGCACGGGCTTCCCATTGTTGCAGAGCATGGGCTCTCGGGCGTGTGGGCTGCTATAGCTGTGGTCCATGGGCTTCATTGCTCCAAGGCATGTGGGATCTTCTCAGACCAGGGATCGAACTTCTGACTCCTGCATTGGCAGGTGGAGTCTTTTACCACTGAACCAACAGGGAAGCCCCTAACTGAGGGCTTTTAATATCATTTTCTACAAATGACTACTTCTGTAAAGCTGAGTTCATTCCCAAGCTGCTGGGGCAGACACAGGAGCAGCCATAGAAGAAGTGTGTGAAGGTAAAGAGAGACCTGCCTCAGACATCCTTTCTCTAGGGACCATGTCTCAGCAGTTTTTGGTAGTATGTGATACTATGAGAATTTCTTCTGCTTCCTCCCCACCTTAAAAAAAAAAAAAAAAAACAACTATCTTGATTTTCCTGCATACATGTACCATTTTAAATAGGTTAAGGAAATTTCCATTGCACATCTTAACAGGCTGACTTTTGCTCCAAGGGTTTTGTTGTTGTTCAGTGGTTCAGTTGTGTCTGACTCTTTGTGACCCCATGGACTGTAGCCCGCCAGGCTCCTCTGTCCATGGAATTCTCCTGGCAAGAATACTGGAGTGGGTTGCCATTTCCTTCTCCAGAGGATCCTTCTGACCCAGGGATCAAACCCGCGTCTCCTGCATTGGCAGGCAGATTCTTTACCACTGAGCCACCAGGGAAGCCTTCCAAAAGTTCAAAGCACCTAAAAGATAGGATCCTGTTCTTAAGACAAAGAAATGCCAGGGTCAGGGAAACTGGAACCAGAGGCTAAACTGTTTCACAAGAGGACTGATGGAGAAAGGATTAGATGTTTAGTTGCTGGTTCTTTATGGCTAATGCCCTGTCCATGTACTCAAGGCTCAGGGACACCAATGAAAATGACAGTGGCTTCTGCAGAAGACCTGAACCAAAAACTCCTAATTTCCCCTCTGATTAGAGCACCCTTGGTGGGTTTTTTCTTTCACAGCTTTATCACAATTACAATAAAATATATATCCATTATTGTAACTGATATGGAGTAACCTGCCCCAAGCAGGTCAGTTCTTCTGTCCAGCAAAACAAGAAAGGTCCCATTAAAAGCAGAAATGATCTGTCTGAAGGCAGTGGAGAGCTGCTAAGGAGCTGGGAGGGGAATAAATAGATCCTCAGAGAGGTGATCTGACTCCAGCAGCTGCTGTCATATCTTGTCCCAGCAGGAGCTGAGAATTTGGGGACAGAGAATTTGTCATCAGGATATGGGGGCCCTGTAATACACAATCAGATTCCCCTTCAGTGTATTCCTGAACTGGGGGTATATGAGGCTTAGCGGCTAAAAGGCAGAAATAGAAAGTCCCTGAAAATCATCTGTTTTCAGAAGTCTCACAAGAGGAAAATCAGAGTCCTGGACTGGCTAAGAGGAAGGGCCAGGTGAAGACACCAGACCCTCAGGCCAAAATTGGACCACTACCTGGCCTCATACCAAACCAAAAATTAAATTGAGATGAAGCAAGACCTCAACACAATAGGTAAACACAATAAACTTCTGAAAGGAAACAGGAAACATCTTCATAACCTGGAGTAAAATTTCTTTTTTTTCCCCCATTAAAAAATACGATGCTCTATTTTGCTTCCAAAACTTTGCAGTATTCTGAAGAAATCAAACCTTTATATTAGGAGTGAAGACGGAGGTTATCTATGGAGGTGAAGGGGAAGCTGTAACTGGGAGGGGGTGTGAAAGGGTGGTACTTCTCACGCTGGGTGCTTGTCAGCCGGTTGTGTTCACCTTGTGAAAACTCATGAAGCTCCACTCGGGCTAGACATGCGTTCTTCTGTCATATGTCATGCTTCAGTGAAAACATTTACATGAAATGGAAGTCTTAGCTTTCTAAATATATGAAACAAATGCTGCAAACTGTGTGTCAGTCAGAAGGCTTATGCACGTTGCTTGAAGTAGTGACTATCCACTTCTCTGACAGTGAAGAGTTTTACAATTTTCTTTCCAACTACCAGATTTAACAAAAGTTAATCAGAACACTTCTCATGCCAGCCAATGTCCCTCTTCCACAGCTAAAATGTCAGCAGAATGTTAAGTCACTGTATAGGAAAACAGGATGTGAAGCAGAACCAACTGGGCCTCATCACTGAACTCACTACCACAGGTGCCACCTGAATTCCCAGGTGGTCCAGTGGTTAGGACTCTGTGCTTACACTGCATGGGGCCTGATGTGATCCCTGGTCAGGAACTAAGAACCTGCAAGCCATCTGGACAGGCATTACAAATACCAAGCTTGGACCACAGAGGTTTCCCAGTTTGTTTTGTTCTTTTTACAGATTATATGTATATACAGTTGATAACTCAGGGTTTCTAATGGATAACTGCTTTACAAATAAATTGCAAATAATTTTAAATTCCAGAAACATTTTAATGACCCTCTCACACGAATCTCTAAGTTGATAGAAAGAAGGCAATAAAAGTGTCTTTCTGTTTCAGAATTACTCAGAAATTTGAACTGTTTTCTTGATGGCCGTTGGCCAAGGGTCTGTCTCAGTTCTTTAAGATTGCTTGAATGCCTTTCACATGGCCTCCATCTTCAAGTCATATTCCCTTCATTCTTTATCCCTCTCTGACTTATCCTTCCACCAACTGGAGAAAACTTCCTGCTTAGAAAGTTTTCATTGATTAGATCAACTCACCCAGATAATCTATTTTAAGGCCAACTCTACCATAGAATGGATTTCCCCGGTGGCTCAGTGATAAAGAATCTGCCTGCAATGTAGGAGACTCAGGCTTGATCCCTGGATTGAGAAGACTCCTTGGAGAAGGGCACAGCAACCCACTCCAGTAGTCTTGCCTGGGAAATTCCATGGACAGAGGAGCTTAGCGGAATACAGTGCACAGGGTCCCAAACAGTCGGACATAACTGAAGTGACAGAGCTGCAGGCATACCGCCACAGAGCACAATCACCTCAGTGAGTGATGTCCCATCCCTCTTACAGAAACGAAAATTTAATTAATTCCTTTTCCTGAAATCAGCACAAAGTATCTTTGTGTGGGCATTTTACTAATTCTGAATGCCATAATATGTCACCAGCTTTTCATCCATATCGCCAATGGAAATGCCCAAGTTTGTGGATTTGGTCTTGGGCAGAGGTCTAAGTAGAAGAGGAAGCCAGATGGGTTATGGAGGGTATTTGGGATATTGTGATCTTTTTTTACTACCTCTCTTAACTCATCTTCAATTCTCCATTTCTTTTTTTTTTTTTTTATTAGTTTTGCCATACAATGACATGATATCTCCATGGGTTTACACATGCTCCCCCTCCAGGACCCCCCTTCCTCCTCCCTCCCCCCGGGAAATCTCGATGCACCAGCCCCGAGCATCAGTCCTGGGCTGGCGATTGATTAGACATATGATAATTAACATGTTTCAATGCGATTCTCCCATATCATCCCACCCTTTCCCTCATCCACAGAGTCCACGAGTCTGTTCTATACATCTGCGTTCCTTTTGCTGTCTCGCATGCTGGGTTCTCCTTACCGTCTTTCTAAATTCCATATATATGCGTTAATATACTGTATTGTTGTTTTTGCTTCTGGCTTACTTCACTCTGGATAATGGGCTCCAGCTCCATCCACCTGAGTAGAACTGATTCAAATGAATTTTTTTTTAATGCTGAGTAATATTCCATTGTGTATATGTACCACATCCATTTCTTGCTCAAAGTACACTTTGCCATTTCACCAAATTTGTATTTCTCTTTCCCACACAACGTATTGCACCTCAGAGTACCGGGAAAATGCAAAGCACTACACAAGATCTTCAGATTTTTCTCCACAAAGATGGCATGGGCAGACACCTCATGCCTCGTCCTTTGGTTTCTTGGCATCCCCTTTACTACCCTGACTGCAGTGTTCACTGACCCAGGCAGCACAGCGCGTCACAATCTTCTAGACTTGCACTAGCTGCTGCCACAAGAACTGCCTTGGGCAAAGATTTCTTAAGACACAGAAAGCAATAACCATAGGGGAAAAATATTGATCAGTTGTACTACATTAAAATTAAGGACATCTGCTCTTCAAAACCATTAAGACAGTGAAAAAGGTAAACCATAGACTGGAGGAAGAGCGTTTCAATACTTATCTCTGACTCTGACAAAGGACGCTTCTCTGGAATGTATAAAGCAGTCCTTCAAATCAATAATAAAAAGGGAGAGATTTCAATAGGAAAATGGGCAAATGTTACAAAAGATAATTCACAAGAGAAGACATCCAAACAGAAAATAAATATGGGAAAAGACATTTGGTTTCATTAGTCACTGGGAAAATGTAGATTACCATTATAATGTAAATACCACAATATACCTTCCAAAATGGCTAAAATGGAAAAGACAGACAATTTGGAGCAAGCAGAACTTTCATATTCTGCCAACCAGTGTGTAAATTGTGACTATTTTGGAAAAATAATTAAGAGTATCAATTAAAACTTAATATACTCATAGCTTACCCTCAACAATTCCATTCCTAAGTATATACCCAACAGAAATTCACACATATATTCAATAAACAGAGTGTAAAAGAATGTCAACTGCAGTATTATTGTGGTATTCCCTAACTGGAAACACCCCAAATGTCATAAACAGTAGAATGGATATGAAAACCATGGCATATTCACTTATACAGTAGAATAATATGCAAGAATGAGAATAAATAAACTATGGCTCACACACAAAAAGGATGAAACTCACAAACATAATATTGAGTAGAAAAAACCAATCACTAAAGAATACATGTTATGATTACTTTTGCCTCTTTTTAAACTTTATAAAAAGGTAATCTGTGGTTTTAGAAGTCAGAGTAGTAACCCTGGGGTGGGGAGTGGGGGTTTTGAGTGGAAGGGGGCACAGGGTGTTATCTAGAGGTGCTAAGAAGATTCTTGATCTGCATATGATCTATATATGTGTGTAGTCGTTTTGTGAAAACTGAGCTATACACTTATTATTTATGTACTTTCTGTATGTACTTTGTGTACATTCATGCTCAGCTGCTAAATCATGTCTGACTCTTTGCGACCCTATGGATGGTAGCCCACCGGGCTCCTCTGTCCATGGGATTTCCCAGGCAAGAACACTGGAGCGGGTTGCCATTTCCTCCTCCAGGGGAGCTTCCCTACCCAGGAATCGAACTGATGTCTCCTGTATCTCCTACATTGGCAGGTGGATTCTTCTACCACTGAGCCATCTGGGAATTCTTCACATGTCTACAAAAAATTTTACATTATGCAAAGCAGTTTATATATCTCTTTCCTACTCATGAGTGTGGAGCCACATCTGGTTTGTTCACTACAATATCGGCAGCCCCTAGACTGTGCCTAACACTCCTTGTTACAGAGCGGTTGATTAATGAGGAATTTGAATTTCCTTGATATTGCTGATGCTTTTTTAACCCTATCCCCCATCAGTGGAATAAACTTTACCTGTGTTTTAGCAAATATCTTTAGATACTGTAAGGCAGGTATTTCAGATAGACCGGCTTGCGGAGAAGAGAAGTGAGAACGAAGTGCAATAAGGAGCTGGAATTGAAGCTCCCTGAGGGCAAGAGCTTTTGTACCACTTGTTCAGTTGTCCTGATAACTTTATGTGTGTAAGTCATTGAATCCTCACAACAACCAACAAGACACTTCACAAATGAGGTGACTGATGAGAAAACTGAGGCTTAGAGAAGTTTGAGAAAACGGTAGGCAATGAAACTCCCAAGATTCAAATCCTGAATATAAGCTTGATCACAGAGTTGTGTAGTTATCTCTGGTCATAGTAGGCTCTTGAAAAATATTTGTGGAAAGCACAAACGGACCTCTACAACATCCCTAATGTTCTCCCCATTTCTCCACACAGTCATTATTACTTACTAATAGTTGGGTCTCAGGGTGGGCTTGAAGTCTGAGCAGCTGAGGGAGGGAGAACATTCTAGCCCAGATTTCCAGTTTAAAAAGTCTCAAATGCGGATATTTGACATCGTTCCCAAATAAGCATACAAATGCAGTAACCTTCACTCTATGACTGGAAGGAATCGTCCATCACACAACCTTAAACTTGGGCCCCACTCTCTACAGCATACCCTACAGAAAAATGCTGTTTATAAACGGTGTAAACTTTGGGAAAGCAAGATCATTATATCACCTCTTTTTTCACATGTTAGATTTACTCATTTTTAAAATATCAATGTTTAAAATGTACCACAATGTTTGTAATTATATTTTGGCTTTTCACTTTTTAACCTCCCAGGAATATTAAAACAGAAAAACTGGAAGTGGCTCAGGCATTGCAATCTGTGGGGAGACCCTGGCTAGTGCACAGGCGGGTTCTGTGTGCACAGAGCCATTTCATCTCCTGCCAACGCCGGTGTAACCGCCGCTGCACAGGGAGAGACAAAAGGGGAGCCCTCAGGCTAGTCTGAATCACTAAAACCACAGAAAACTGAAAGCCTCATTTAGTTTCAACTTTATACCCTGCAAGGCTTGTTCCTAGGATGGCTCTCAAATAGCAACAAAATGCTTGATTTTCCTTGTCACTTCCTTCCCTCCCCATCTCCAGCCCCTGGTGGTGGAGGTTCTTGTGAGGTTTTGCTGACAAAGGCAAACAGTAACACCTTCCAGTGACACGAGCGTCTCAGCAGCTCACAGAAGCTCAGTTCCCTTCGGTCCTCTCAAGAGCCCCATCAATAGCAATTACTTCTCTTGTTGACAGTCGGGGTGACTGCCACCCCAGTCCCCAAAGTAGAAGTGACTTCCTCCAGGCCACAGAACAACTAAATGAACAAACATGCATCTCACCCTGTCCCAGATCCCAATGGGGAGGAAACAAATACAGTCCATGGACCAAGAACTTTAGTATTGCCTTAAAATCTCATTGCTTACTGGTGCCTTCACCTTCAATTACAAGGAAAATATAAAAAAAAAATTTTTTTTTTAAATTTCAGTTTGGCTGCTTTACCATTTTCATCTTCTGGAAAAGTCAGTCCACCTCAGCTTCTTTTAGCATGCTCTCTAAACCCATAGAACTCTTTGTGTGACTCGGGCAGAGGAATTAACTTTCATATGTTGCAGAAAACAAAAGTGGGCAGACATATTCAGCAGAGGATGAAGCCATGCTATTTCAAAAGGAGGGTCGGGGGGGCGAATATAGCATAAAAGGGAAAATATTTCAAATTTGTAAGGAAAAATATTTTTCACTAGAAAAATTTCCTCATGCTCTCATTTTTGTTTGGCTTAGCCTCCCCATGGCATTCCAAGCAATCTGTCTCCTAGCACCACAGCTGTGAAATATATACACTAAGGCGACTCAGTCAGCTCTAGCCCCTCCCCCAATTTTATTAGCCTTCTTGCTTTCACTGGGTCTCATTGGAGGTGGTGTCTTGCCATTGGCTCACATACTGTACTGCCTAAACTGTTCCATAATTCTATTCTACAGAGAAAACATTTTCATCTGAGAAAAGTTAACATGGCTTGGGGAAATGGTAACGATCAGAATTAGAGTCACAGGGACTTCCCTTGTGGTCCATTGGTTAAGAATCTGCCTCACAATGCAAGGGACACTGGATTGATACCTGGTCCGGGAAGATCCCCATACCGTTGAGCAGCTAAGCCCACGTGGCCACAGCTACTGAGCCAGCACTCAAGAGCCCACAAGCTGGAACTACTGAAGCCCACATGCCTAGATCCTGTGCTCTACAACAAGAGAAACGACCTCAGTAAGAAGCCCATGCACGGCAACAAAGAATAGCCCCTGCTCACTGCAACTAGAGAAAGCTCTTGTGCAGCAAAAAAGACCCAGCACAGCCAAAGAATAAAATAACTAAATAAGAGAATTACAGTCATAAAACCAAATCGCCATCTTTAAACAGCAATTTATTATGTACACTATTAATCAGGCCATCCTAGAATAATAGGCTAATTTAAGAGTCAACTTAAATACAGACTTTATATCAGAAATTTGCATCTGCTAGATTAGGAGTTTACAAACTTTTTTTCTTTTGGTAAAAAGCTAGAAAACAAATATCTTAAGCTTGGCAAGCTATACAATCTCTCTCTTCACTACTCAACTCTGCCATTGCAAAGAAAGCAGGCACAGACAGTAGACGATAGCAAATGAGGGCTTCCTGGGTAGCTCAACTGGTAAAGAATCAACCTGCAATGCAGGACCCTGGTTCGATTTCTGGGTTGGGAAGATCCCTGGAGAAGTGATAGGCCACCCACTCCAGTATTCTTGGGCTTTTCTGGTGGCTCAGGCAGTAAATAATCCGCCTGCAGTGCGAGGACCTGGGTTTTATCCCTGGGTTGGGAAGATCCCCTGGAGAAGGACATGGCAACCCATTCCAGTCTTCTGGCCTGGAGAGTCTCCATGGACAGAGGAGCCTGGCAGGCTACAGTCCTTGGGGTCAGAAAGACTCAGACACGACTGAGTGACTAAGCACAGCACAGTACAATAGGTAAAAGAACAGGTGTGCCTGTGTTTCAATAAAATGTTATTTATAAAAACAGATGGTAATCAGATCTGTGACATGGAGCCACAGTTTGCCAACTCTTGGTTATGTTTGTGACTGCCATTCAAAGGCTGAGCCTAGACTCTGAGCCCTAAACATCTATTTGACAACTCACCCAAAAAAAGGTATGTGTATATATGTTTGGGGGTGGGAGTTAAGTTAAAATTAAAATGAATTTTCTCATGAGAAAATATTTTTAAAAGTAGGTATTGATATTTTACAAATATGTTGAAGGATGCTTTAGTTATTTTTCTACATTATAGCAAAATTCATATAAAATAGGTTATTGGAATGAAGAGAATCTTTTTAAAAATGCTGATACATTGAATAAACTGACAATACCCAATTGAGCTTTGAGCACTGTTCACCTTGACCTTTGGCTTTACCCATGAGCAGAAAATGGTCCCATCACTTCATGGCAAATAGATGGCAAAACAACAGAAACAGTGAGAGACTTTATTTTCTTGGGCTCCACAATCACTCCAGATGGTGACTGCAGCCATGAAATTAAAAGATGCTTGCTCCTTGGAAGAAAAGCTATGACCAACCTAGACAGCATATTAAAAAGCAGAGACATTACTTTGCCGACAAAGGTCCATCTAGTCAAAGCTATGATTTTTCCAGTAGTCATGTATGGATGTGAGAGTTGGACTATAAAGAAAGCTAAGCACCAAAGAATTAATGTTTTTGAACTGTAGTGTTGGAGAAGATTCTTAAGAGTCCCTTGGACTGCAAAGAAATCAAACCAGTCAATCCTAAAGGAACTCAGTCCTGAATATTTATTGGAAGGACTGATGCTGATGCTGAAGCTCCAATATTTTGGCCACCTGATGCTAAGAACTGACTCATTAGAAAAGACCCTGATGCTGGGAAAGATTGAAGGGAGGAGGAGAAGGGGACAACAAAGGATGAGATGGTTGGATGGCATCACTGATTCAGACATGAGTTTGAGCAAGCTCCAGGAATTGGTGATGGACAGGGAAGCCTGGTATACTGTAGTCCATGGGCTCACAAAGAGTCAGACACACCTGAATGACTGAACTGAACAGAGAATCTCCCTTCCAGGAATTCTAGCACGCAAAGTCAACGTCATGTGTTTCCTGGCCTTGTTCCTCCTCCTATCTTGGTGGCACTATGGGTCTTATACTGTGCTTTCATCCAGGCCAAGGACATGTTTGTAGAGAGCTCAGCGTGGTTTTTCCAAGGCCCCTCTTACTTTCTAATTTTTGTCGATGGTGATGGTCCTTCCCTTTACTTGAGCCTTTTCCTAAGATTTGAACAGATGCTTCCCAATGAGGATTTTATATAAATTTTAAGTAAACCACTGAGTTGAAAACATCCCGTGCCAGGCAGCACATGGTGGAGCCTCAGGGGAGAGCAGCGTCAGTCCCTTTCCTGCAGAACCTTCCTACTGCACAGAGCTGCCAGTCTTAGATGCAAAACTCTGGCAAGCAGTTTAAACAATTATATTCCAAAATCAGTACTTGTGTATTATGACAACTTACTTCAAAATATGCAAGTAAATTGCATATAGATCAAGAGGGAGTATAGCGTTAGGTATTAAACTATTTTGTAGGCTGCCATACAGAGTTCCAGGATAACAGGAGCAGGTCTGCCCTCTTTTCTCAGGAAAACAGGAGGCAACAGAGGGAGCAGAGGAAAAGCCTGAATGAATTTTTTCCCTGGCTGAACCTGGCTTAAAGACCTTTCTTTGTCTCTAACTGAGCTTTTCCAGTGGCATAACCGCCATGGCAGCTACTCTCTACTATTTGTTTATACTATGCCTGACTGCAGTGTTCTTTTCATATTTGCCATTGGGCCTTTAGCATCCTTCCTCCTTGAGGTGTTCACACAAAGGAGGGGTGGGAGAGGCTCATCCTTTGTCAATATCAACATCTCCCAAATAAATAAATTAATGAGATATCCCTTTATTCGTTGACCCTGCGATGCCTCCTGTCTACTAGTCACTGTTCCAGTGCTGGGAGTAAGCAGTCGACAAGACGGGCAAAACTTTTCCCCTTGTGGAATAAACATTCTCATGGACGGAGCTGGAAAATTAAAAATAATTTAACAAGTGGTAAATTTTGTGGAGAAAAGTAGGAAAGGGAGAAAATGATGCTAGAATAAGGGTGGGGATATGATTTTGAATGTGGTAACTTGGGAAGGCCCCTTAACTAAGGAGGATGTGTTTGAGCAAAGACCAAAAATGAGGTCCAGGGGAGACAGCTATACGAGTTTCTGGGGGAGGAGACTTCCAGGTGGAGACGCCAGCAAGGGCCCCATTTGGCCTAGAGGAGCAGCCCCAGGCACGCAGGCTGCACCAGAAGGGATGAGGATTAGACCACGAAGAGGACGTGGGCATTGGTTCTCAATGAGACAGACCAGATACTCTTGACCCTTGAATAACACAGGTTTGAATTGTGCAGGTCCATTTACATGGGGAATTTTTCCATGGAAAATGTGTGTCCCCACATACTATAGTACTACACAACGGAAGGCTGGCAAAGTCCAGGGGTGGAGAACCACAGACATGGAGGACCTACACAGTTATACACAGATTTTTCCACTATGCTAAGGACTGGTGCCCCAACCCCTGAGTTGTTCACAGGTCACAATTGTAGTTGCTTTTCTGGGCTTTCAAAAACTCTGTTTGGGCATGACCTATTCTATGGCCTCAATCACCTCTTCCCCACAGAGTTAACCCCAGATGTCTGTTTATTCTTTCATTTTCTATGTTTAATTTACTTATACTTGAAGCTGGAAAAAATAACTGTAAATTATAGAGAATGTTGAAGGGCTCAAATGACCATTACTATGGAAGGTTAGACTGTTCAGTAAACAGAACTACTTAATCACAAGTGTCTATTGAGTGCCATCATGGGGAAGGCAAATGTTACCTGGGGGAAGAAGGGGGGATTGAGAAATTGGAGCAGGCTGGAAAAAAGACAGCAAAGTCAGGAAGATAGAGGAGGAAAGGAAAGGGAAATAAAGGTGATGGTTTCACATGTCTAACCACAGGGGTAAAGAGTGTGACTTTGGGGATTAGGTTGATCTTATTTCAAAGCTTAGATATGCCACATACGGGCTGTGTGACCTTGACTATGTTACCACTTTGAGACTGCTTGTCTCCATATAAAATGGAGATTGGGTGTTTGCTTTCTAGCATGTTGTTGATAGTAAAAGAGATACCATACATAAATATCTAAAACAATGCCACCACTGGTTTACTCAATAAGTACTAGTCACTTTACTACTGTGACTGTCATCATTATCCTCATTCTAAGAGGATAGGAAACTAAAAGCAGCCCACCATCTTCTGACAGGAGAAGATAAACGCAGGAATGAGTTTTTGAGGCGAAAACTCATTGTAAGTATTCATTTAAAAGCACCTAATGGTACGTTTATGCACTGGGATCCAATTTATTACATGCATGGGGATGAGCCTAAAGGGACATCTCTTCAGTAGTAATTCAGCAAATCCCCAGGAATTTGGCTCAACTGTGAAACGATTTATCCCAGAGAATATATATCTATAGAAAAAAAAGAATTCTAGAAAAACATGGTGATGATTCCACATTCAAAACAAATACAGGAGACCTTGTATGACTTGGATACAGACTGTAATGTATTAGCCGTTCCAGGAAAGGCAGAAGACAGATTTGTAACTGAGCAATGCAAAAATGAAATAGCACCATGCCAGGGAAGAAGGGATTGAGTTAATCAACTGCCAAGTGAGTTTCCATTTGGGACAGATAAGGTTTATAGCACACAGCAGGAACAGCCAAAGACTTGATATACATGAATTTCATAAAATTATCTGAATATATCCTGTGCTGTAATGGGCATATGCAACCTTTTTGGTTTGTCTGGCATCCTTTACCGCAGAGAACTGCCCTTCTCCAATCCCATATGATTCTCTTGAGTCTGTCAATCAAGGGGCCCTGCTACCTACACCACAGGGGTGGACTGTGACCCAGGGTATTTAATAAGAATTACCCATTCCCTCGTGGCTCCGTGGGGAAGAATCCACCTGCCAATCAAAAGATGCATGTTCCATCCCTGGAGAAGAAAATGGCAACCCACTCCAGCACTCTTGCCTGGGAAATCCCATGGATAGAGGACCTGGTGGGCTATAGTCCATGGGGTCACAAAAAGAGTTGGACACAACTTAGCGACTAAAAGAAAAAAAAAATTCCCTGGGCCACATTAATTGGTCCAGAAGAAGACACATGACCTAAGCATAATCAATCAGGGTTTTCTGGAGGGACTGACAAGGATGCTGAGAGTTAAGAGTCTCTCTTTTTGAGATTTCTGACTGTCAGTACCTCATAAGCCTGGAGCTTTCCTGGAATCCTGTGTTACCATGTGGAACAATATTCAATATTAGCAAGCCCAAACGCGGACAAGAATCCTTCTCTCCTTGTCCAGGGAGAGGGACACAGAGGCAAAGATTCCTGTTGATACTATTTGATTGTTTGCACCCCTTGATTCAGTCATGCCTGAACCTGCCACTTCTTGGGAGTTTCCAATTGTGTGAGCTGGTAGATTACTTTTTTTTTTTTTTTCCTACTTTTGCTACTTTCAGTTTGAATTGGAATTTACAACCAAAAGAGTCAATTAAGAAAAATTTGAAAGAAATTGAATCTAACAGAAGGATAAAAGCAATGTGTGGCAAACTAAACAGAAATACATAATTAAGTCTACCAAAAAAATATAAGCTTAAGGATATTATGAAAGATCCAGGTAAAGATGTAATTTGGGGTTAAAGTGGCCATGGGACACCAAATGCCAAGTCAATCGCAGAAAAAGGACAGGAGATAAAACAATACTCAGTATATCTGTCTGTAGTTTGAGCAGAATTCTTCTAGAAGTTTGTAACCTTATGACCCATGTCCTGGTCTTGAACATTTGATAAATAAGTATCTATATCACAGCCCCAAGTCTATTAACCCAGTAGCCTCAGTGTACCTGAGATAATAAAACCACTCTTCTTTATTGGGAAATAATTTTACAACTATAGGTGGCTTAGAATTAAATATAGATCATGAAGTAAATTGGACCAATAAAACTAATATTATTTATTAATAGGCTTAGGAATAGAATTTATATTATAAATTCTATTTATATAAATAGAATTTATTTGTGTGTTTGAAGTGTTAGTAATGTTTAAGAAAATCTAACATATTAGAAAATCTAAAAAATTTAGCTTCATGATTTCAATTTGAAATTTATACTTAATTTTATTCTCATTATCTTAAGTTGCCATATTCTGATAATTTGATATTTACAATCTTTGAATGCTTTGACTCATCATGTGTTTTTTTTTGACTCATCATGTTTTTAAGGGCCAATTTTTAGATGTACAAGTACTTGCACTTTGTTGAGGTTTAAACCAGCCTTGTCAGGCATCTGAGTTGCTTGATATATTAAATTGTGCATATTGTTAAAATCTTAGGGGAATTTAATTGAGGGTTTGTTAATATGACTAATTGTATAGGAGATTTTAATCTGCTAAAATTGAATGAAATAAATGGAAAGATGGTTTTAAATTTTATAAAAATTACTCAGTTTATAAGTAAAATCAGAATTGCAAAGTGATCTTAAAGGTCTAAGAATATTACAGTTTCAAACCTGTAGCTTAAATTAATTAAATATTATTCCAATATTCAAATATCTATTTCCATCTTGTGCACAAAAGCTCTCGCTTCCCTCAAACTAAAAAAAAACACCTCAACACGCATGGTAAGGAATATCACTCTAGATGCAAAAGCCATAGATGAAACAGAATTTTCTGTAGAGAATGAAAAATGCAAGGCTTGTATGGGGCCTGAGATAAGGGAAATGATATAATAATATTTGGAATAAACAATGATGAACCAACTGGATCCATCACCAGGAACTAAAAGAAGACCAAATATCAACAACTCAAGTGGTAGTAGTCACAACTGATTCGTTTGCTTTCACTCCACAAATATTTAGTGACTGTGTACTACATATCAGGTTGTATTCTAGCAGTTCTAGGATAGCAAAAAAGAAAGGAAAATATGGATTACAAATTGGATGTGAAAAAGACAAAAAGAGAGTAAGTGAAGTGATTGGAAATGAAGGAGAGATGCCAGCAGAAGTTTGCCTGGATAGAGGAAAGAGCAGGTTGTCTTGTCTCAGATTTCTTTCTTCTCCTGATGTCAGTAAGCATAGCAAATAAGGAGTAAGAGCATCTCAAGACATTCACAGAAGACAAAAAAAAGCAACAGAAAAGAAAATGAGGATAACACATTCACTAATAATAGATTCCAGACACAAAAGAGAAAAGGCTGGAGGGAAAAGTAATCCAGCCTGAGACAAGGAGAGGAAGCAGCTGGCACAGTCATCAATGAGAAGAATGGGGGAGGTTCAAACCAAGGCTTATGGGGCTAATTAAAATGACACAAATATGGGTAAAGCACAGCAGAAAGTAAGGACAGGCAGTACAGATAACAGGAAGGAAAAAAAAAAAAAACACTCTGAAGGGGTAAGTCTGTGTGATTCTGAGAAGAAAATCTGGAGATGAGCTGAGACACAAGAAACAAGCCTGAACACCAGAATGGCTTGTTCCAAAGGACTGGGGTTGGGCGCTGTGCTGGGATCTGGAGAGGAAGGGAAGACACACGGTCTAAGAACAGCTCAAGAAGAGAGGGGTGTGACCACGCTGCAGAACAAGGAGAGTGAGCTGGTTCCTGGGCCCCACTGCTCCTGAAAGTGCAAGCCCCTGCAGGGCCAGCTGATGACATCCTGGGCGTGCCTTCTAATGACCCAGAGGCAGCCAGCCAGAGAAATGAAATAAGTAGTATAAATGATGATTAGGAGAGGGGTGTCATTTTGTTCTGATTATTTATGAAATATCTCCTAAACATAAGCTAAATATAACCATTTTAGAAAAATGAGAAAATACAGATAATCAAAACAATGAGAAAAGAAAAATCACCACCCTAAACAGAAGAGTGATACTTCTGAGGAAGAAAGGACCACTGACTTTTCTACCTAGTTATTCAAAGTTCTTGCAGGAATTGCCAACATATCCTGATCCCATCCTGAAAGTTGATAGTGATGGTTCGCACCCAAAAAAGGTAGTAAACAAGACCGCCAAGCCCCAATTGAGAAGAAAGCTTTTAATTAGCTTATCTAAAATATCCCCTTTAGGTTCCTGCAAAAATATGGTGACAAGATCTATAAATGTTTCCTATCAAGTGTTCATCTGACCAGTGGTTCGTACACGATGAGGAAAGAACACAAGATCAAGGAAAGAAACATCCGGAGGATTAAGGAACACAAATCAAGTGCTCACATATGGTGGGGCATGATGCCTTTTCCCACAAGCCAGACTGGAAAATTTTATATTTCACAGGTCCTTGAGAGCTCAGAAAAGCCTTGCCTTGGTGGTGGAGTAAAGTTAGTCCACTTGCTCCTTAGAAGTAAAGCTTTGACAAACCTATGCTGCTGCTGCTGCTGCTGCTGCTAAGTCACTTCAGTCGTGTCCGATTCTGTGCGACCCCATAGACGGCAGCCCACCAGGCTCTTCCATCCATGGGATTTTCCAGGCAAGAGTACTAGAGTGGGTTGCCATTGCCTTCTCTGTGACAAACCTATACAGCATATTAAAAAGCAGAGACATTACTTGCCGACAAAGATCTGTCTAGTCAAAACTATGGTTTTTCCAGTAGTCATGTATGGATGTGAGAGCTGGACCATAAAGAAAGCTGAGCACCAAAGAATTGATGTTTTTGAACTGTGGTGTTGGAGAAGACTCTAGAGAGTCCCTTGAACTACAAGGAGACCAAACCAGTAAATCCTAAAGGAAATCAGTCCTGAATATTCATTGGAAGGACTGATGCTGACACTGAAGCTCCAATACTTTGGCCACCTGATGTGAAGAACGGACTCACTGGAAAATATACTGATGCTGGGAAAGATTGAAGGCAGGAAGAGAAGGGGACAACAGAAGATGAGATGGCTGGATGGAATCACTAACTTGATGGACATGAGTTTGAGCAAGCTCTGGGCGTTTGGTGATGGACAGGGAAGCCTGGCGTGCTACAGTCCATGGGATTGCAAAGAGTTGTACATGACTGAGTGACTGAACTGAACTGAAAGTTAGTCCTAACCTCAATATTGCTGAGATCCTGCCTAACAAATCGTAAACATATGACCTGAAAGAATCAAACTATTTTCAAGTAACTTAATTGCATCCCCAAACAAAGTTTAAGAAGATTTATAGGAATAATAATTTTTTTAAAAAACACTCAATAGGGAAAAATACCCAATATGCCAAATTACACATACAGTAAAAACATTATGAGGAAAGTAATATAGCAGAAAATATAACATGAGGAAAAACTGTCAATTGAAACCAAACCAAAACTGAGGCAGATGTTAGAATTAACAGACAAGGATATTAAAACAGCTGTTATAGCTGTGTATTGTATGCTTTAAAAGTTAAGACATGGAAGATATTAAAAAGATACCAGTCAAACTTCTAGAAATGCAAAAATATGTTTTAGGTGAAAAATTACATGAGTAGGATTAATGGCAGAATAAACATTTCAGAAGAAAAGATTAGTGAACCTGAAAACTCAGCAATACAAACTATCTAAAATGAAATTTAGAAAAATATTCTATGGGGAGTAAAATAGCATCTCTTGAAGGCAGACTGGGGTGTGTGTGTCTGTGTGTGTGTGCGTATATGTATGTGCCTAGTCACTTAGTCATGTCCGACTCTTGGCAACCCCACGGACTATAGCCCACCAGGCTCCTCTGTCCATGGGGATTTCCTAGGCAAGAACACTGGAGTGGGTTGACATGACCTGTATTGCAGGCGGATTCTTTACCATCTGAGCCACCAGGGAAGCCCATGTATATGTACATATATACACATTTATATAACTTTAAATAAGTTATAGCTTATATACAACAAAAGGATATAAAATAAAATCAAAAGAATTTAGTCAATCCAAAAAGAGGCAGAAAAAAATAGGAAAAATTTAAAAAATAATCGGGGAATAAATAAAGCAGATAGCAAGGTGGTAAATGTAAACCTTAGCATATCAATAATCATATTAAATATTATTTAGATATCCTAATTGAGATTTTCAGGGTTGGGTAAAAAAATAAAATCCAACTATGTTCTTTCTAATAAGAAATGTACTTTACATACAGAGAAACAAATAGGTTAAACATAAATGGTAGAAAAGATACACCATGCTATTACAAAATAAATTGTGCATCCCCCTACAACACACACACACACAAATTCCTATGTGAAAACACTGACTCTTAATGTGACTATGCTAGGAAACAGGGCCTTTAAAGAGGTGACTGATGCTAAATGAGGCCATCAGTGTCGGGCCCTAATCCCCTAGGACTTACAAGAAGAGGAAGAGACACTAGAGATATGTCATCTTCCTCTCTTTCTGCCCTCAGCACACAAAGCAAAGACGACTCAAGAGCACAGTGAAAGGGCAGCCATCTACACTCCAGAGAAAGCAGTCTCACCAGCCCAGCCCTGTTGTTGGTACCTTGATCTTGGATTTCCAGTCTCCAGAACCTGAAAAACTTCTGTTGTGTGAGCCACCAACCGGGCTGTCTTATTTTGTTATGGTAAACTGAACAGACATACTAAGATGAATCAAAATGAAGCTCAAGTGACTATGTTAACATCAGACAAAGTAAATATTAGAGCAAAGAATAGCACTAGGGGCAAAGGTCATTTCATAATGACTAAGAAGTCAAATCATCAAGAGCACATAACAATCTTAAAATGTGTGTACCCAACAAAAGCAATTCAAAATACATGAAGCAAAAGACTCATTGAACAGTCAAGAGAAATAAACAAATCTACAACCAAAATGAAAATATCACTACCCCTCTCTTAATAATCAATAGAACAATGAAGAGAAAATCAGTAAAGAGCTAGAAGACCTGAACAAAACTATCCACTGATATGACCTAATTGATATTTATAGAATACCTCATCAAACAACTGTATATACACTCTTTAAGTGTACATGTAATATTAACCAAGACAGTCTATGCCTCAATAAATGTGAATGAATTCAAGTCCAACTAAGTATAATAGAATTGAATCAAAAATCAATAACAAAAAGATTTCTGGAAAACTCCCATATTTTTGCAAACAAAACAACACACTTCTAAATAACCCATGGATAAAAGAAGAGGGCAAAGGGGAAACAGAAAGTATTTTAGCTAATTGAAAATGAAAAAAAAAACATAAAAAAGTTGGGAGGATGTCATTAAAGAAGTATTTGTGTGGGGTGGGAGGGATTTGTAATACTAAATGCCTTTATTAAAAGAGAAGAAATAGCTCAAATAAGTGACCTCAACATTCCCTTAAGAAGCCAGAAAAAGAATAAAGAAACCCAAAATAAGCAGAAGAAAGAAAATAGTAAAGATCAGAGTGGAATTCAATAAAATTGAAGTCAGAAACACAATCGAGAAAATCACTGACACTGAAAGGGGATATTAAAGATCAATAAAAATTATAAGCCTCTAGCCAGATTGGTCAGGATAAAAAGAGGGAAGACAGAAATTACAAATATCAGGACTGAAAAAGGTGACATCACTACTGATTCTAGATATTAACAGGATAATAAGGGTATATAAACAACTTCATGCCAAAATTATATACAGCTTAGACGAAATAGAACATTTTTTGAAAGACACAAACTACCAAAGCTAATCCTAAAATTCACATAGCACAACAAAAGACTTCAAAAAGTCAAAGCAATACTAAGAAAGAAGAACAAAGCTGGAAGCAGCACACTTTCTGCTTTTAAAATGTATTATAATACAGACAGAGGATGAGATGGCTGGATGGTATCACAGACTCGATGGACATGAGTCTGGGTAGACTCCAGGAGTTGGTAATGGACAGGGAGGATTGGCGTGCTGTGGTTCATGGGGTCACAAAGAGTCGGACATGACTGAGCGACTGAACTGATATTGAACTGATTACAACAGTATGGTACAGGAATAAAAACAGACCATTGGAACAGAATAGAGAGCCCAGAAATAAACCAATGCATATGCAGTCAAAGGTGCCAAGAATATACAATGGGGAAAAGACAGTCTCTTCAACAAAACTGGATATTCACATGTAAAAGAATGAAATTGAACCCTTATCCTACACCATAGGTTAAAAATTAACTTAACATGGATTAAAGAGTTAAAGCATAAAACCTAAAACTTAAAAAACTCAAAAAGGAAAACAGGGGGGAAATCTTCATGACGTTGGTGTAGGCAATGATACCTTGGATATGACACAATGATACCAAGGATATGATACCTTGGATATGTTGATAAGCAACGAATCAAAAAGAGACAAGTGGGACCACAAAGCTTTTGTGCAGTAAAGGAGACAGTCAATTGCCTTTCATGCAGTCAACAGAGTGAAAAGGCAATTTACAGAATGGGAAAAAATATTCTCAAACCATGTATTTGATAAGGGTTTAATATCCAAAATATATAAGGAATTCCTGCAAACTAATAGCAAAAAAAAATCTGATTTTAAAATGGGCAAAGCACTTGAGAAGATATTTTTTCAAAGAAGATATACAAATGAGCAACAGATATGTAAAAAGATGCTCAATATCATTAATCAACATGGTTGCATGAGTGCTCAGTCACTCAGTTGTGTCCAGCTCTTTGCAACCCCATGGACTGTAGCCCACCAGGCTCCTCTGTCCATGGGATTCTCCAGGCAAGAATACTGGAGTGGGCTGCCATGCCTTCCTCCAGGGGATCTTCCCAAACCAGAGATTGAACTGGTGTCTCATGTCTCCTGCATTGGCAGGCAGGTTCTTACTACTAGCGCCTCCTGGAAAGCCCCTAATCAACATGGAAATGTATATAAATCAAATCAACAATGAAATATTTCACACCTGTCAGAATGGCTATTATCATAAAAATGAAAGCCAACTAGTGAGGATGTGGGGAAACTGGGATATCTGTACACCGTCGGTAGCAGGGTAAAGATGTAAAGTAATGTAGCCACTGCATCAGTAGTACAGAGGTTTCTCAAAAAATTAAAAACTGAACTACCACATGATTCAGCAATCCATCTTCTGGGAATATATTCAAGAGAATTAAAACTGATATATATTCAAGAGAATATATTGAGAGGGTAGCAGGGTAACCTTGGCTCTCCTGACCTGGCGTCTCTGTCCCGGCTGCCTCCAAATCTCAGAGGATGATATGCAGAAAAAAGCATTCCTGAAGGAAATATTGAAGTGGTCTAGTTCAGCATCTAAATCCTCCCAATGACTTAAGGAAGCACTTACGTGAGTTGCTCATTCAGTAAAAGGTATTACTCTGTAGTACACATATCAAACTCCTAATACCATGTCAGCATCTGCTTCCTGGAAAAAGCAACCCAGGACAAGGAATATCAGATGAAAGAAAAAGAAACCAAATGCATGCCTGTTTTGTCTAGTTTCTCAAAGGATCATTTCAGAAGACATATGATTAAAGAGACAAACAGTGACCCAGACTAAATTGGGATCATGTTCAAAGTGACAGGCAGAGAAGCAGAGAAGGGGATCCAAGGTGTATTTGAAGAAATGATGGTTGAAAATTTTCCTGACCTGAAGAAGGAAACAGATATCCAGGTTCAGGAAGCACAAAAGGTCCCAAACAAGATGAACCTCAAATAGACACCCACCAAGGCATGTCATAATTAAAATGGTAAAGGTAAACAGAATTCTAAAGCCAACAAAAAAAAAGAGTTTTATACATGGGAATTCCCTTAAGACTATCACTTGTTTCTCTGCAGAAATTTGCAGGCCAGAGAGAATGACATGATGTATTCAAAAACATGAAATAAAAAAAACCCTACCACCTAAAAAAAAAAAAAAAAGAGAATATATTGAAATACATTCAAACTTGAAATATACTCAAGAGAATTGAAATATATTCAAGAAAATCTCAAAGAAATAACTGCATTTCCAAGTTCACTGCAGTATTACTCATAATAGCCAAGGTATGGCAACAAACTACATGTACACTGATGGACCAACGAATAAAGAAAATGTGGTATTACATACAATGGAATGTTATTCAGGAAATCCTGCCATATGCAACAATGTGGATGAACCTGGAGGACATTATGCTAAGTGAAATAAGCCAGTCACAAAAGAAGTACTGCACGAATCCCCTTATATATGTAAAATAGTTATAGAAACAGAGAGTAGAAGGTGATTGTCAGGGGTTTGGTGTTGGCGGGAATAAGGTGTTGCTCTGTTCAATAGTACAGGTTCAGTTATGCAAGACAAATAAGCTCTAGAGATGTACTGTACCATATTATGCCTATATCAATATTGTACTGTGCACTTAGAAATTTGTCAGGAGGGTAGATATGATGTTAAGTGTTCTTGCCAAAATAATTTGAAGAAAGATATAACCTGAAAAGTCTTATATCTATTAAAGAAAGAATTCTATCAAATTCATACAAATTCTTCCAAAAAAAATTGAAGAGGAGGAAACACCTTCCAACTCATTCTATATAGCCAGCATTATTCTGATAACAAAATCAGACAAAGAGATTAAAAGAAAACTATAATTTCTCTCTTAACAGATATAAAAATTCCAAACAATTTTTTTATTGCAACAAATTCAAGAAAGACTTTTTTCTTTACAATATTGTTAGTTTTGCCATACATTGACATGAATCCGCCATGTGTTCCCCTTCCAGAACACCCCTCCCACCTCCCTCCCGATTCCATCCCTCTGGGTAATCCTAGGGCACCAGCCCTGAGCACCTTGTATCATGCATCAAACCTGGGCTGGCGATTCATTTCACATATGATAATTTACATGTTTCAATGCCATTCTCCCATATCATCCCACCCTTGCCCTCTCCCATAGAGTCCAAAAGACTGTTCTATACATCTGTGTCTTTTTGCTGTCTCGTATACAGGGTAATCATTACCATTTTTCTAAATTCCATACATATGCGTTAGTATACTGTATTGTTGTTTTTCTTTCTGGCTTACTTCACTCTATAAAAGGCTCCAGTTTCGTCCACCTCAGTAGAACTGACTCGAATGAATTCTTTTTAATGGCTGAGTAATATTGCATTGTATATATGTACCACAGCTTCCTTATCCATTCGTCTGCTGATGGACATCTAGGTTGCTTCCACGTCCTGGCTATTGTAAATGATGCGGTGATTAATATTGGGGTACACGTGTCTCTATCAATTCTGGTTTCCTTGGTGTGTATGCCCAGCAGTGGGATTGCTGGGTCATATGGCAGTTCTATTTCCAGTTTTTTAAGGAATCTCCACACTGTTTTCCATAGTGGCTGTACTAGCTTGCATTCCCACCAACAGTGTAAGAGGGTTCCCTTTTCTCCATATCCTCTCCAGCATTTATTGATTGTAGAATTTTGGATGGCAGCCATTCTGACTGGTGTAAAGTGGTACCTCATTGTGGTTTTGATTTGCATTTCTCTGATAATGAGTGATGTTGAGCATCTTTTCATGTGTTAGCCATTTGTATGTCTTCTTTGGAGAAATGTCTGTTGAGTTCTTTGGCCCACTTTTTGATTGGGTCGTTTATTTTTCTGGAATGGAGCTGCAGGAGTTGCTTGTATATTTTTGAGATTAATTGTTTGTCTGTTGCTTCATTTGCTATTATTTTCTCCCATTCTGAAGGCTGCCTTTTCACCTTGCTTTTAGTTTCCTTTGTTATGCAGAAGCTTTTAATTTTAATTAGGTCCCATTTGTTTATTTGTGCTTTTATTTCCAATATTCTGGGAGGTGGGTCATAGAGGATCCTGCTTTGGTTTATGTCGGAGAGTGTTTTGCCTATGTTTTCCTCTAGGAGTTTTATAGTTTCTGGCCTTATGTTTAGATCTTTAATCCATTTTGAGTTTATTTTTGTGTATGGTATTAGAAAGTGTTCTAGTTTCATTCTTTTACAAGTGGTTGACCAGTTTTCCCAGCACCACTTGTTAAAGAGATTGTCTTTTCTCCATTGTATATTCTTGCCTCCTTTGTCAAAGATAAGGTGTCCATAGATGCGTGGATTTATCTCTGGGCTTTCTATTCTGTTCCATTGATCTATATTTCTGTCTTTGTGCCAGTGCCATACTGTCTTGATGACTGTGGATTTGTAGTATAGCCTAAAGTCAGGTAGGTTGATTCCTCCAGTTCCATTCTTCTTTCTCAAGATTGCTTTGGCTATTCGAGGTTTTTTGTATTTCCATACAAATTAAGAAATTATTTGTTCTAATTCTCTGAAAAAAGGCTGCTGGTAGCTTGATAGGAGTTGCATTGAATCTATAGATTGCTCTGGGTGGTATACTCATTTTCACTATATTGATTCTTCCGATCCATGAACACGGCACATTTCTCCATATGTTTGTGTCCTCCTTGATTTCTTTCATCAGTTTTTTATAGTTTTCTATATATAGGTCTTTTCTTTCTTTAGGTAGATATATTCCTAAGTATTTTATTATTTTTGTTTTGATGGTGAATGGAATTGTTTCCTTAATTTCTCTTTCTGTTTTCTCATTGTTAGTGTATAGGAATGCCAGGGATTTCTGTGTGTTGATTTTATATTCTGCAACTCTACTATATTCATTGATTAATTGTATTAATTTTCTGATGGAGTCTTCAGGATTTTCTATGTAGAGGATCATGTCTGTGAACAGTGAGAGTTTTACTTCTTCTTTTCCAATCTGGATTCCTTTTGTTTCTTTTTCTGCTCTGATTGCTGTGGCCAAGACTTCCAAAACTATGTTGAATAGTAGTGGTGAAAGTCTTGTTCCTGAGTTTAGGGGAAATGCTTTCAATTTTTCACCATTGAGGATAATGTTTGCTGTGGGTTTTTCATATATAGCTTTTATTATGTTAAGGTATGTTCCTTCTATTCCTGCTTTTTGGAGGGTTTTTATCATAAATGGATGTTGAATTTTGTCAAAGGCTTTCTCTGCGTCTATTGAGATAATCATGTGGTTTTTATTTTTCTTGAAAAATCAAATACCGTATATGTGAGGTTAAGTCTCTTTGCTGTCCACTTGATTGTTCATCAGCTATACTCCAATACAAAACAAAAAGTTAAAAAAAAATTAGAAGGAAGATGAAGGGGGGAGCTTATAGACCAAAAGCAATTTTAAAAAATAATAAAATCAAATCTGACTATAAATAAGAAGGTAATACATAGCAATTAAGAAAGATTTATCCCAAGAATGGTACTTCCCTGGTGGCTCAAATGGTAAAGCCTCTACCTACAATGCTGGAGATCTGGGTTCAGTCCCTGGGTTGGGAAGATCTCCTGGATAAGGAAATGGCAACCCACTTCGGTATTCTTGCCTGGAAAATCCCATAGACGGAGGAACCTGGTAGGCTACAGTCCATTGGGTCGCAAAGAATCAAACACGACTGAGTGACTTCACTTGCACTTTCATCCCAAGAATGTAAGATGGGCTTAACATTAAAAAATCAATGTAAGTTATCATATTAAGAATTTTTTAAAAACCATATGATTATATTAGTAGATTCATATATGAATGCAGTAGGTCTATTTGTAATTGATCAAAAACTGAGGGGAAAAAACAAATTTCTACCAACAGGTGAGTTTGTTCATTGTGGTTTATCCACATAAGGGATGTACTATTGATACCCTCTGTAACTTGGATGAATCTCAAAATAAGTATGCTGAATGAAAGAAGTCATATAAAGAGGACATAGTGTATGATTTCATCTACCTAAGATTTTAGAAAATGCAAACCAAACTGTTCTCACAGAAAATAGAACAGTTGTTGCCTGTGGAGGAGGAATGGAGAGAAGCAGGAAGAAGGAATTGCAAAGGGATCTGAAGACACTTCTGGGCACAATGAGTGTGTTCATTATCTTGATTATAGTGATAGCCTCAGAAGTGTGCACATATGTCCCAAACTTACCTCTCTATCCTTCTCTTTAAACCTCCATTCCAGAATACTATTAGTTTTACATTTGTTCTGTAACTCCAATTACTTTTGGATGCATTGTCTATAAATTCTTTTTCTTTTAATTGAAAACTAAAAAACAGTATCCACAATACTGTTTGTATAGAAACGTTGTTCACTGCAGAACTGAGAAGTACCGTTAAGCCTGTAGAAGTATCATTAAGCCTGAAACCCTTGTCAGTAAGTCTTTACTGTTGGAAATAGAAAATAACTCAAAAGTTTGGAGAGGATTAGGATGGCACAGGTTTATAACAATGTAACATGACTTTGCCTTGTCACCAGATCACCCAACTTCTTAATCACTGTATTTGTTAGAAGAAACCCATATTCTATCAAAAGAGATTCTTCACAGAGCCTCTGACTTCTGGTTCTAATTTGAACTGAAGGCTCTCTAGGCCTGCTTCAAAGTTCTCATTTTGGAATTGCTTTTCACTACAATCTGGGGTTAGATCCACTGCTCCTTGAAACCTATGACTTCCTCTTACTTGGGATTCTCTTTATTTTGCTTGAATAACTCTTTCAGAAATAGTCTGTGAATGGTACATGGTCTGAGCTCTTGCATGTCTGAAAATGTCTCACTCTCAGCTGATAGTTTGGCTAGGTACAGAATTCTAGATTCAGAAGCATTTCCCCCTCAACATTTACAGACCTGCTGTTTGTTTATTGTTCTGCTTTTTCCCTGCCATATAGCGTTGCTGATGATCTATCCACTGTCACCTGGATCTTCATTTCTTTTTGAGTGACCTATTTCATTAGCTTTCAGGATATTCCCTCTCTCCTAGTGTCTAAAATGTTACAAGAACATGTCTTAGGGTGAGTTTATTCATTCATCATCTGCATTTACTAAGCCCTTACAATCTGAAGTCCTATGTGTTCACACTTAGAAATTCTTTATTGTGCTTCCCTGTTTCATGAGTTTTCTCATTCTAAACATCCTTTTGGATATTAGAATTTTTAGACTGTTCTCTAATCTCTTTATTTTTTTTCTCCCATATTTTCCATCCTTTTACCTTTTTGTTCTACATGGAGAGATAGTTCTTCCATTCTTTCATCCACTGAATTTTTAACTTTGACAATTATTTTTTTCATTTTAAGGACACTTTTTAGGTTAAATTGCTCTTTTCCTTAGCAGCTCATTTTGCTTCACAAATGCTTTTTTTGTTTTAAATTTCCTTCTGTGGGGAAATAGAATTATTTTAAAGATATCTTTATGAATTATCTATTTCCTCTAGGGTCAGTTTATTGCTACATGCCTTTCTGTCCTCATTTTTTCTTGGATGTTTATGATCCTTTGGTTATCAATTAATAGTTATAACTGAGGCAGACCAGCTTATTTAATACCGATAGCTTTGCTTGCCTCAGTTGGTCTCACCTTCTGTCCATGTGGGTGGGCCTTTTGACTGGCAGACTTTGCTTTAGACCTTGAGGGGAGAGAGAAGGTGGAAGATGCCCCTCCCTTTCACCTCCCAGCCTGAAAAAGAATTTTATTCAGAGTGGGCATCACCCCTTCTAGGGCTACATCCTAGGCAGACACTTCTCAACTATTTCAAAGATTAATCCTCTGGTTTTAGCCTAAGCATGTGATGCAGGGAAGGGGAATGCAGGCTATGACTCACAGTTATTCCACAGTTGACTTCTGTCCAACTTTTTCTCATGCTCCAAGTTTTGAGCCTCTCTGTGACTCTGCTGCCAGGAAAAAATAACTCTGGCCCCGACTGCAGCCCTCTTCTGTAAATGCGATTGAATCTGTTAATACAGTTCCAAGTAGTTTTTACTTCTGAGAAATGTGTCTCTATCTCTAGTTTCCCGATGCCCCTTCTCCTGTGCCCAGGACTGTCTTTCATGTATTATTTTCTGTTCGTCTTGACTGACATCACTATGGGATTTGAGAGCCAAAAGGAAATGTATGTACGTGCTCTGTCTGCCATCTTGAACAAGAATCCCCATTGTCTCTTTGGACACCTTTGTGATTCCTTCACTTTTGTTGTTTGTTGCTAAGCCGAGTCCATGGACTGCAGTGTACCAGCCTTCCCTGTCCTCCATAAGATTTCTTTCTTATTTTTGGGCAAAAAACTCATTACAGCTTCCACTGAGGGTCAGCCATAGGATCACACAAACAAGGCTGAATTTCTACTTAGGCGCTCCAAATATCTGAAACTAGTTTGATATCCTCCTATCTTCCCCAGGTCAAATATTTCTAGTTTTGCCAACTATGCCTCTTTGAATTTTTAGTCTTCCTATCGTTCTGATCATTTTCTTCAGGTCATCCTCCATTTCTCTAAAAGAATTCATTGTAGTGCCTAGGGGAATGAAACTGGAGGCTGGTTTACAGTGATCCAGTCCTTCCTCCCACGGTATGCATCCACACTGTCCAGTGGTTTCACTGCCCAAGACACACCACCAGCACCTGCTGGAAAGACTCTCTGTAATGGTGATATATTTAAAAGCCATAAAATTATGGGAAGATAGCAAGAAGAATTTTCATCCAAGAATTTCCAGGCTCTCTGGTCCAGCTTCTAACTTATACACAATTATTTTATCACTTAAATAAAGGTCATCTTAAAACACAATTTTATTTTGTAAAGAATGGTACTATGGGATGAGGAAGACATTTTGTTCCAAGTTTGACTGAATCATGCAACTGAATTCACTATATATATTTTTAAGTATTTCAAAGTGTTAGTCACTCCATTGTGCCCAACTTTTTGCGACCCCATGGACTGTAGCCTGCCAGGCTCCTCTGTCCATGAAATTCTCCAGGCAAGAATATTGGAGTGGGTTGCCATTCCCTTCTCCAGGGGATATTTTCACCTCAGGGAATGACCTGGATCTGGGTCCCTGAATCTCCTATATTGCAGGTAAATTCTTTATGATAGACCTGAATCACCTGGGAAGCTTCAAATATTTGAAATGCCACTTCAAACCCCAACATATTTCTCATTAGCAAAAATGAACCCTTTTCTAAGAGCCTCAGATTGTTATAAAATTATTACTAGTTAAAATATATATAAAACTTAAAGATCAATAAAAAGAAGATAAAGAAAAGCATTATGCCAATCTAAAACATCACAGTTATAGTGACATCCCAATATAGCACACAGTTTTAAAATTCAAACAAAATATTGCCTGACAAAATTACATGGTACAGTTATCAGCTAATACAAATATTTTTGTGATATGTATACCTTCCTTGGAATATCTCCTGCCTTCAGTTCCTTGAAGAGCACATTTTAAAACTACTGTACAAAAAAAGGTTTCTGAGTACATTAACATGGAAAAATTTATAAATCTAATGAAAGACCAAAATATTTTATAGGAATTTTGCAGGAGTTTTCAAAATCTGTTTGTTAAAGAGAGTTGTTTAGGAAACTACTATGTGCTAGGTATTAGTGGTTCAATAATACACTAGAAAGATCTGCAGTCTATTTTCATGGAGTCTATTTATTCAAATTCATTAAATTATTTTCATAGTCAATTTTATCAGGTTTATTAAAGTGCCTTCCTTCTACAACTCTGGTTAAGGGAGATGGATTCAGATGTACATGAAATGATGCCTCCAGCCTCTAGAAAGCAAGAATCTTTCCCATTCTTTAGAATCTTTTCCATTCTCTGGGCCAAGTGGACTATGTCAGTAACATTTGTGGAATGTTGACTATGAGGAATCAGAGCTGAAAAGTTGGCAGAAGCTAAGAAGTCATGTCAGGAAGAATTTGTTATCCCACCCTTGCTTCCTCCGATAAATCAACAGTCACTTTCTTTGGTCAGTGGTAACTTGGGGAGAAGTCGTTCCAGTCCCTACAGGTGTGCGGCATTACCTGGCATCGGTGGTCCTACGGGACCCCCTACCTTCACAACTGGCTCTCCTACAAGTCTCATAAACACACACTGTGTTCTAGGCCTGGGCAGCTATTTTTAGTTCTCGGTGGATGTCACACTCTCCCATACTTCCTTTCTTTTGCCCGAAATGCCCTTCCTCTCCTCATTCAACTGGAGTCCCCTTACTCAGGCTCTGGAGGAAAGCTCTAACACAGCTTCCTCTGAGAAGCCCTCACTGCCCTCCCCACCTGGCTGGCTCGTCAGCTCAGTGGCTGTTGTGAGAAAGGATAGACCAGGAAACGGACCTGGGGTTCTAGCTTTTACCAGGTGTAAACTTTCTAAACATTAGTTTTTCCCACCAATAAAATACAGAGGCCTTTTAGGGCTGTTTTGAGGATGAAATACAATGGTGACAGTAAAGCCCCCCAAGCAGAGAGCCTGGTACACAGGCAGCACTCAGTAAACACCGCTTTCCACACCCTCCTTCTGTCACACCTGGAAATGGCATGAACTTAGAATTTATGCTAGATCAATCATAGTCCTTATTTTGACAACCACTAGGATTATGATAATCTAAAGTTTCAAATTAAAAACAGTGTTATAAATCAAAGCTCATTAAAGAGTTTCCAATTACCAAGATCCTTTGCGTGAAGAATAAAATAATTAGGGTGATCTTTTACTTGAAGTGTATGCATGCAATACTTTCAAAGATCCTGATCAAAAGCCTCCGCACAGTGTGTTCCAGGCCTATAAATTTTACATAGAGGTCATCGCTATATTCTTAGCAATCACGTCTGCTCTTGCACCTATTTTACAAACTCAGAGCTAGTCCAAGAACAGCAGTACATAGATAGCAAAGGTTTGTAAAAGACAGTAACATTATAAAAGCAATCATTTTGCATGTAATAAGAATTTGCCTTTTTGTTCAAGTTTCTCACTCATGCCTTAAACACATTACAAAGACTTATAAAGTCTTAAAAAGTCTTCTTCGTGGCATCTTCTGCGGGAGGGCAGTGGTGCTGGGATGACTCAGTTGCCCCAGTCTCCAGAGTCGTGTGCAGAAGTCCTACCGTATCAGCGTAGCCGAGCAATGCTGGGTGCGTTTTTCGAATAGGAGGAACCAGATGAGGAACATGGAATCCTCCCAAACTGGCCAGAAAGTTTCATTTTCCAGTAGAGTTTTCACTCCATTTGGAGATATTTGGGAATCTTTAATACTTTATTTAGCTATTCACTCAGCAACTAGTGAGCAGAAACACAGAATCTGGGTTCAAATTCCAGCTGTACCACTTGTAGCTATGAGGCCTTGGGCGAGTTACTTCCTCTGTGGTTTAGCCTCCCATCTGTAAAACTGGGAGAACTACAACACCTACATCCTAAGACTATGGGGAGCAGTGCCCAGGACATAATTAATATTCCTGATTACTGGGAACTATTAGCATTAACTTTTATTCCTGTCCTGGGACCTGAGATGCAGTGGTAAACAAAGGCACTCAATAAATATTTACTTGATGAATAATATAAAACCACAATAGAATGAAGCTTATCAATATACTTTTGGATACCCAGTGGCTTCCACAAATGGTTGATGTCAGAGAACAAAAATTTAAACATTCATATGATTAAGTCTCAGCAACATGCTCATTTGCCAAAGAGCAGAAATAGAAAGACATAATGCAACTATTCACCTGACATCATGAAAGACAGACCAATGAGGATAAGCCAGGTAGCTCTGTGTACATGTATTCTTTCTTAACTTGGCTGTATTATGAATTTTTGTAATATGCTTATAAATCTTGTTTGATTTTTAGCCAAATACAGTGACTCTCCAATGAGGTCATGTTTGGAAAAATATGTATCAATATTTAAACAACTCAAAACCATAAGAAAATCTTAAAAACTTCAGCCAAATTCTGTCTCAATATTGAAATAAGTAAAGTGTGAAAATTAAAGGAAGGCATACTCTTAGGGTCATTGTTTTTTGTTACCTTTTATATATGAGTGCAGAGGAAAGGCATTTCAGGATATCATCATTAAAACTGTTTTCAGTTTTAAACCAGTTCTAATCATGGCCAAACTTCCAGCACTGTTTAAAAATACTCAAGAGAGCAGAACCACAATGTTTATGTCTGCCTACAAGCACATAATCATCTTTGATCTCAATTTTAAATACAGGTATCTTCTTTTAAAGTTCTTCAAAAGGTATGTTCTGTGGAAAGGAGAATTCTAAAAGCATTACCTAAGGCTGCAGAAGCGCTAGAGGTCTTAAGAAAGGTGTGGAAAGAGTCAGTGTAAGCAACTGATACAAATCAAAAATGGTGCAGCAGGTCAAAGAACAGAGGGGAACGGAATACAACAATCACTTTCTTCCAACTACTGAGTGGAGAAGGTGTGTCCACCTGACTAGGAGTGTTGGTTTCTTATATTTCCCCAGAGATGATGAAATATTAGGAACCAGGCATACCTAGAAAGTTGACCTTTCAGAAGTCAGGATAGATATAAGGGTTGTTGTTTTTAAACAACTAATGAAAACAGATTACTGACAAGAGGGAATAGAAAATCAGAAAGAATGGGGAAGCTATCCTGACCTTCAAAATACAGTCATGGGAAGCTGCCTTCAGTAACTGTGCACCTGAAAATCATACACACATTCAAAAGTAATGATTGATAAAGGACAGAATTAACTGTTACTCAAAAATACTTTTGCAGGAATTCCCTGGTGGTCCAGTGGTTAAGAATCCACCTGCCAGTACAGGAGACATAGGTTTGATCCCTGGTCTGGGAAGATTCCATATGCTGAGGAGCAAAGAAGCCTGTGCACTGCAACTACTAATACTTAACAATAGTTCTGACATCAAAAGTGGGGAGTTTTTCCTGATCTCAAAAAACCAATTCTTCGATTCTCCAGACACCAGACAGTTGTCCTACAGTTGAATTCAATTCTGACACTAACTACTGGAGTTGGTGCAGACTGCATAGGACTGCGCCATGCAGTGTAGTCCCTCGAGGACTCCGTCCTACAAAGATTTTCCCCCTCCAGACACTTGTCATAAGTCTCAGGTTCACCTGTACTTCTGACCAACCTGCTATCAATTGGGGGTTCCCATTACTCCCTCCCAGGTTCAATTTGCTATAAAGGCTCACAGAATTCAAGAAAACACTTTACCTAAGTTTACCAGCTTATTATAAAGGATATAATAAAAGACGAAAAGGCACATAAGCGTGAGATCTAGAAGAGTCCTGAGCAAAGAAGCTTCTATTCATGTGGAGTCAGGGTGCACCAACCTTCCTGCTTATGGATGCCAACCACCAACCCAGAACCTCTCCAAACCCTCCAGCTGAAAGATTTTTATGAAGGCTTTGTCACAGACAGGCATGACAGGTTACTAATTCTCCGACCCCTCTTCCCTCCCCTGAGATCAGA
This sequence comes from Antilocapra americana, assembly GCA_007570785.1. NCBI lineage: Eukaryota > Metazoa > Chordata > Mammalia > Artiodactyla > Antilocapridae > Antilocapra > Antilocapra americana. The sequence goes on along the minus strand of ML663563.1, from coordinate 9,658,584 downwards.
GGGTAGGACTTGGTTTTGCCAGTGACCAACCCTATGCTGACACCACCTAGGGGCCCCTGGTCACCGGTCATCTCATTAGGTAACAAAAAGACATTCTTATCACTATGGAGATTCCAAGCGACTTAGAAGCTCTTGTGTCAGAAACTAGGGACTAAGATCAAGTACACTTTTCTTATTCTACCACAATATCACAAGTTTCAACACTTGAATTTGGGGAGGGGCAAGCACAGTTCAGTCCATAACATCACGCCATCTAACATATTCAGTGCCTCTGGGAGTTAGGACCTGGACGTGTTTGGTAGAGCCATTGTTTTGCCTGCCACAGGGCGGTCCTTTGAACTGCAGCCCCACCATAATATGCTTCTGAGGGCAAATGAAGGCACAATGGTGGGCTGGTCACAGACAGGACTGGAAGAATGACGCTGTGTGAGACAATGACTCTTTGGTTGTCATGGATGCTTGGGCCACTTCCAAACAGAGAGCTGGCTTCCCTTCCTCTCTGGCACTGGTTCAGGGGAAGATCAACTCGAGCATGTGCGCAGAGTAAAAGGGGAATGCAGCAGTGGTATAGGGCCCTCGAAACCTTGCAGCTGGGATGGTTGCAATACTGAGGTGACTTGCAGGTGCCCAGGGGTTGATCTGAACATGGTTAAAAGCTGTGTGCTGAGCAGATCGTGGGGAAGGGCCTGGGGGTCAAACACTCTGCACTGGGTTTTAAAATCCACATTTCAAGAGTGCGTGATGCATGAAAAAGGCAAGAAATGAGTACAGTGCCCTGTGTGTCATAAAGGAGTTGCCTCTGTAAAGTCCAAGGGGAAGAAGCTCCTGATTCCCGAAGAAGGCAAAACCTCCCATGTGGATATTCCCCTTTTATCGTTCATGAAGGTCACTGGGTTAATCAGGCCCATTATTCATCATTCATGTGTCAGGACACACAGGGACGCAGCCATCTTGATAAAAGGCCTTACTGTTCTCAAGAGGAAATAATTAGCTTGGGGAGTAAGAAATTTGCAGATTCCAAGGTTCAAAGGAGACAGCAAGTATCTGAAGAATGAAAATCTGGAGTTTCCTCCCTGTCATGTCTACTAGTCCACCTCTTATTGCTGGCCAGATGCTTGGTAATAAATTTTTACCCAGAATAGGTACCATTCTAATACCACCTGAAAGATCTAACAGTGATAGGAAATACTTTTTTCTCCTCCCATCCCACTGAATACACACACAAGCCCTATTGATATAAAAAGTATTTATGTCCTTCATGTTATGTTGATTCCTCAAGAAAAAGAGAAAACCAAACACCTATACATTAGCTAAGGTCTAGTCTCTGCCATCCTGAACACAAGGTCCACACATCAAGACAAGACTTGAGGCAATGCTTAGCGGAATATAAAGTCTGTTTGACCACTAAACCTTTCCTATGCCCACGGCAGACATTGCTAATCAATCATAGCATTATTTCCTATGAACCCAGAGGAAACTTTAAAGTCCCAAGGCAAGATTCTAGGTAGCCACTATTCAGGGCTTTGCCTGCCTTCCTGGTATACAATATTTCTAATTTCTCCCTTGCTACTGTCTTTATCCTTACTTCCTCCAAATATACATAGAGCTTACTCTCAACAGCAAGTATTTGTGGAGGACTTATTGTGTGTTGGGCTTCCCAGGTGGCACCAGTGGTAAAAACCCACCTGCCAATGCAGGAGCCATGCAAGAGACATGGATTCTGTTCCTGGGTAGGGAAGATCCCCTGGAGGAGGGCATAGCAACCCACTCAGTATTCTTGCCTGGAGAATCCCATGGACAGAGGAGCCTGGCAGGCTACAGTCCATAGGGTAGAGTTGGACATGACTGAAGCAACTAAGCACACATACATTAATGTGTGCCAAGCACCATTTAAAGCAATGGAAATACAGAGATAGAAAGAATTAGCATGATCTATAGTAAGGAGATCAAACGGGTCAATCCTAAAAGGAATCAACCCTGAATATTCATTGGAAGGACTAATGCTGAAGCTGAAGCTCCAATACTTTGGCCACCTGGTGCAAAGAGCCAACTCACTGGAAAAGACCTTGATGCTGGGAAAGATTGAAGGCAAGAGGAGAAGGGGGTGACAGAGGATGAGAGGGTGGATGGCATCACCAACTCAATGGACATGAGTTTGAGTAAGCTCTGGGAGTTGGTAATGGACAGGGAGGCCTGGTGCGCTTCAGTCCTTGGGGTCACAAAGAGTCAGACATGACTGAGCAACTGAACACCTAGTCTAATGTAAGTTACACTTAATGAGGGAGACAGACAATAAACAATCATTAAACTCACAAACAAGATAATTCCAGATGCTAATAAATACTTTAAAAAAAAATAAAACAGGGTAGTATGATGGAGATGGACTGGGGGTGGGGGCAATGGGCATTGGTAGGGTAGTCAGGGAAATGCTATCTGAATAGGTGGAGTCAGATCTAATGAATGATGAGTCAAGCACCACACAAGGAGGGGAGGAGTATCTCAGTGGAAGGAGCAGGAAGTACAAAGGTCCTGAGGCAGAATGAGACAGATATCCAGGGGACAGACAGAGATGAGTATGGCTAGAGCATACTGAGCTGGGGAGAATGAAGTCAAATAAGGTTGGAAAGTGATGGGAAACAGATGGTGGAGGGTTTTGAAGGAATGTCAAGGAAATGGCCCGTTTTATCAGTGTGATGAGAGGGCACTGGAGAATTTAAGTAGAAGAAGGCTCAAAAGCCTGATTTACTTTTGCTTACTTGGAAAAACATCCTCATTTGACCCACCTTTGCTAGCCATCTTTCTCTGCATCTACCCACCTTTGGGACTGGATCTGCACCCACCACACCATTTCCTCACATGGCCTTCCTCTTGCACCACTTGAGGAAACACTCCATTTCCTTCACTTCCCTGAAACCTTTTGCACACATCTCTCTTTGACCCTCTCCAAGCACTTTTACTTACTCAAGAGTTTTTACTGAGGCACCATTTTGCCCCAAACTCTATACTAGTCTCTGGGGATTCCATGGTGAGCAGTCCTGGCCCTCATGAAACTTAAAGGCCAACAGTCAAGTCAGTCCTAACAACAAAGCTGAAGGTCTACGAAGGTGGGGCTTGTGGGTTATTAATAGGAAAGCACAGTGGAGCAGCTCAGACAGCCTGGGGAGGCTTGAGCGGTATGGGGGACAGGGAGGGGAGGGAAAACATGGCCACCTGAGGCTTAAGGACAGCAAGGATTAGCCAGGTTGCGGAGAGAGGGAGAACCAAATCCAGGTGGTGGAAACTGGAGGTGGGAAGAGCACAGCAAGCATTAAGAGCCGAAATGGTCCAGGAATGTGCCCGAGAGCCGGAGGAGATGGGAAATGAACTGCCTACTCATTACTAAAGTGATCTGCTCACAGGATCCATAGCAGTCTACTTCTCTTTTGTCTTCCCTTACAAGTACCGAAGAATTGATGCTTTTGAACTGTGGTGTTGGAGAAGACTCTTCAGAGTCCCTTGGACTACGAGGAGATCCAACCAGTCCATCCTAAAGGAAATCAGTCCTGGGTATTCACTGGAAGGACTGATGCTGAAGCTGAAACTCCAATTCTTTGGCCACCTGATGGGAAGAACTGACTCACTTAAAAAGACCCTGATGCTGGGAAAGACTGAAGGTGGAAGGAGAAGGGGACAACAGAGGGTGAGATGGTTGGACGGCATCACTGACTTGATGGACGAGAGTTTGAGCAATCTCTAGGAGTTGGTGATGGACAGGAAAGTCTGGCATGCTGCAGTCCATAAGGTCACAAAGAGTCAGACACAACTGAGTGACTGAACTGAACTGATACATAATTATGATTATCCTTGTACACAAATCTTTGCTTATATCATGGATTATTCTGAGAGATATTTCTGGAAATAGAATTGCCAGGTAAAAGGATGTGAGATTTTCTGAAGTTTGTCATGCAGGTCACCAAGTTGGTCTCCAGAAAGGTTCTGCTAATTAAATCCCAGCAGCATCAAATGAATGTTTTGAGCCACCTCACATCCTTACTAGCACAGAGGAATTTTTATTAACTGATTTTTTTAAATTTATTTGTTAATTTTAATTTATTTTTTATGGGTTAAAAATTTCATTGTTCTAATTTACATTAGTTTGGATCACAATTTTAATTTTTTTGGTCAATTTATATTTCTTATATAAAATTTTCAAACATGTCATTTGTCATGTTTGTGGTTTACTAGTGTGTTTCCCTTAGTGATTTAAAAAGTCCTTAATAGATTAATTGAATTGGTGCACCTTGAGATTTTATAGGCAAGTAGTCCTCTCTCAAATTTGTCAGATAGAAATCTTTTACTTATCTGTAATTTTTATGTAGTCATATTTTAAAAAACACATTTTCCCCCCAGTCTATGCAACTCTAGTTATAACAATAACAACACAAATGGTACCTTCGGCGTGGTCTTTTAACCCCCACCTCACCTCACTTCCTAAACAGATCCTGTGGTGTGGGGCCATTATTAATCCTATCAGACACTTTGTCCCTAAGTTCTATCAGGCGGTTAGGGCTCCACTGTCTCACCAAGTCTCACCGGTTCCACTTGGCTCCCTTCCAGTATTTCTCCACAGGAAATCTGAATGACTGTTTAAAAATCTGCTTTAAATGCTTCAATGGATTCCTGGAGCATTCAGAACAAATTCCCAACTCCTCAACGTGGTCTAAACAGCCTTTTCTGTGGTCTGGCCTCCCTTTCTCCTCCTCCTCATCTTGTGTCATTTTTCCCTTTGACTCCAGTCAGTATTTTTGCCTGGAAAATTCCATGGACAGAAAAGCCTGGTGGGCTACAGTCCATGGGGATCACAAAGAATCAGACATGATTGAACACACACACACACACACACACACACACACACACACAGAGTTGATTAACAATGTTGTGACAGTTTCTGGTGTACAGCAAAGTGATTCAGTTACACAAATTCATGTTACCTATTCTTTTTCAAATTCTTTCCCCATTCAGGTTGTTACATAATATCAAACACAGTTCTCTGTGCTACACAGCAGACCCTTATTGGTTATGCATTTTAAATACAGCAACGTGTACATGTCCTGGGCTTCTGAGCTGCCCTCACCCTTCAGAAACCACACCAACACCGTCATACCAGAGGGACCTTTGCTGACTGCCATTCCACTTTTTTTTCTCACAATATCTAGCTCCATTTCCCTCATGGCACTTCTCATGATTTGTACCTGACATTTTCAGGATTATCTGTTAAGCATCCGGCCCCCCTCCCCTGTTAAGATGGTATCTCCAGACACCTCTCTGATCGGTTGGCAGTGAATGCCCAGAGAGTAAGATGGAGGGAAGCAGGGCAAAGGATCTCATGTCATTTCCACTCACCTTCTACTCAGCAAAACTCCTCCCAGGTGCTAAGATTGCCAACGTTAGCTTTTGGAAGGGGCCACCTTGCCCAAGTTCAGGTAAAGGAGGGCTTTGGAGAGGAAGTGATGATATCTGGCCTGAGCTGAGGCCCACCGAGAGACAAGAGTTTGGGAAAGGCATTCTCCACAGAGCATGCATTTGTACAGCTGTTGTGACTTGAGAATGTGGCACATTTGAGGAAACCACAAGACAAAAAGGCTTCACCTTTCAAAACAAAGGAATTATCCTTCACTTTCTTATTCTACAAAAAGCAAACAAACAAAAAAAGCTGTCTCTGCCTAGCCCTTACATTAGGCCAAGGAAAAAAATCATATACACAAAGTACTTAATAAATATTGGATGACCAGAAGAATGTATGATCCACGACAGGCCCAGTTGTAGTAAGTCTCTTCTAGAATGCTCTTTTTCTCTCTACCAGTTGGACCACCAAGACCTGGCTGAAGACTCACTCCCTTAAGCTTTCCTTATCTAGCAGCAGCACAAATAACCTTTCCTTGCTCAGAATTTTATCTTTTATTAATGTTTTCTATCTAATCTTATCTTCTCAGTTAACATAAAGTTAACTGGAATCTATCTCCTTCACCTTCTCTTTTATTTTTTATTGGGGGGTGGTTATTTTGTTGTATTCAAATGTCTGTACACTAAAAGTATGACTTCTATAGAAGGAAGGAGGGAGAAAGAGACGGAGGGACATCTAAAGAAGAGGATGAGATTTGGCTTAGCCGACCTCCACAATCCCGTTTTTCCATCTTTTTTCTTTCTTTTTTACAAATTCTTTTAAACATACAACTCCTGAAAATTTTTTTAATTCAATTAATAAATGAGATTTGACTCAAAGTCCTCAAATATCAGCAAGAGATAAATAGCTTACTAGTACTTTATAATAACTCTATATCCAAAGGCATTAATCTTCGTCCTTCTCTTTTCTCCAGCAAACCAGAAACTATATTTCCTTTTGATGCAATGTAGCAAATCAGCCACTAAAATAGCAACAGCTACTTTTCATGCACAAAGAAACACTATTATTTCTACCTTAATAGTTCTCCATTTTAAAAAGCCCTCCAATCCATCCTCTTTGAAAATCTCCATTCCTGCCCTCGGCTCCCAATTTACATCTCCTGAGAACACTGCATTGGTTTTCCTTCCTCTACTCTGACCCCTCTCAGCACATTCTGCTAAAGCCAGCCAGGGAGAGTCCATCTGCTCATGGCATTTTCCTCCTTAAAATCCCATGGTTGCTTGCACATAGGATAAAGACCAAAATCTTTGACAGCACCTACAAGGCTTGGCATGGCCTGGGGCCCAGTTAGCTCCCCAGCTTCATGTCACACTACACGTTATCTCATTCTTGTGGTTCTCTCGACTTTCAGCTGCAAGTACTTTCCTTTAATCGCTCACACATGTCTTGCCCTTAGCTCGGAGTTTCTGTCCATGCTCTCCTTCCTGTTCACAAAAGCTCTTTTCACTAGTGAAGCCATTCTTGATCCATACAACGCAACCTCCCCACTTTCATTATCCACACTACACAGCATTACTGTACTTTTTCTTTACAGCTTTTCTTACAACTATGTATTTATTCATGTATTTACTTGTCTAACAGCTTGTTTCCCAGTCCATAACCTAAAGAGAGGAACTGTTTTGCTCACCAACATATATCATTAGTGCCTGAATAATACCTGACATGTAGTAGGCATTTAATAAATATTTGACAAATGAATGCCATCTACAAATAAGATGGCTATCTGGGGGTGGTGCTTTTTGTGTTCTTTTTTAAAATTTAAGGCCACTCAAGCCAAAAATTCAAATAAATTGAACTCTAGATAAAAGGTAAATTAGGTTAGGTATCCCTCTTCAGAAAAAAGGATAAAAATATAAGCCCAAACTTAGCCATACACTTTTTCCTGAAAATATAAACTGCTTGTATGCTAATCGTATTTCCCCCTAAACAACAGAAAACTATTCAATAAGCTCTTACTTTAAATGATGCAAGCCTGTTCATGAGTTTTTGTTTTGTAAATAACACACTTCATTTCTGTAAGCAAAGAAATAGTTTAGATACTTAAAACTCCTCAAACTTAGGAGGGGAAATAATTTGGAGTAAAAAGCAAGGAAAGACACAATATTTTTGTTTGTAAAATTGGTTTATTTACAATTTGGTATTTTAAAATTATATTTGGAATTTTAATTTTTATATATTTCTTTGGCAGGCATTCTGTTTCTTAAATAGGGAGGCAAAGCAGAGGAAACCTGAGCAAATTTGAATTTAAGAGATTTACCTGCTGCTAGTCAGTCAAATTTAAGTTTTAATCCCTGAGATTTAGTGAAGAGTCAAAAATATTTTCATACATTCAAATGTAAAAGCATATTTTAAGAACAATAAAGAATAAAGCCATTATAATGAATCTCCCCCCATATGGCAATATGAGAAGTCCTTCTTTCTTGAATTAACTGAAGGGTGTGCTGACAGCGCATTTAGTTATTAGATATGCCAAGAGACTAAGCTACTCTAGTCCTCAGTTTCATTTGGCTTTTTTCTTCTTTGTAGTTTCTCCCCTTTTAAAAAAATATTCCGGGAAACTGATGCACAATTTATTCAAATAGAAACGCCCACTGCTAGCTCAAATTTTCTCCCCTTTCTAAATTTTTGGTTGTGCTATACAATTAGGGATTTTCCTTTATTGTCCGAGACCAAAATTCTTTATCTGATTGCAACCTGAGCCCAGTGTTTTGCAGTCACTTTGGAGGAAGTCACTTCAGTTTCCTCAAATATCAAATTAAGGTAATTATAGTTCAGAGGGATGATATAAGGCTGAAGTGATGTTCATACACCACCATGAGATCTGGGAGGTTTTCTTCATAAAGAGCATACAAAAAGCTCTGGAACACACGGGAATTATCATAGATCTTGTTGTTCCCTTCTATAGATGGCTAGTTAATACTCCTAAAATGTCAGCTTTCCTCAGAGGAATGAATATTATTAGTTTGCTCATTAAACGTCCTTGAGATGCAAAGGAATGGCAATTATGTTTCTTCCCATGTACATGAAATGTAGCACAGATATTAAAGATGTGACCACAGCAAAACACTAAGTCAAAGTCAAACCAAATCCTTTGCAGTAAAATCCAATTTTCTTATGTATGTGTGATGTGCTGGGCAAGTCATTTTTCATTTTGGAAGGTGTTAAGCATCACTCGTGACAAGTGTTTATTTGCCTAATGGCTCAAAGGAAATGCAGAGTAATTCAAACTTTTTAAAAACAGCAATGAAACAAAATCACAAATACCCTTTTTTCAAATCTCTCTCAACAGTTCTTTTTCCAAAACAGAAAATAAACTAATTTCTCTTGTTCTAAAAGATCAATACCAATGCCAGCTAGGAACACCCTCCAGTGCTAGTCTGAAGACAACTTTGAGGTTCCAAGAATATTTGTGTATTTTTTTCAAAAGGGAAAAGATTACAGACATTCAAATAAAAAGTAGCATATATCAATTTAAGAAAGAGCTTCGAGAAGACCTGATGATAGAGAATGAAGAACTATCATCTGCTATGTCAAATCTGGACAATATTTTAAACTGTAGCTTTAGCATCAACTTTCATTTTTATACATAATTGCACATCTCTTAAAAATCTGTATCAAATATACTAGGTTTCTTGGTTGGTTGGTATTTTCACTGGGTAAGAACGCTGAGAAACAGAAAAGCAATTACAGAAGTCCATGGCCTAGGCTGTGATAAGACCAAGTCTGGGGCTGGGAATTCCTATTGCATGCCCTTGTTTTGAGCATAGCCCCCTTCTCCTGCAGGAAGCCACACTAACTAGCTCCTCCACTGTTGGTGGCAGGACGGGTGTAAATAAAAATGTGAGGTAGCTCCTTCCACAAGAGGGAAATATTTGTCTACATAATAACCCTGCAATGTCTGACAAATTACCACAGCATCTGCTCACTGTCATCTGTGAGTAAACTCTCCGCTTGGTATTAACTGAACTTGACAAATCACGAGCTAGCTGCAGTTCACAGGCCCTATTTTCCGATCCAGCCATGACTAGAGGAGCCACTAAAAACTTCCAAACATGTGAACCAGAGACCACCGAGTACAAGAACTGCAAAAGCATAAGCATTAAAAAAAATATATGGGGGAGCTGGTGAGAGCACATTAAGAATAATTTACCAGGACTTTAAGTACAGGGAAGGAAGACCAGTGGGAAATAATTTCGACTCTGCTCCCACGGCCCTGAGAATTAAAAAGAAATTAAAAAACAAACACACACACACGAAAGATCTGAAGTTCTAGCAAGATACTAAATATAAGATAGAGAATATAGCAGAGGCTCACAAAAAAAAACTAAAGATAAAAGAACAGAATAGTGAGAAAAAGCAAGAGTGAGCTAACTAAAACTCTAGCCTTTCTGACTTGGCATTTGTACATTTATATGGAACTAATAAAAAAAATAATCGGTGATGGCTGAAAACTATTTGTCTTCTAAACTCTCTCTAGGCTACTAGACCAAGACTAACACCAGAAACAGATCAGGAGTAAAATTACAGTTAGAAAAGGGGAGAAAAGTAAGGTAGGACATTAAAATTTTATTCTGAAATTATCTCTGGCCACGACAATAAAATTTAACAAATATTCACTGAACAGTCTTACTCCTGTCATCAGCTGTACAATACATACAGTATCATAGAACTGGCCACTAGGATTAAAATCCACTAGAACATATTTCATGTTAAGTGGCGACAGCAGCATCTCACAGAAATTTTTACATACATATATACACAGTCCACATTCAACCATTTTCACATATTTTCAGTACACACAGTTGCAGCATATTACAGTCACGTGTCTAAGTTGTTGCTCGATAGAAACCCAAGCCACTGCCTAGACATAACTGTAGCAGTTGAGCTGAGTATAATTACAATTAATTTTATCTATGTCCATAGCAGAGATGTACAAGCCCCTAAGAAACAGAGTTCACAAATACTTTTTTTTTTTTTAATGCTACCACAGCATTATGTTGGGCAATATTAAAACCTTTACCAACCAAATCAGTTTGTTTTTAAGTCTTCTGCTTACCAGAATACTCTTGATGAAAAGAAATTACAAAAATGAATGCTCTCTTGAAAATAATTCACACTTTGAAGATTCCAATATGGCCCAATGCTACTGATGCCTAAAGTGTTTCCTAACATTCTGATGGAGTCCTTCCACATGACTCCAAACCACCTAGTTAAGTTTAAAAGTGGCTTAAGTGCCTTGCACCCAAATTGTAAAAATCCCTGGCCATCCTTACTAGAGCCAGGCATATATAAAAGGAATGCACTTTGGTTCATACCAAATGCCCTGGGATTAATCACACTATAAAATTAAATGGTTTGAGGTAAATTTTTACAAATACAGTCGATTTTTGTCTAGTGTTAGCATAACAAAAAAAAATATCATTTAAAAAATCAGTCTGATGTTAAGATACAACGAAGACCATCTTTAACCCCTTAAACACAGGAATTTCATGTGTAACTAACCAGTGGTGACCTTTTTTGGTGCCTGACGATGATTTACGCCTTATGGTTTCTATTAAGGCCAGTAAGTATCTGGATGTTTAAGACAGATGTCTCTTTGCAGAGGTGGGTTCCATTCTTACTGCCTAGTATTCAAAGAGTTAAAGAGGCCAAAAAATGCATGCCCTACAACATGGCATTCAGAACAAAAGGCACATTGTTATCACTAAGGGCACAATTTCTCCTCTACTGTTAATCTACACTGTCTTGCATCACTGTTGTAGCAATACACGTAAGTGGTAATGCACGCTCTGGGGGTGCAAGAAACGGAGCCAGGTGAGACCACAACTGAAGACCAGACCACACTGTGCTCTTCCTAAATCTGAAAACAGCTCAGACATCCCTAGACAATGGTAACCTTTGAGACCAAGGACTGTTTCCAAGCCAACTCCTAGTAGCCTATCAGAGCCCTTCATTGATTTTATGTTTTAAAATCACAACGATGCAACATTTGTCTTTTTCTTTTTTGACGTTATAATTAAGCTAGACTTAAAAAGTAGCTCTATCACTAAACACTGAACGTGGTGGCTCTTTGTGAATAAGGGAAATTTCACTGTATTCAAGAGGTGCGGTGTTGGGGGGGCCCCATAGTGCTGCACATTTTAGTTTGGCTTAAAAGTTTCCGGTTACATCTGTGAATAGATAGTCACAAATGCACTGTTGGCATCTTAAGAACCAGTTCTGTGTGGTGGGGGAGGACACAAGCAGTATTAGTCTGTTTACAAATTTTAACATGGGCAATCATTCTATAGGGAAATTCATATTAATGGCAGGCTCAGGTTCATTTATTTCAGTGAAAATCTTGAGCGTGGATATGGCGGAAGAGGAGCTTTACAAGGGGAAAATAGCCTTTATGTTTCTGTTTGTTTTAATGACCTAAAGATGCTAACCATCATTAAGAGGCTTATGGTTTTATGAAGCCACCACAAGTCTTACACTTCTTATGCCTTTGAGCCAAAATTTTAATAATACACAATCTTTAAATTCTATAAGCCACTGACTGATCACATGAGCATCATTTAAAATGCAACATACTAACATTATTGCACTTCCACAGATTACACAGAAATGTGTACAACAGGCTAAAGAATTTGACTAGGAGAAAGAAGCTATAATTTCTAAATACAGAAGTATAAATTAATTTATCAGTGACACCCTTAAATAGTAAAGCAAATATCAACACCACTATCTTATTAATAAGCTAATCTTATTACTGATTTTTTGGCAAATATCTGTAATATTTCCTGAGCATTTTTCTCCACCATCAACTGAAAAAGCCTCAAGATAAGTAAAGTGTTTTGTTCAAAACTACTCTTTTTCTTTTTTAAAGCAAGAGAAACTGTACGATTAATATTAAAAGAACTTAACCGGAAACTTTCTTGGCCTCACTGGGGACCATGCTTTAAGTACTTGTAAATCAATTTACAGGCAATCCATACAATAATATCTGTGCATATAAAAGAGTATTTATCCTATTTTATACTACCCAAACCTATTGTCCAAACAGGCAGAAATCTTTCTATATTTAATTGCACATAACCAAATTTTTTTCCACGTGCCTTGAAACTGATATGTATCACTGCTTATACATTAGTGATAAAATACTGAAATTTTCACGGTGAAAATAATAATTATTCAGAGGAGAAAATATTCTTTTACCTAACTCTCAACGGTACTTTTCCAGGTAAAGTGTCATTCCCACAAAAACAATCAAGTGCAATCCAAACAAAAGTAAAACAAAGCAGAGGAATGCAATGTCTGTGGTTCTTCTAATGATGCATAGAGTAAGTCAAACCATTTAACTTGAGGCTGAACTTGTCCTCCTTAGAATTTGTTAAAATTGGCCTTGCTGGACAAGGACAACTGACATCTGTTCATGAAGAGGATTTTCAACCCTCTTTCTTTTTGAAGAGGTGATGCTCTCCCAGGCTAAAAGAACCTTACTGTGGCCCCTGAAGTGTGAACTCACTTGAGTCTGCTAAACTGTCTTTGGAACTATGGAAATCCCCACCTTAAGTAGCTAGGCTGTTCTTTTTTAAATTGGAATATGAAAAAAACATGATCATAATCACAGCTAAAAATGTCTCTTTTCTGTATTAACAGTCTGGGATATGTATTTGAAGGAAGGAAAAGAAATTAGATGCAAGCAACAGATGTGTGGTGAAAGAGGAACAGCGGGGAAAAAAGCAAAGAAGGGAAGAACAGTTAGTTCATGGAATACATTTCTAATTTTAGGTGCAAAACCAAATTCTGTTAAACGAGACTTCTTTGCAAAACAGCTCGCTGATAACACTGGAGAATTTGGAGGGACACACACATTTCCATTCATCCACCAGGTCTGCTTGGCCGGCCTTTAGAACGTCAAAATGCTAACTGGGCATTTCAACTGTGGGGATTTTGTCCCTGAGCACTATTTCAGGGAAAAAAACCTCTAAGGTACAGATTTTCTTACAATACCATTTTCGTCCTGACCATCCTCCTCCCACCATCACTACCACCTGGGTAACTTATGGAAAACGAAGCAGGACATCCTGCACCTGTGCATGAACCTGGAGTGTGGAGAGAGAAGGGCGGGGCGGGGGGGGGTGCCCTTCAGAGGCAATCGCCTTGGGGAGAATACACTATGACCCATGAAGACATAGTGAATGTCTGTGACACCAATCTGTAGACGCGCGGCAGTCATGACGTGATCAATGGCCTGCCACTGATGTTTATTACTCTGCCACACTACTTACAGTAAGGCTCAGCGTACTTTTAGAACACGAAAACAGTTTCAGAAAGTATAAAAACTTAAAGCATTGTCCCCATGTATTTTATAAAACAAAACAGACAACTTTCTTACATTAAAATAAGTGCCGAAAAGATACAAATGAGTCGAGTTGTTGAGCAAATAAAAACAGGTCTGAGCTACTCTTTTTCAACCCAGTAAGGCTCAGCAATGTCGTATCTTTCAGAATTACCAGCATCGGGGGGCTCAGCTCAGCTAACCAGTTTTGGCAATACTGTCCTCTGCTGAATATTCCCATTGGCATCTGTCATCTGTGCCAGATTAGTCCTCAGTTTGGAAGCTGAGCTGGAAGGTGGAGGTAACTTGGAAATGGATGTGATAGCACCAGTGCTCTCGGTGATCCTCTTCACGGACGTCTTCTCCCCCGTCGGAGGCTTTGGCAGCCGCCTCCTCAGCCAGGGGTGCCGCAAAGCCTGGCCAGGGGTCATGCGAACTGCAGGATCCCATTCTAAACACTGTTTTAAGAAGTCAAGGAAGAGGGGATCGTCACACCCCTTCAGTGCATTCCCCCACTCTCTGCTCTCTGGTGGGCCCCTCAGTTTCCCCCTCCGGGAACGGCCACCATTGAGAACCACGGAGCCGTCTGAGAGAGTCGTGACAGTGCAGTAACGAGGATAACCCTTGGAGCTCACGAAATTTTTGGCTCGTTTGGATGCATCCAGCAGTTTCTGGGAGGGCATGCCCAGCAGTTCAATCATACAGGCCAGCTGGTCCCCTTCATCCTCCCCAGGCAAGAGGGGGTAACCGGTCAGGAGCTCTGCGAGGATGCAGCCCAGGCTCCACATGTCAATGGGCATGCCATACCTGGCACCAAGGATCACTTCCGGGGCCCGGTAGAAACGGGACTGGATGTATGTGTAGACCCGCTGGTGCTCATAACAACTGGAGCCAAAATCAATCACTTTAATCCCGCTTCTACCCTGCTGCTTCAATAAAATGTTCTCGGGCTTCAAGTCACAGTGAATTATCCTGTTTTTGTGCAAAGCGTCCAGGCACTGCAGGATGGAGTGGGCGAACTTGCGAACCAGAGGCAGACTAAAGCCCTGGAACTTGTTCTTCTTGATGAGCTCATAGAGATTCATGCTGAGCAGCTCGAATGTCATGCAGATGTGGTTGCGGAAGGTGAAGTTCTCCAGCATGTGGATGACATTCATGGTGTTGTCCTTGTCCTGCTTGCGCAGATGCTCCAGGATGCGGATCTCCTCGGCCGCCTGCCGGTGGAAGCGCTTCTCATTCCGCACCATCTTCAGGGCCACATGCTGGTGGACTTTATGGTCGTAGGCCTTGACCACCTGCCCAAAGCTCCCCTTCCCGATGACCTTGAGGACCTCGTACCTGTAAGCCACGTGATCGTGGGGCACCTGCACGTAGGATCCCTGGTCGTCGTCATAGCCACCGTTGTTGGGCCCGCCTGTCATGCCCTGGCGCTTCTTTGCATTTGGACCCAGGAAGTATATTTCAGGGTAGCTGAAAATCTCATGGTGTTCAAAGCTGGTTAGTTTTTGCATGTATTGCTTCATCGCTTGCTCGGGGGTCATGGGGGTGGCTTTCACCTTCCCCATGCCTTCCAGAGACTTCAGAGAGGTGGAACTCCCCTGCCGTCTGTGGATGCTCTCCAGCTGCCGCTCCGGGACCACTGGCAACCCCGTTTTGCCCACCGTGGTAAGCCCATTTGGTTGCGTCGTGAGCACTGTCCGCTTGTTACTATTATCCTCAAACAGCTGCTGAACCTGGATCTGTCCGTGGCTGCTGACGTGTAGGTGGTCATTCATTGTGTGCTTACTGCCGCCGATCTGGAATTCAGAGAGGAAACATCAATGGAACAGAAGCGGTTCGTCCAAAAGGGCTATTTTATAAGTCAGCTCCCACCCCCACCTTTACGAAATCCAATTTGGTTTGAATGTACAGACGGTATCGGGTTTCTTCAAAGGAAAGAAGCTGTGCACGCAGCAGGGACAGCACCAACACTGCCCCAGAGAGTGGAGTTGGTGATGCAGACAGCCTCAGACAAAGGCAGAAGAGGCTGAGGGGCTGGGATGGCTATGAAACTAGGGATCTGGAAAAAAAGAAAGGATCCCAAAACTGCTGCACCTAACAAAGAGTTTGCTGTACATGTTGTCAGGGTCCTTAGAGGAAGTTCTCAGTGGAGGGAGAGATCAGGTTTCTTGTTCATCATTCTCCACCTAACATGTAGCGCAGGCATTGTGGTATCATAGACATTCCATTCAACCCATACTCGATATCAAGATGACAGGATACACGTCGGCACTCTACTGGGTCTCCAGCCCCCGGATTACAACATTTTTCACACTTCACTTAGCTGCTTCTTTATTACCATGAGGGCAGGGAGCAGGCCGGTCTTGTTTACTACTCCGTCTCTGGCATCTAGCTCTACTCTGAGGGCACTGCTGTCTTCATTCTTGGTCTTCTCCACTACTTGCAAATCAAACTAATTACACCTAGGAAAGTACACGATCCAGAAGCAAAGAGAATTGTACTTTTAGGCTGGAAAAGATTCCCATGTAGATATGCACCGTAGTATCTTGTAAACCCCAAACCTATTTTAAGTCTCTGGGCTTTACTGACTGTGATGACCATTTAAGGCCATCCAGCCCAACAATCCAACCGCCACACTCGGGGGCCTTCCTTTGGTCAATGGCTTGGCTCTCTCAAAACATGTATTTCTCCCTGCTGCCGGGATACTCAGCTTTCCAACAAGGAATACAATGTAGCCATTTCTATTTCAGGCACACAAGCCATCCCTGAACATTCCTGTATGAACAAAAGTGATGGCATAAGCCAGGGGGCCTCAGCCTCCCTACGGAGAATCTACTTGGGATTTCTCTCAAGTATTATTATGGCCAAGAGGGGAGGGGTGGAAGAAAACTAACAGCCAGGATCCCCTCCCAGTTAGGAATTCTTGCCAGCCCCAGACAATAACTCACAAGTCTTAAAAGCATCCCAGTAGGTGATTTTTTTTTTTTTTTTTTAAATATGAAAGCTTAAAGATCAACTTGCTGTTTGCAATCCATCTCATTCACTTGGTGTTCTCTGAGGTCTGGTCACACAGCCCTTCAGGAGTATACAGTCAATTAGCTGAAGTCTTCAACTTTCAGTATTTTTCTCATCATCTCCTAAACCCTATCTCTTGGGCTTTACAGATCACTAAATGCGTCTAAGTGCTCTATGTAACATCATAATTCAAGAAATGGTTTGGGACTACCTAGATTGCAAAATGAAATTCCAAGTCCTTCTTACTAGGCATCCAAGACCTTCAAATTTTCTTTAACTGATGCACTATCTGAGGCATGTGCTTTCTCTATGCAATCCTCTAAAATAAAGGAGAATACAGTTCAGTACTTGGGCCTGTCTGAAGTGTAATTTCACTGACTGAGGGATTTTACTTCTTAGATTTCTACAAGACTTCTAGTTGAACCCTTCTACTAAATTCACAGATGATATTCTATGATAAATGAACTTATCTTCTGTCAGTGTAGCTAGACAAGTTATT
This sequence comes from Antilocapra americana, assembly GCA_007570785.1. Taxonomy (NCBI): domain Eukaryota; kingdom Metazoa; phylum Chordata; class Mammalia; order Artiodactyla; family Antilocapridae; genus Antilocapra; species Antilocapra americana. Next base: position 9,641,304 of record ML663563.1, on the reverse strand, counting down.
TTATCCTCATTCTTTGCCAAAAGCAAAGCAGTTCATAAAAATGAATCAGGGAAGTCCTGGGTGTATATATAAAAGTAGTACAGGCTTGTCCAATGTTTTTTGTCCAAGCCTCACTCTCTGTACCTCTCCTCCTCCCCACTGTGGTCTTTCAAGTACCAGGATTGAAAGGACCTGAAATTAGAAATATATGTCTCCTAGAGAATCATTCTCTTCAGGGCAGCCTGGAGAGATTTCAGAAGAAAAACCAACATTACCAGTATACACAGTACAAAAGCATGAGGCTTCACTGGGGACAAAATTGACCTTGGAGCAATAGGAAGTTCTAAAAAAGAGCACAAAGTAAAACATTCTGAGCTTCAGAAACCGACTTCAATTTTTATAATAGCAATTTTAATGTTCTGCATAATTTAAAATACCATCACAAAAGCTGAGTGACTAGAACTAGAATTTGCCAATTAACTGGATGACCTTCTGTCTCTCCCAACTACCTTCTCTTGGTCTCCTCCAGAGCAGCAATCAAGGAGGGTTCCAGGGTTCCCCCAGGGTTCAAGCCTCAAGTTGCTCATGGCTTTTCACTCCCAGAACTCTCCCAGAACACCTCCAGCTTAGACAAGCCCAATTCAAGACCCGCTGTGTCCAACTACAGATCAGCTGCCTTCCTCACGGGCAACTCAAACTCAACTTGCGCTTTTTCCACTCAAACCACTTCTTCTTCCCATAACCCTGAATATCTGACCAAGAAAAGGCTGTGCTGCTGTGCTCAATTGTGTCCAACTCTTTGCAACCCCGTGGACTGTGGCCCTTCAGGCTTCAATGTCCATGGGATTTTTTCAGGTAAGAATACTGGAGTGGGTGGCCATTTCCTCCTCCAGGGTATCTTCCCCACACAGGGATCAAATTTGGGTCTCTTGCATTGGCAGACAGATTCTTTACCTACTGAGTCACCTTCCCAAATAGTCCCTCAGTCCATCTCCATATCTCCTGCACCTTCTCAAGTCACCATGGAGCCCCACTGTCATTTCTAACTGACCCACTCCCCTCCAGCCATGCTATCCCACCTGGCGTTCCTGTGTCTTTTACTGGGACAACAGAAGCAGCCTCTTCATGTGTCCTTTTGCTTCTAAGCCTAGAATTCATCATCTCTTCTCTCCATGGTGTTTCTGGAGTTACCACTGAAAACTGTCACTCACACTGCCTTTGACTTTGCTTAAGGCTCATGTAGGCACTCCACTTCCACAAAGAACTCAAGAACCTACAGGCAAGAACATGAGGTTCTAAAATGCTGAGCCTAGATGACCTGAGTCTTTCCAGTGTCACCTACCACTGTCACACTCTCTCTGAGAATAAGAAGCTGGATCTCCTACGACCCATGGAGACACCACTCTCTCTTACATTCCTCTCTTTTCGGTGAGGTCATGTTTCATAATGGTTAGGTGTTCAGGGATTTTCAATTAGACACAAGGGAAATGAACCTAAGCTCCACCACTTCAAACTATATGACCTTGGGCAATTAATCTCTCTGAACCTCACGGCCCTTATCGGTATAAAGAGGGTAACAAAGCTGCCTCATTAGGGGTGTTAGGAGGGTTAAAGAAGGTAAAAGGCACAGTGTGCTTAGTATAGTAGTGAGTAAGCAGAGACATTACTTTGTCATCAAAGGTCTGTCTAATCAAGGCTATGGTTTTTCCAGTAGTCATGTATGGATTTGAGAGTTGGACTATGAAGAAAGCTGAGCGCAGAAGAATTGATGCTTTTGAATTGTGGTGTTGGAGAAGACTCTTGAGAGTCTCTTGGACTGCAAGGAGATCCAACCAGTCCATTCTAAAGGAGATCAGTCTTGGGTGTTCATTGGAAGGACTGATGTTGAAGCTGCAACTCCAATACTTTGGCCACCTGATGCAAAGAGGTGACTTATTTGAAAAGACCCTGATGCTAGGAAAGATTGAGGGGAGGAGGAGAAGGGGACGACAGAGGATGAGATGGTTGGATGGCATCATCGACTCAATTGACATGGGTTTGGGTGGACTCAGGGAGTTGGTGATGGACAGGGAGGCCTGGCGTGCTGCGATTCATGGGGTCGCAAAGAGCCAGACACGACTGAGCAACTGAACTGAACTGAACTGAAAGAAGAGCTAGAACTATCATCCTTTCCAAGAGCTGCTTGAAATCTCCTTGCTAACATGGGCTATGTGGAAAACTCCTCCTCACCCTTCAATGGCCAGTTCAACTCTCACCTACTCTTTGAAAAAGTACCTTTCCTTTCCAGGGTGTTTATAGAGCATTGATAAATTAAAATAGTTGTTTCATTTCACACCTGTTTTCATACCTGATATACCAACCAGGATGTGAGCAGTTCCAGGGTGGGGTCACCTCTTATCTTTTTAAATCCTTATTGACATAAATCCAAACATACAGTAAGCACTCAGTCAATTCCTGCTGAATGGAAGAATGTATGTCAGTAACTCCTTTTTAACTCTCACCTCTTTGAGTTATTCTTGAGAACTACCTTTGTACCTTCATAAGAAAACATGAAGTTAACACCCAGGGAATTAAGACTTGTCCCTGGTGACTCAAGTCACAAAATGTTAGGACTGCAGTACATAAGCAGAGGCATGGAGGCAAGGACAGCCCGTTAAAAGATAGCATCAACTGAATACCTAAAAGTGACATGTGGAATCTTCAAAACTTTCCAGATGTTAAGGAAATTCATTTGAGGGGCTCCAGTAAAGGAGGATATTGTCTTAAACACCATAGGACTCTACAATCACAACTTGGGTCGGAAGCACAATTAACTGTTCTATAAAAAGGGGGAAAAATCCCTAGAAATGCCAAAACATTTCCAGAATACATAAGCCAGGACTATACCATAAACTTAAGGATGTTTAAAACCTCTTACTTGCTTTTTCCTTTTTTGCCAATGCCTACCTAGCATAGTGCCTGTTGAATTTAAAAATAATACAGTGAATGGATGTAATTGTTAGATACCTAAAATGTATGGATTAAAGCAGAGATACCTACAAAAGCCCTCTTTGACCATGAAACATTTTTGCACTAAAAATTATATAAGAACAACAGTCTAGCCAATTTGGTAGTTTTAATCTCTTCCAAAAATAAAAGGGAAAATAGTACATACTTTCCTGTGTTAACATTTCTGGGAGTTTTAAAATTTCACTGGAGTCATCTTAGAAATGCTATATAGTGCTATGGGAATGGAATTGAGTCCAAAAAGATCGGAATTTTAGCTCCTCCTCAAACACTGATGGTCTGTGTGGCCCCGAGTCAAATGTCTACTTTTCTTCTACCAAACTCAACTATTTTTTAAAATGAGAATATTCATTCTTCAACTCCAATTATTTTACAACAGTAAAATTGGTAACTGGAGAGTGCTTTAAACATTAAGCAGCTATGAAAGTGATATAATACGAATATTTCAGAATTTTAAAAATAAGAAAATTAATATCTCCCATAAAACATTAAAAAGAAAAAACTATTAAGAATCAGAAGTTAGTAGGTGTGCTTTTAGGACCAAAAGAGATAAACAAAATGACTAATGTACAAGATATCCATGGAGACAGGGAACAAGAGGGCAATGTACCAGATAAATTCCAAAGTTTATAATTCTCAGAGTCATATATTTATTACCCATCACTCACAATGAAAACACAGGCAAACACTAGTTTCTTCTTCATAATGCCCTTCCCCTACTCAATCATTAATAGCTATTTCTAGTTGTAACTGCTGTGGAATTAAAAACTAAAAACTTTAAAAAATCTCAAAGACATATAGAAACATGGATCCTTAAGGTTTGTGCATTTATAACGAAACCAGTTCAATTTCCTAGAATTAGCAGTCAAGCAGTATGTAAAGCTGGACTCAGGAGGGCCTGGGCTTTAGCTCCAGCTTTCATAGAAACTAGCTCAGGCATCTTGACCAAACCAGGTAACTTGTCTGCTCTCCTCATCCATAAAATGAAGGAGTAGAACCAGATAAAACCCCGTGGTCCTTTTACTCACCCATTTGAGGAAGTCTGCAATGTTGTGTAAATAAAATCAAAACTAAACAACAACCAGAACCAAAATTCATACTTTCAAAGCCAAGCTTCTAATCAATGGCACACTGAAGTTTTAGGTAAATCAAATAGATACCACAGTAAAATAAAAGCACTATCATTAGGAGAGCTAAGAAGCACCCACATATCTTTTCATTTCTGGCCTCCCACAGACTACTCCTCTAGTAGTCACCTTTCATTTTCCATCATCTCATACACATTTCATTGCAAAGAGGTTCTGATCAAGCAGAGCCCACTCTTAGAAAATCAGAATCCAGATGCAAACCAAGTAGTATTTTGTTTCCAGGTCACACCAAGTCATGTGATTACATTCAGACATGGAAAAAAACTGGATGTTTTACTTTCCAAGTTGTCAGATGATTTCAAACCAAACAAACAAACTGAAACACCTAAAACCCAATGGCAATTTCTCAACTAAAACACAACCGTGACAAGAACACGCAGAATCAGCAGTATACCGAATGGCTTCCATCAACCACAGCCCCAACAGACTGGTTAACTTCTGTGCAGTGAATTCTTAGCCCCTGGGTTTAGATGTGTCACGAGACAGAAATAGAAGGAGAGAGAGAAAGAAGATTTAACAAGAAAACATTTTCCCGTGGAACTGTACACAGATGTTCAGATCTAACAGAAAACATTCCACTTCGGCCATTCCCTCACAAATTGTCCCCTGATAAACAAGTTTCCGCATAGCACATGACCCTCAGAGCTACCCCTCTGTAGGCCAGAAATGGCCTTTTCTACAAGAACTTAACTTTCACTTGGCAAACAAAGCCATATCCCTAACAAGAGCCCCTCATTTAGAACCATCTTAGGCGTTTCCTCTGAAAGATCCAGAGGAATATGTAAACAAGACCCTGGAAACCATCACCTCCTCCAGTGCACAGCTCTTCGGGGCTGTCAGCCACCATCTAAGGGCTCTCTCTGGGACTGAGGAAAAAGGTACACGCTGAAGTACAGCTTGCTGATCTCTGCATCCACCCGTCTGGTGCTGGGCTCTCACCTCGCTCTTGGCCCTGTCAGGGGCCCTGCCCTTCCCACCTCCCTGGGAAGCAAAGCTGGCCCTTTCCTTCTGAATAACACCCAACTGCAGAAACCTACAGGGGTGGCTTGTTTTGACTGCTACTGCGGCTCTTATTTTTGTTAATGTTAATTACAATTTCTGCTATGCTCAAACCTGTAGCACTCATAAAACATGCTTCCACACGCGAGGGACAACTGGCGATACTCCCTGCTGGCTGAGGCCAGGCCTGCGAGGCTCTTTGGGGGATCTATTTTCCGGGCAGGACAGCCGGGCTGACCCTAACACAGATCTATTTCTATAAATATCCACTACCCAACGTGGTGGCGGAGGGGGAGGGATGTTTATCGGGTCAGGGAAAGGAGCTCGGGGAAGCAAGGACGGGAGAAAAAAAAGAGGGGAAAAGAGCCGGAGGAAGTTCGAAGGAAGAGAAGCGCAGGGGTGGGCGGGCTCCGGAGGGGAAGTGAGGGGCCCGTGCCACGAATCCTCCTTTGTGGCTGTAGCTTTGGGTTCGCCCAAGTTCCAGAGGGCGGCGTCCCGGAGAGGCCACTGGCCAGGGGCGTGGAGACACTCGCACTTCGACCTCTCGCCACTCTCCCGCCTGCAGAAGCCCCCAAGTCCGGGTGCTGGTGCCCCGGGCCCCTCTCCCGCCCCCCGTCCCCCGTCCCTCTCCCGGCCGCCCGCGGGCTGGCTCTCACCGTGTGGGCTGCGGTGGCAGCGTTGCTGGCTCGGAGAGGCGGCAGGGCGATGGGGGAGGGCGGGCCGGTCCCCACTCCGCTCCGGGGAGCCCCCGCACCGAGCCCCGGGGAAGCCTGAAGCTGGCGAACGGCGCTGTCCCCTCCTCGGCCTGGCAGCCACGCGCGGGAGGAGACAAAAGAGGGTCAAGGGGGAGAAAGTCACTGGGACCCCGTGGCCCCGCCCCGCCCCACCCCACCCCTCCAGGCTGCGGAGCCCGCTCTCCCCCGGGCCGAGCCAGGGACCTTGAGTACGAGCGCCCGGGGAGCGGCGGGAGGCCCGGGACGCAGCAACCCGGCGCGCCCGAGGGCGGGGCTCCGGCGGCTGCAAAGTTAAGCAGGGTACCCCGCGCGCGAGCCGCTTCGCGACCCCGCCGGGGAGCCGGGCTGGGCCGGGCCGGCGGTCCACCCTGCGGGCGTCCGTAGGCCCGGAGCGGGGCTGGACTGCCGAGCCGGGAGCCGCCGCATCGCCGAGCCCCGGACTGGGGAGGTCAGGAACGGCTCCCGTCCGGCCGGAGGGCTCCGCTCCGAGGAGCCCCGGGGCCCGCGTGTTAACAATGAGCCGCGGCGAGGGCGCGCCGTCCACCCGGGGAGCCCCGCGCCGCCCAGCCGCGGCGCAGACTTTGTTCGCGGTCCCGCTGGCAGAGAGCACCCGCGCGAGGGCTGGCCCGGGGGCCGCGGGGCCCGGGCCTCCTTACCGGTCGGGTAGGCGGCGGGAGCGGCGGCCGAAGGTTTCCTGGTTAACATGGCCGCTGGAGAAGAACATGCATCTCAAGGCTGCCGTCTCCGCCGCCGCCGCCGCCCGTCCTGCTGCTGCTTCTCGCGGCCGCCAGCGCGGCCGCCCCCTGGTCGCCCCTCCGGCGGGTCTCCGGCGCCTCCTCGCCGCCTCGCGTCAGCTACAGTCAGATACACACGGTCCGCTGCATCCCCTCGGCCCGGGCCCGCCGCCGCGAGCCGCCCGTTCTCCCCGCCGCCGCCGCCGCCGCCGTCCTCCTCTTCCTCGGGCGGCCGCAGCACCCTCCGGCCCGTGCACATGCCTCGCCCTCCCCGGCGCGCCGCGGGCCTCCCCGACTCCCTCACGGAGGGCGCGGGGGAGCGGCGGGCTGCGCCGCCTGGGCCGACTCGCTCGGGAGCCTCCTCCCGCGCCCGCGCAGGCGCGCCCCCGCGCACACTCGCCGGGCGCCCGCGCGCCGCGCGGCCCGGGAGGGCAGCCCGCCCCCGCTCCCGCGCCCCCGCCGCCGGGCAGGCCCCCCCCCGGCTCCCCTGCGGCCCCCCCCCCCCCCCCCCCCCCC